>CM069909.1:29864952-30401452 GCA_036172215.1 Camellia granthamiana
AAAAGCAATTGAAAGAGTGAAACAAATGAGAATATGACAGAGCTATATATGCTGAAATTACATGCAAAATGGACACTACAACATGCAACCAACTCAAGCAACTCATGTTTAAAGCCTAAAACAATGGGCTAGTGAAGGAATTTACACTACAGCTATGCAATACAAAGCTCAAAAGCAACAACCAGCCAAAAACAGATGCAAAACAGCCCAAATATTGCTTAAAACATTCTAAAATTAAGCTAACACAAGCTAGAATAATAGGCTAAAACATGAAGCATGCTAGACTAGTAAGCAAGACACAAGGAGGGGAGGCTAACCCCTCCAATTTTGGACTTCAAAACATGTTTTTAGCCACTGAAATAGCTCTGAAAAATAGTGTTTAAAAGCTCTGAAAAAGATGATGCAATGGTGGGAAACACAAGGCAAAGGCCTCCAAAACAAGGTACAAAGAAAGGCTATCAACCCCTCAACCTTTAATGGCCTTAGGACCCAAGATTCAGCCCAAAAACACAGAGTTTTTATAGCCCAAAATCAGTTGAAAGACATGCTAGAATGAAGACAAAACTAGCTAAGACAATAAGCTAAAACATGGGGTTACACTATAACTATGCAAAAGACTACTCGTATAACACAAACAGCTCAAAACAGAACTAAAGCATCCCAAATCAAAGGCAAAAACATGCTGGAAATAAGCTAAGTTAAGGGGCAAAACATGCTAACATATGGAGCTAACTAGGCATGCAAACAAGACACAAGGAGGGGAGGCTAACCCATCCAATTTTGGACCTCAAAACAAAGTTTTTACCACTGAAAAACCTCTGAATTTCAGTGGTTAGAAGGCCAAAAGAGTTGGTTTGAAAGTGATGAAAATATGGCACAAAAGCTTAACAAGCAAAGAGACAAGAAGTGTAGACCACCCCCAAACTCAAAATAGCCTGAAACCACCATTTTTAAGCCTCAAGAAAAGAGGTTTTTGTAGTTGAAAACCAGGCCAAAACAGTACAAAAAGATGGTAAAAACAAGTATGAAAAAAACAAGCTTAAAGGGTAAAGGTTATACCTCTTGAAGCCAAGCACACTCACAAATGAGCCACCAAATCAAGCTAAAATCACCTTCTATAGCTCAAAGAAGGCCCCAAGGAATCTCAGCCCAAAGATGACCAACTTTGGTCAAGGATGTTTAGGGAAAGGAGAAGTGTATCTCTACTTGTATGCACAAAGATTCAAGAAAGAAAGAAATCTAGAGGGAGAGAATTGTAGAGAGAGAGGATTTGTAGAGAGGGAGGCTCCCAAACTTTTCCCAACCTTGAAAATCATAGAGAATGGCCTCTATATATAGAAATACAAGAGCTCAGGTCCAAAAATATCAACAAATGGGCAGCTGGAGCAATCTGGAAACAACTTGAGGTAAAATTCTGCAAAAAAATCTGATTTTTGACACCAGTGGCCAGTAGGGGATCATTGATAGCCGGAAAGGTTCATTTGTGCCCGGCAAGGACCATCAATGGCCGGCACTGCATTCATCCATGGCCAGCACACTTCACCTATGGTAGGCAAAAAAATCTGCTCTCCAGGTCCAACTTCAAATGGGCATATCTCCTTCATCTGGACTCCTTTGCAAGTCATTCTTAGTCTAAAATGAAGCCCCAAAAGTCTTCTTTCCAATGGTGGCAGCCTCACATAAAAATTCCAAGTGTGAGAAAAGTTATGCTCATTTTAGTAAAGACTACTCAATTTCCAGTTTAAACGGATTCATGCCTAACTTCTTCTCAACTAGTTTTGTTCCCTCATCTCCTCTTTTCTTCAACCCTAAACCCCTAAATAAGGTGTTTTGAAAGATTTTTCAAAGAGTTCACTTCTCTTCCATTCATTTTCACTTTTTCCTTGCTCAGTTTTACCGAAAAGCACAACATTTAAGGAAATGCGAGCCTTGAAACATCGTAGGACCTTTTCGAAAATATTTTGAAAGAGAGGGCTTTAAGGTCCAATAAAAAAAACATTTTGATCAAAATCATTTTGGTCCAAAATGGGGTGTAAGGTTAGGATTTGTCGCTCTCCTTGCCAAAGAAATCGAACATTTGCATTGTACAACTTGCATCACCAAGTAAGCAATCAGTGACGCCCAAGTCTTTAGGGTGGTCAAAAATGGGGTGTCTACAGTTGCCCCTCTTTGACAGAGCTCAGAGTCATAAAATGATGTGAGTAAATGTCAAAGCCCAGAGACGACCCATTTTGACAAGGCCATAAGACTTGGACAAATAAACAAAATGCAAATACAGCTGGTTGAACCCGAGGGTTGCCTACGTATCCCTTTGCGAGGAATAAACCAGTGGTAGTTCAGGGGCAGAATGCAAAATGATACACAATATAACAAAATAATGCAATGATATGCAATTCAAATGAGATAATCAAACCACAAGCAGTGCAAAACCACACAAATATCATAAAGGGATGGAGATGCAACATCAAACTACATTTAACACAGAAAAGGTGCCAAAGCACTTAAACCACAATTCTCTTAGTGGAATAGGTGCATGCACATGTAGAACTATGTGTTTAATTGGGTGGGATGATATAAGTGAGGAATGATCTGCTGAGGAAAGATCGTGATCCTAAATGCTGAATGTAACAAAACAAAGTACGATGCAATGGATGTAGTGAGGTAAGGCGTAAACTGAACCACATCTTACCTAGAAAAGGTATGGACACAAAACAGACCACGTCTACCACAGGAAAAGGTGCCGAAAGCCTCAGACCACAATTCTCTTAGTGGAATAGGCGCGTAACATGTAGAGCTATGCTTCATCAAAGGAAATGTATGAGCACATGCCAAACTAAGCTTAACATGGAAAGGATGCAGGCGACAAAATGGTATGATGTAATGGATGTAACAGATAATGTAGTAGATGCAAAGGGTGACATACTCCAATGACGCTAGAATTATGAGAGAAGAAAGAATAAATTCCGAACACACGCCGAAATCATGTGAGGAAAGGAACACTCAAACCACGCTGAAATCGTGAGAAGAGGTCCTAAGACAACTACTCAGGGGCACGTTCCATGCAATCTAAGATAAATTCCAAACACGCTGAAATCGTGTGAGGAAAGGGGACACTCTAATCTCACAGAAATCGTGAGAAGAGGTCCGAAAACAAATACTCAGGGGCGCGTTCCGCGCAACCTGAGATACATTCCAAACACGCTGAAATCGTGTGAGGAAAGAGACACTCTAATCACACTGAAATCGTGAGAAGAGGTTCGAAAACAACTACTCAAGGGCACATTCCACGCAACCAGAGATAAATTCCAAACATGCTGAAATCGTGTGAGGAAAGGGAGACTTTAACCACACCGAAATCGTGAGAAGAAGGCCAAAAAAAAGCAATCAGAAGCATGTTCCACACATCCTGAGATAAATTCCAAACACACTGAAATCGTTTGAGGAAAAGGACACTCTAACCACGCCAAAATCGTGAGAAGAGGTCCAAAAAAAAGTAATCAGGAGCACGCTCCACGCATCCTGAGATAAATTCTAAACACATTGAAATCATGTGAGGAAAAGGACACTCTAACCACGCCGAAATCATAAGAAGAGGTCCAAAGAAAAGCAATCAGGAGCGCACTCCACGCATCCTGAGATAAATTCCAAACACACTGAAATCGTGTGAGGAAAAGGACACTCTAACAACGCCAAAATCTTGAGAAGAGGTCCAAAGAAAAGTCATCAGGAGCGCACTCCACGCATCCTGAGATAAATTCCAAACACGCTGAAATCGTGTGAGGGAAAGGAACACTCTAACCACACTGAAATCATGAGAAGAGGTCTAAAAACAAGCCAATCAGGAGCGCGTTCCACGCATCCTGAGAAAGGCCCGGGGGACAACGATCCTAAACGCTGCTCAGCGTAAAAGGATAAATGATAGAAGATAACACAAGATGCAAATAAATGCAATACGTGCGATGATATGATACACGTTACAAGCAATATAGTGCATGATGCTTAGGGAACGCAATAAACAAACAAAGCGGTGCTTTAGAAAGCACCTCATGAGGAGAGTAGCGATGAACCGCTCTACTCTGACAAGGATCTCCCATTGTGTTCTTCGAACTCTTACCTTTAACTCTCAGTCCAAAGGCCCTCAAATGCTGACAAGGGGTAACCTCTGCATGTAGAAGCCACGAATGCCGCTTTTCTTCCTCTTCATACTCACAACTTTCCCCTATTCTCCAACAGGGTGACAGACTAGGTTGGTTTAGTATCCAGAATTGAGGCGCACTCATGCTATCTCAATCTAAGGGGCTGCCATACAGATTTCAAGCCGAGGATACACCCTTGGGTATTCAAACTAGACTTTAGTCTCAGAAATTCCAAACCTTTGCGTTCTAGGCATCGCCATTTCGAACTCTAGTTTCCACCGTCACAGTTGGTCTCCTAGGAACTCATCGCAAACACAGCCAAGATGCCTCTGGCAAGGAATGGTACTCTGGGAGAGCACTTTTGATCACTATTCTAGCTCGAAGCGGGCTTGAGCTTGAGCTTGAGGTAGAGGTACACCTCATACTTCGGAGCATTGACAAGATCTGAGGAGGTATATCTGGAATGCAATCTCGGAATTTGCTGAAGTTGAAACACACTTAGATGCTCTGATTTTTCCTATTTTCTTTTGCTTTGCAGTCTGGAACCCATGTAGCTTCAGATAGGTCCTTGTTCTATTATTCTCACATGACCTGGGTTGAACCCTACAGTTTTATGAAAGAACAAATCCTGTTTTACACATATGTGGACAACGGCATAGCACTCTGGGCACAAAACGATTCATTTTTGAAATTGAGAAATGAGTTCTTGACTGGCTATTGAGCCTACGATTGACCACCGTCAAAACGACTCAACAAAGGAAAACAAAGGTAAAACAACCTAAACACATCTATTGACACTCGAAACGACTCAAAACAAGCATCAAAAAACAACAAACACAACACTCAAATGTGTTCCGATGGCGAGAGACCTCTCAGTTCACAAGGAGCCCATAGCTTCTCCAGGTGTTGTTTCCCACCCTTTCTTATTTGTGATTCTCACATCACTCTGGCACTCAATCTCTTGTTTTCTGAAAAAGCCTTTTCTCACTTTTTCTCTCAGTGCACATCTCTCTATTCTTTAATCTCTCTTATTTTTTATCCCTCCCCTGGTGGTTGATGGATGAGCAGGTAGTTGTAGGCTCTTGTCCCTAGTATTCTGCCAAATGCTCCTTATTTGGCTCACAACTAGTGAGCTTTCCCATAGAGGGGTTGTGATGCGATGGGATGTGCAGCAGATCTGCAATTAACATTGATTGACGATACCTTTGGCTTAATTTGACTGAGATGAGTTACAGCATGTCCCACTGGCCAGGTATACAATTGATTGGTCTCACACATTGCTTTTTCTACATTCCCATTCTAGGTCAGATGCCAATTTGGGGTGTGATCATCCAGATGAGGGAATTGAACATCCCGCTCCATTTTCAATTCATGCTTCGCACTTGGGTTGATACCTCGCTGCTTGGAGGACAAGAGAGCTTTTGGCCTTCTACTGTTAGCTTCAATTGTGCCATTTTCTTGCAAGTACATTGATAATAGGGAAAAGACAAAAAAACCTGACTCAACTGTGCCCCTAGTTCATCACTTCGACCATTTTTTGTTTTGGCTTTCTACTAAAACAATTTTGATTAATATGAGAGTTAGATTAAAATGCTTGTTCAACTTTTTGATTTGAAATCATGCAAGTCAGGTTGTGAACACTGAAAATTTTCCTTTTTTGGGTCCAAGAAATGGTCCAGTTTTGGAAAAATGGAATAATTTTTAGAGAATTAGTCAACCTCATTAAAAATTCTCAAAAACTGGTTTTGCAAATGGCCATTGCTCAACCAACATAGTATTTACTCTTGAGATGCACAACCTCATATCTGAATTTGATTTGTCTTGCAGCTGAATCTTGTAGTGGAATAGGACAACCGACTTTGAACGAAGACAAGCCAATTTGCACATGGATAGGATAGCTGAGTTTGAACAAGGATAAACCAATCAACATGGATGAGCCAAACAGGCTAAAAAATGATTGGGGCCGAACTTCAGGATGAAGTTGCCTACGTATCCCACAGATGGGAATCAGGCCCGAACGTAGTTCCGGGTTGAGGTTCACCTCGGGTGTTGACAACTCTCCTTTTGTGCTCTAAACTTTTGCCAAGGCCGCCCTTCCGGGTTTTCAACCTTGCGAGCTATTTTTCTTTCCTTTTTCTTTTGGTTTTCTTTTGTTTCTTTTCTTTTTTCTTGTTCTTTATTTATTTATTTTTTTTTTTTTTGTTCTTTCTTTTTTTTTCTTGCTCTAACTTTTGCCTGGGTCGCCCTTCTGGGTTTTCGGCCCAGCGAGCCTCTCAAGGATAGAAAAGTGTAACTTGTCCATGTTGATCGGTTTGAGATCTCAAAGCCATTTGAATCTAGTAGAATGGCTGTTGTTCGCTGATGATATAGGAGCCCATCCAATCGGGTCTGAATTTGCCCCTAGTGTTGCAGATTGGAACTTGATTGTCCTTCAGTAATAAACTTTCTTCTCTCTGTTTCTCAGATTTGGCTTTCTTGCCAGTCTTCATTGGTTGGCGAAATGACCCATATTTGAATGTTTGAGCACATCTGACCTTTTGTTGCCCCTAGTTCAAGGATGCTTCTGATCTAGCTTTGTAAGCTTCATTTGATGACATCTAACCTTCTTGATCTGACCTTCTTGCCCCTAGTTCAAGGGTTGTTTCCGATCCGGCCATACAAGCCTTATGTTTTGGTTGATCGTTGAACATGTTGAATCAAAGTTCAAGGTTTGAAAGCAAAGGGTCGAGTCTAGATGCCGAGAGTGATCCTATGCTACACAATCTCAAGATCAATTCCAGGCATGTCTTCACAGAACCACGCAAAACATTTTTTGAAATCTTTTAATAAAACGACTAATCGCTCACGTCGAAGACAATGCAGAACCAATCTGGATCAAGCCAGGATCCTTCTCTGTACTCACATTAACGAACATGATCTCATTCATTAAGGGCTTAGCATGCCTCTCTTCCTCTCAATTGATCAATTTTTTTCAAATCCCAAGGAATTCCTCTCTCTTTGTTTTCAACACAGCGTTAGAAAAGGTTTGAAACACTTAGGTCAATGCAATGACTTAAAGGCACGAAAAGTAAGTGAAAATGCACTGTTGTTTCATTCAAATTTGCTGGCACAACTGGCTTTATGGCAGAAACAGACTCAAAAGAAAGAGTGTAAAAGACAAACAAAAAAATAAGAAAGTAATGCCCGAGTTAACACACACCCGGAAATCACCAACCTCTGACACAACAAGACAGACTCGATACAACAAGACTAACTCAAAACAACACAACAGAACATTGTCAATACCCAAGTCAGAAAGTAAAGTAAATAGGATTCGCAAATTGCTCAAAATAGTGCATGCCATTCCCAAATCTGGAGTAAACTGAGCGCCATCAATAAGTGGTTCATCCCCCGATCAAATGATCACATTATCCCCTAAGTTCACTGATCCAGTTGCCGATAGACTTTGCAGAGCCTGGTGTGACGATGAACTCTTTATCAATCAGATCTTGTATTTCATAGCGAAGACGAAACCAACTGTCAGTGTCATAGCCAGTTTGTTGATAGAAGGCACAGTACTTGGCCGGATTATGCTTAGCTGGAAGGGCATCCGGAAGAGGCCGAGGCTTAAAGGGTTTGACACAGCCTTGTCCTATAAGGATTTGGAGAGCCTTGGATAAGGTCATGTAAAGTGGGGTGAAGACCCTTTGGCCTCGGGCTTGATGGCTTGAGGTTTGTGGAGTGTTGGATGTACCAGCAAAGGGGTTGGCAGGTGCTGACTGGGTTTGATGATCTCTTCTGAGTGTAGAATTGGAGCTGAAAGAGTAGTTTTTGGTATGATATCCATTTTCCTGGCTTGCCCCTTGATTTGAAATGCCCCCAACTTGAGTGACAAAAGTGTCATCCACAGTTTTTGCAACAACTACGAGCACTTGTTGTTTGTTCAACCCTTCAGCTTTCAAAGCCTCAATAGCCCACTGAAGGTGTTCATAGGGGACCAATACATGCCCTGACCTTGTTCTTACCACTTGCCTCCACTTCGCCAAGGGATTGGGTCGCTATGTCAAAGCGGAGCCCAATTGTTGTTGATGTGTCATTGTCCAGACCTAAGATAGCTTTAGGTCAGCCACTTTCAACCACAACTCGCCCCAAGATTGGGAAGCCTTTTGGCATGAAATTTATGGCATGTGATATAGGTGATGACGGAGCTAATATCCCAAAGGCCAAATCTGCCACAGTTGTCTGAAGATCTTCAATCATTCTCATCAGCTCAGAAATAGTGGGTTCAGGGCTTGAAATGATTGGGGTTCGAGTGCATCCATCATGCACAATTTCGTGCTTTCTAGAATGAACACCTCAGGCTTGGGTAAATGAGTTGGGGTGATGTATATGCTGGGGTTGTAAGTGGATGGAAGTGTATAGATTAGATTGAGATGTAGAGGTGACGGGTCAGTACTAGCCCGAGGTCCTTTTGGTGGAGCTATGGTCTCTTCGTCAACAAGATCCTGAATCTTATGACGGAGGCGGATGCAACGGTTTGTATCATGACCGTGTTATTGATAATAGGCACAGTATTTAGCTGGGTCATATCTTGGTGGAAGAGGATTTGGAAGGGATTAAGGTTCTAGGAGCTCTAGGTATCCTTCTTCTCGCAGCATTTTCAAAGCTTGAGAGAGACTCATGTAAAGAGGATGAAAATTTCGGGCTTGGGGCCGATTTGAAGTGGTTGGTTTTTGGCCATTGAGGGGAGTGGTGATAGTGTCTACTTCTGAGCATTTCCCAGATGTGTTACCATTAGTAGTAGCATTGGAACTGCGAACAACGTTCTTCTTCAAAGGCTCATTATCTTCCACAAAGATCCCTTGTCTGATGGCATCCTCAATTTGAACCCCCATTTCATGAAGGTCTAGAAAGGCAAACAGAGGTAGAACGATCATCTTCTGCAGCAACTTGCCATGCAGATTCTGAACAATCATCCTAATCTGATCTTTGTCGGAAGGCCTTGTAGTCATCATCGAGGCCTTTGCTCTCCATCTCGTCATGAACTCTGAGAAACTCTCCTTTAGCTCTTGGCGGGTGGCTTTGAGATCACGAGTTGTGACCTCGATCTATGTGTTGTAGGAGTATTGAGCAATGAAGGCCTTAGCGATCTCTTCCCAGTTCTGTTTCACAGAGTCCTCCAATTTTGCATACCAGATTGCGGCTATCCCAAACATGGCTCGATTGAAAAGAGACAACTTCTGGGCTAGGGTTAAACCCATTGGCCTCAGGATATCAGAAAATAGATGGAGGTGCACCATTGGGTCTCCAGAGCCATCGAAGCGGTCGATATACGACATTTTAAACCACTCCGGTAAGGCAACTGCAGATTCAGTATACTCGTCCTCTAAATCCGGGATGGAGTTCACTCCTTGTGCTCGTTTGAATAACTTCTCCAATTTATTGACCTTAAGTGCAGTTGAGTCAACCTCAAATTCAAACGGAGCTTCGGCTTGATAGATAAGAGCTTTAGAGGCCTATTCTGGGATTGGCTCCGCCGAATTGCCTTGAGTCTCTTGGACATTAGCAGTATAGGCAATGGCTCCGAGTGTCAGGTGACCCATGGGAGGTGTATGAGATACAGAAGCCGCAGCCAGCTGTGGCTGTTGTTGTTGTAGCCCGGTTATCACTTCGGCCTACCGAGCTGTGACTTCAGCCTGACAGACTGCATCCTGCTGCAGTGCCCCAATTGTCTGTTGCATGTGCTGCATCTGTTCTTCCACACTGGCTGGGGGATACTGAGTCATGGGAATGGGTGATTGATCTCATGCTGAGCTGAATGCAGACAATTGTTCCCAGACCAGACTAGACACGGGTGAACCGAGGGATGATTGCTGTAGAAACTGCAGTGGTGAATTCTGCCTAAACCTCATTCGTCTTGTAACCGATGGGGGTGAGGTAAACATAGGTTGCTTCTGAACCAATTCTGACCTGACAAAGTCTATCGATACAAGTCCAGAGTACCTGGGGGGTGTTGGAGCCTTCTGAAGCTATGGTCCCAAGACTACCTTGCAAAAGAGAAAACAGACAGCATCTCAGCCCAATTTCACTAGAATGGATGTGATCACAGCTGAATGATTGTGCTCTCTACCGAATTCTGCCCCAAAACAGATACCAACTTGGCAACGGATATGCACATCCCTGTACAGTTTCACTGTAAAGCACATACCAGTTAAAGAGAGTCAAAACAACCCTATGATGGGGTAGGGTTACCCTGTCCTAATTTCATCAGGAACTAGGGATAACTATTCAAACAAAGTGGTTTCACCACAATCTTGCATTCGGGTGAGCAACCTGTCCTAGTATGGAACAGTTTCTAAGGCTTTCGATATGCAACTAGGTTAATTGGTCAAAAAGGATACCTCAGCAAGACTACCGAATATACCTCTCACACCTAACACCGAGAAGTGAAAGGTGGATCAAACGGTACAGTGGTAGTCCAGATCCAAGGGTTGTGTTCCCATCATGGCAGAGCCCACAACCGGTCAACCTTTTGGCAAGCTTTTTCCAAGCAAGCCTCCAGCAAACCGCTTAGGAATAGTAGATGGCAAACACTATGACTTAGGCGCACCAATGCAAATACAAATGCAAAGAAACACGTAAGTGTAGAAAAAATAACATATAATGAGTTCGAGTCAAATTCTCTAAATCCCCAGCAGAGTCGCTAGAAACTGTGGGCTTGCCTTTTTCTCGCGCCCCCCGTCTTTCGGAAAAGGGTTTGAAAAGAAGGCCTCACAGTTCAGACTCTACCTGTGGTTCTGAATCTAGTCTCACAAGTGCAATGTGAAACTGATAAACACTAAAGAGTCCAATCCGGGAAATCATTTTGGAAAATCAATTTTAAATCAAATAATGCCAAAACTGGACTGCTTTGCTAGATTACAAAGTCACCACCTAAATATTTTATTTTGGGAAAATTTAGGAAACCCTGACTCATGCCAAAGGTCACATGTCCGTCATCACCAAAGTTGCCTCGGCTCGGGAACTTAGGTACGAGAAGGGAAGGTCATGAATTGAGCACCCCCGCTCGCCCGATCAAAGGATCGGCCTCTACTAATCATGATATGATGTTTTATAAACATTATGTGTTCTTGTTCCGGTTATTAGCTAACTTTACTATGTGACGCACACATAAGCAAGTATAGACTAGGTCACAAGAATTGGAACATTTCAAGTCATGTTTGTTTTTCAAAATGATTTGAATTTGCCACCCTCAAGTGGGCTTAGAAATGCGGATTTGCCACCAAACATAGTGGGCTTAAAACATGATTTTACCACTTCGCAAAGTGGGCTTAAAACTCCCACTCGTTGAACCGTTCCAATTCAAACAATAAAGCCTTCATCCACAGGCATTTATGCAGTTTAGCATATAAGCACATAGCCTCATGGCAAACATGTAATCATGGCAATATGGCAATCACACTCATGCAAGTATGCTAAAGCGTAAAAGCTTACCAAGTACTCCAAGCCAAAACAAAAGCTTAGTTAGAAAAATACATGATCCTAACTATGTTAAATGACTAATGCAACACATGCAATAATGCAATTAATAGACTCGGCTACTAATATGGCATTTACAACACTTTGATAGCATGCTTTGAAACACGTATTCAAAGAAGTATTGAAATTGACAATGCGGTTTGAATGATGCGCCGAGCCTCGGTGCATGCAAGACAAATGAATGGATACAAACATGCGAGCATAAGGTATGCTAATTGAAAATGCCCCTAATCTAACCATCAAAAGCGGGTAAATAAAAAGGAGAAAGACGTGGGGTTGGAAGACATGCACACACACACGCACACTCATTACAACATTACGCCCTTGCGAAGGAGGGTCCGAATGAATCAGAGCTAAGCTAATCTGAGCTAAGCTTATCAAACTAATCAAATTAAACTGATTAGACTAATTATTACAAATCATTCGAAGAACTAGCAAACTTATTACTAATTATTACAACACTTAACCAATTAGCAAACTAACCAATTAAAACAAATGCGCACTAACTAAACATGCAAGGCATTAAACTATTCTGCCAGTACTCCGCCTCGAGAAGTGGAAGATGCATGCGCTCGGTTTTCGGCCCGGAATTTCCTTCGTTTTGCTCTTGAGAGGCTCTGTTTGGAGGGTTGAGTACATTTCAAAACCTTTCTGCTCACACATAGCAAATCTCTGCTAAGGATTGCACTAGTGGCCTGCCGGCCATAGGAGGTTGCTGCTGGCCCCCTGCCGGCCAGAAAGGTGCCTTGCCAGCCAGAAATGAGGCACTGCCGGCCATGGATTGGGCAGTGTCGGCCACTGATACTCTGGGTCACCATGCTGTAACAGAGCACAAACAGAGCAAAAGAAAGGTTTTTCCAAGGGTATGTTTGTACTGTACCCCTTCTTATCATCTCAAAACCTCAAAGGAGTGGCACTCTTGGATCCAAAACCACCAATCAAGCAATTTCATTGCGTGATGGCCAAAGATCCAAGTTGTACAATTTCAATAAATGCACAAATATGACCAAATGACAACCACCCTATCATGCATGATCAATGGTGATGGAGACCAAGGAAAATGGCACATTTCATCACTATTGAGTATGAAATGTCCCATTTGCCTTGTGTTCAAATTAATGTCCGATTTGAACACATGCAATGCAACACAAAAATGCTTATCTTGCTCAAGTTTTACTTATCACTTTTTTTTACTCGTTTTAAGTTACCAACTCATTCTTTAATTGATTTAGTACATTGGTGAGAGTCCTCTAAAGAGAAAGTAGTGTCAACCAAGGGATGATGTAAGGCAAGAGAGAGGTCATGCCTTTGATCAGTAGAAACCCTCAAAAGAGGATTGAAACCATTAAGCACGAACCTCGATCTCAAGCTGAAAGATTCCCAAACTTGAAACAACTCTCAAAAGTAATTGAAAGAGTGAATCAAATGAGAATATGACAGAGCTATATATGCTGAAATTACATGCAAAATGACACTACAACATGCAACCAACTCAAGCAACTTATGTTTAAAGGCCTAAAACAATGGGCTAGTGAAGGAATTTACACTACAACTATGCAATACAAAGCTCAAAAGCAACAACCAGCCAAAAATAGATGCAAAACAGCCCAAAATATTGCTTAAAACATTCTAAAATTAAGCTAACACAAGCTAGAATAATAGGCTAAAACATGAAGCATGCTAGACTAGTAAGCAAGACACAAGGAGGGGAGGCTAACCCCTCCAATTTTGGACTTCAAAACATGTTTTTAGCCATTGAAATAGCTCTGAAAAATAGTGTTTAAAAGCTCTGAAAAAGATGATGCAAGGGTGGGAAACACAAGGGCAAAGGCCTCCAAAACAAGGTACAAAGAAAGGCTATCAACCCCTCAACCTTTAATGGCCTTAGGACCCAAGATTCAGGCCAAAAACATAGAGTTTTTATAGCCCAAAATCAGTTGAAAGACATGCTAGAAAGAAGACAAAACTAGCTAAGACAATAAGCTAAAGCATGAGGTTGCACTACAACCATGCAAAAGACTACTCATACAACACAAACAATTCAAAACAGAGCTAAAGCAGCCCAAATCAGAGGCAAAAACATGCTGGAAATAAGCTAAGTGTAGACCGCCCGAACTCGCTCTGCGCGCCCCCCTTTCGGAAAGGGCGTGAATTGTAGTTCTTGCTACTACAGTTTGGACTCCTATCACGGTTCTGAATCTAATCTCACAAAGTGCAATGTAAGACTGATAAATTACCAAAGAGTCCAAATCCGACAAATCATTTTGGAAAATCGATTTTAATCAAAAAGCACCAAACATGGACTGCGTTGCCAGATTTTAGAGTCGCCACCTAAATATTTTATTTTGAGAAATTTAGGAAACGCTGACTCGTGCCTAAGGCCACGTGTTCCTCATCACCAAAGTTGCCTCGGCTCGGGAACTTGGGTACGAGAGGGGAAGGTCCTGAAATGAGCACCCCCGCTCGCCCGATCAAAGGATCCGCCTCTACTAATCATGATATGTTGTTTTAAAAACACGTGTTCTTATCCCAGTTTATTAGCTAACTTACTATGTGATGCGCACAGCATACAAATATAGACTAAATCGCTCGATTTGGAACAAAACATCTCATGTTTGTTTTCGAAAATGATTTGAAAGTGCTACTCGTAAGTAGGCTAAAACGCGGATTTGCCACCCTCAAGTGGGCTTAAAACATGATTTGCCACAAACAAGTGGGCTTAAAACGCACATTTTCATGAATTGTTCCAATTCAAGCAATGAAGCCTTCATCCATAGGTATTCATGTAGTTAATCACTTAAGCACATAGCCTTGTGGCAAGCATGCTATCATGGCAGTACGCACAATCATGCAAGTATGCTAAAGTGTAAACACTTACAGTGTACTCCGAGCCAAAAAAGAAAACTAGTTAGAAATCAGTGCATGATCCTAACTATGTTAAGATGCCTAATGCAACACATGCAAAATGCAACTAAATAGGCTCGGCTATCTAAGATGGCATATGAATGCAACACTGATAACATGCTTTGAAACACGTATTCAAGTAAGTATTGAAATTCAATGCAATTTGAATGATGCGCCGAGCCCGGTGCATGCAATACGAATGAATGATGCACCCATGCAAAGCATAAGTATGCTAATTGAAACATGTCCCTAATCTAACCATTGAAAATGGATAAATAAAAGGGAGAAAGACGTGGGGTTGGAAGACATTCACACACACACGCACACCTATTACAACATTTGCCCTCTCGACGGAGGGTCCGAATAAAATAAAAGCTAACTAGCTATGCTAATTAAGCTAACTATTACAAACCAACTAATTAACTAACTATTCTAGCTAATTAATTATTACAAACCAAATTGAATAACTAGCTAATCTAAGCTAATTAGAATATTACAAAGCGCTAAGCTAAATTAATTACAGCACAGGCAATTAACTACAACTAGCTAACAGAAGCGATAAATGGCCTCACGAGCGAGGGAGATATGCATGCTCGGTTACGTCCTCCCGAAAATCCACCGTCTTGCCTCAAGACGCCTCTGTTTGCACTCTTTTGAATCTTTGAAAATTACACCGATTTCCAAATTGCTTCTTTCTGATCTCAAGAACACCTTGAGGGCTGAAATTCCTTCTGTTGCTGCAACAGAGCACAGATAGAGGCAAGACAGTGTATTTGCAAGGAAATGTACACTCCTTATCATATCTCATGCTCAAAAGAGTGTGGCACTTGACTCTCGAGCCAACAACCAAGCATTTTCAATGTATGGTGGCCAAAGGATCAAGCTTGCACAAAACTCAATGAATGCACACATAAAACTCGAAAGGCCTCCACCCTATCATGCACAATCAAGGGCGTCGGCGATCGAGAAATGTGACACATTTCATCACTATGAGTATGAAACATCCCATATTTCTCTTGTTTGGATTAACGTCCGATCCAAACACATGCAATACAAATAACATGCTTATCTTGGCCATGTTTTACTTGATTCATTTTGTTTACACATTTTAGATTAGCAATTAGTCCCTTAATCGGTTAAGTCCAAAAGTGAGAGTCCTCTAGTTTTGAAAGAGTGAATTAGTGGGATACAATGGCATATATTTCAGCACTGAAATGGCATGCTAAAGACGCTAAATCATGCAAGACATGCACGCAAGACATGTTAAAGGCCAAAAACATTAAGACTAGTGAAGAGCATCACACAAGAGGCATGCAATATCAAGCACAAATGGTCAAACCAGCTATGAACAGACCTAAAACATGCCAAAACAGAGGCTGAAACATGCTGAAATGATAGCCCAAAAGTTTAGACAAACATGCATGCAAGTTGGCTCACAAGCGAAGCATAAGGCCCAAACCTCAAACACAATAAAAGGGCAATAAATGCAAGAATATGGCAGAGGTATATGGTCTGAAATAACATGCCAAGTGATGTTATGCCATGCAAAAAGCTCAAATATGACATGCTAGAGGTCTCAAAGTGCAAGGCTAGCAAAGCCAAATACACTATAGCTATGCAAAGCCAAGCATGCATGACCAAAACCACTCAAATTAGACCTAAAGCATGCTAAAACATAGCCAAAAATGTGCTGGAGTAGAGCATACACATGCTAGATCAATAGGCTGAAACACCGAATACACTAGGCTAGTGAACAGAATTGCACAAGTGCAAGGAGCATGCAAGAGGCAACCAAACCAACCCAAAACAAAGTTATGACATGGGAAATAATGTCTAAAAACATGCTTGAACTAAGCAAATTCAAGGCACAAAGACATGCTACTTTGTAAGGCTACAAGTAGGATTACACTACAAGTATAAGAAGCATGCAAGTGGTGACCAAGACCGCCAAAAATAGAGTTATGGAAGGTCTAAAAAGTCACAAAAATGAGCCTAAACAAAGCCACTGAGAAGTAGAAACACATGCTCTTTTGATGGGCCATCAACACATGCAAACAAGTTATAAAGAGGGGGAAGCACCCCCACCTATTTTGGGTCCCAAAACACACTTTCCACCACTGAAATTCCTTTGGAATTCAGTGGTGAAAAGGTCAAACAAAGGTGATCTCAAAGGCTTTAAAGGATAGCTCAAAGCAAAGCAAAATAAGCCACAAAAGGGGGTAGACAAAAGGGGGTAGACCACCCCTAACTCAAACAAGGCCTCAAACAACCATTTTTAACACTTAAAAACAAAGGTTTTTGTAGTTGCAAGTTAGGCCTAAAACATCATGCAAGGATGGCCAAATAAGCAATGAAAGTAAAGCTTTAAAGAGGATATGGGACTCACCCTTGAAACACAGCAATAACAGCAACTTCTTTGAGCCAAAACCAACTGTAGGAGGCCTTAACAAGCCTTATGGGATCTCAACTCCAAGGCCAAGATGTTAGGCTAAAAGGGTTGTGTGCAAATATGCCAAGAACACTCACTTTCAAGCACTATAGAGCATAATATAGAGAGAGAGGGAGAGAATTCTAGAGAGAGGGCCAAATTTTGCTTCTCAAAATTCTGAACCCCTGAGAAGGGGGAGGCACCTCCCCGTTTATAGAAATGCAAGACAAAGCTTGCTCAAATCCCTCCCTACACGTGTAGGGAGGATGCATTCTGTGGCTAACAGCTGCACCAAAAATATCTGCAGAAAGTGAAAAATGGCCGCCGACCACTCAAAGTGGTCGACCGACCACCTCAGGTGGTCGACAAGGGAAAATGCTGGTTGACAGGGCAAAAAAGGGGTCTCCCAAGAGAGGAGAAGGTGGTGGCATGCTGCAGACCACTTGAGGTGGTCGACCGACCACCCACCCTAGTCAACCGACCACCTAAAGCGGCTGACAAGGGAGAAAACTGGCCGACATAGGAGAAAAGTGGTCTACACCACTGTTTCTCCCTCCAGGCAAAAGGGGGGACCAAGAGTTGGCTTAAAACAAGCACAAAACCAAGAGAGTTCAAAGACTTAGAGGCAAGGCGCGCAGCCAAAAACCTCAGGGACTCCAAACGAGCGCGAACATGCGCAATCATCAAGCACTCAAATGATGACATCCAAGTCTTTAGGACGGTCAAAAATGGGGTATCTACAGTTGCCCCTCATTGACAGAACTCGGAAGTCATGAAATAACGGGAGTGAATGTCAAAGCCCAGAGACGACCCATTTTGACAAGGCCGAAGACTTAGACAAACAAGCAAGATATCAAATAGATATGCCCATAGGCCGGGGAAAAATGCAAATGAACATGCACAATGCAAGAGCATAACTTATGATCATGCAAAGAAAGCTGTAATGAAGCGTTTGAATGAAAATGTTATGCAAAGTAAATACAACATTTGAAGCAAACCGATAAGATCATCTCACACATGAGAAACACAAACATACAAACACGCTACACGCGAGACTCACAAGTCAAACCACATTTCACACAGAAAGGACACAAGAAAAAAATGCAATCTTAACTACAGCTCACGCAGGAAAGACTAAAAGCGACGGTTGGGCACACCCCAAAAGCTTAACAAGTAAAGAGACAAGAAGGGTGGACCACCCCCAAACTCAAAATAGCCTCAAACCACTATTTTTAAGCCTCAAAAATAGAGGTTTTTGTAGTTGAAAACCAGGCCAAAAATAGTACAAAAAGATGGTAAAAACAAGTATGAAAAAAACAAGCTTAAAGGGTAAAGGTTATACCTCTTGAAGGCAAGCACACTTTAGGCACAAATGAGCCACCAAATCAAGCTAAAATCACCTTCTAAAGCTCAAAGAAGGTCCCAAGGAATCTCAGCCCAAAGATAACCAACTTTGGTCAGGGATTTATAGGGAAAGGAGAAGTGTATCTCTACTTGTATGCACAAAGGTTCAAGAGAGAGAGAAATCTAGAGGGAGAGAATTGTAGAGACAGAGGATTTGCAGAGAGAGAGGCTCCCAAACTTTTTCCAACCTTGAAAACCATAGAGAATGGCCTCTATATATAGAAATACAAGAGCTCAGGTCAAAAATATCAACAAATGGACAGCTGGAGCAATCTGGAAACAGCTGGAGGTAAAAATCTGCAAAAAAATCTGATTTTTGACACCAGTGGCCAGCATGGGATCATTGATGGCCAGAAAGGTTCATTTGTGCCTTGCAAGGACCATCAATGGCCGGCACTGCATCATCCATGGCCGGCACATTTCACCAGTGGCCGGCAGAAAAATCTGCTCTCTAGGTCCAACTTCAAATGGGCATATCTCCTTTATATGGAGTCCTTTGTGGGTCATTCTTGATTCTAAAATGATGCTCTGGAAGTCTTCTTTCCCATTGTGGCTGCCTCACATAAAAATGCCAAGTGTGAAAAAATGTATGCTCATTTTAGTGAAGACTGCTCAATTTCAGTTTAACTGGATTCATGCCTAACTTCTCCTCGGCTAGTTTTATTCCCTCCTCTCCTCTTTTCTTCAACCTCAAACCCGTAAATAAGGTGTTTTGAAAGAGTTTTCAAAGAGTTCACCTCTCTTCCATTCATTTCCACTTTGTCCTTGCGCGGTTTTACTGAAAAGTGCAACATTTAACGAAATGCGAGCCTTGAAACATCGTAGGAACTTTTTCAAAAATATTTTGAAAGAAAGGGCTTTAAGGTCTAATAAAAAAAATATTTTGGCAAAAATCATTTTGGTCCAAAAATGGGGTGTAAGGTTAGGATTTGTCGCTCTCCTTGCGGAAGAAATCAAACCTTTGCACCGCATAACTTTCATCACCAAGTAAGCAATCAATGGCGCCCAAGTCTTAAAAGCGGTCAAAAATGGGGTGTCTACACATGCATATTTTACTAATTTTGTTTTATAGTTGTTTGCAAGACGTCGGAAAATATGTAAGTTGTTATGCTTTAGCATCCCGCTTGTGCATAATTTTCTTATTATGTTTAGCATCCTACCATACGGCTATTTTCTTACATGATATAACTATATGAATGCCAATGAATGGAGGTTGTATCACTTAATTTGGAATGATGTTGATTTTTTATGTTTGTAAACTCAATTTATTTGGGTTGTACATCTTTAAAACTCTTTCAAAACTACATGAAATTAAGTTTTTCCAAAGTAGGTGACATAGTCTATACTTGTATGCTTCACATAGTAATTTTTTTAGGATTTATTAAATAATCGAAATGTGAACATATAAAGTAAATAAAATTCATATCATGATTTAGTAGAGGCCAATCTTTGATCGAGTGAGCGGGGCTGCTCATTATTGACCTTCCCCTCTCATATCTAAGGTTCCGAGCCAAGCGTCTTTGGTTACAACGAACAGTGGCCTTGGCTCGAGTCATGGGTTTCCTAATTTCCCAAAATATTAGGTGGCGACTCTGAAATCTAATGACGCGGTCCATTTTTGACAAATTTGCAATAAAATGAATTTTCAATAAAAGTTTTCAAATTTGGACTCTCATCTATGTTTCACATTACATTCGTGAGACTAGATCGTAGAGATCTCGGGAGTACGAACTGTTTAACGCACACAGGTAGCCTCTGGCATGTTACAACATCTTACTATGAGGCTACGTGCTTATTCGAAATAAAATGTTTGAATGCCTGTGGATGAAGGTTATTTTACTTGCGTTGGGGATGATTTTGATCAAATCTATGTGCGAGCTCATCTCTTTCCGTTTTGAGTTGTGTGCACTCAAAACTCTTTTAAAAATCACATAAAATCAAGTCATTTCCAAAACAAGCGAAATAGTCTATACTTATGTGCCTCATATAGTAAGTTAGCATAATAATCAGAACATGTGCATATAATGTCCATAAAATTCGCATCATGATTAGTAGAGGCCGATCTTTAATCAAGTGACTAGAGTGCTCAATTTATGACTTTTCTCTCTCATGCCTAAGTTCCTGAGCCAAGACACTTTGGTTATGACAGACAAGTGGCCTTTGGCACGAGTCACGGGTTTCCTAAATTTCCCAAAAATATTTAGGTGGTGACTCTAAAATCTAGCAATGAAGTCCATTTTTTATATCTTTGATGACTAATGGATTTTCTAAAGATTTGTCGGATTTGGACTCTTATTCGTTTTTCTGTTTCACATTGCACTTGTGGAACCAGATTCAGAACCATAAGAGTCTGAACTGTAGGACGATCGTACCTGAGGAGACTAAACCTCTCCAAGGAGCGCAAAAAACCAGCTACAAAGGGCTATAGCAGAATTTCAGGCAGGTCACCCAATGGGGGAAGGGGAAGAGGAAGAAGTAGAGTACCTATTCCCATATGAGGAGATCCTACAGGTAAAAGAAGAGGCGTGGAAAATGTACTTTGATGAAGCGGCTAACCAATACGGTTATGGGATAAGTGTGTTGCTTATAGCACCCGATGATTCCCATATACCCCTAGCTTTCAAACTCCATTTCAAAGTATCCAACAATGAAGCAGAGTATGATACGTGTATTGCTGGATTAGAAGCTACCCTAGAACTTAGGGCAATAAGGTTGGACGTCATCGGAGACTCGAACTTGGTTATTTCTCAAGCCAACGGAGATTGAAAGGTCAAAGAAGAGAAAATGAAAGTTTATCACCAGACCTTGGATATTCTAATTCCAAAGTTTGAAAAATTGACATTTACGCACTTGTTAAAAGAGAACAATCGGTTTGCTGATGTACTAGCAACTCTATTTTCTATGGTAGACATAGCGATCGGGGTTAAGATGAGTCTGATTGTCATTGAACAGAAGTATGCGCCTACTTACGAAACAATTGCCGCAATAAATGAGGCTCAAGAAAGAATCCCTGGTATCATGACATTTGGAACTTTCTGGAGAAGGACATGTACCCCCAAGGGGCAAATGCCAAGGATAAAAGGGGAATACGACGTCTAGCCGTCCAGTTCATCATATACAAAAGTAAGTTGTACAAAGGAGGGCATCTGAGAATGCACAAGCTTTGTGTCAAAAAGGAAGAGCTAGAACGTCTCATGGAGGCCATCTACGGAGGAGTGGAGCACACATGAATGGTGTGATGCTAGCCAGGAAGATCCTCAGGCAAGATTACTATTGGTCAGCCACGGAGGATGATTGTGTCAACTTTGTTTGGCGATGCCATAGGTGTCAAATCCATGCTAACCGCATGAATATTCCGCCGTCAAAGCTCTACAATATGACTTCACCATGGCCTTTCTCAATCTGGGGAATAAACGTCATCAGAGTAGTATGAGTTCATTTTGGTGGCAATTGACTACTTCACAAAATGGGTAGAGGCGCAGTCGTATTCTATGTTGAAAGCTTCGCATGTGGCCAAGTTCATTAGGAATAACATCATTTGCAGATATGGGGTGCCGAATAAAATAATATCGAACAATGGCTCACACTTCAAAAAGGAAGTGGTAAATTTACTTGAAAAGAACAATGTGGCTTTTCACAAGTCATCAACGTATAGGCCACAGACCAATGGGGCCATTGAGGCCGCAAACAAGAACATTAAGAATATTCTACGAAAGATGGTGGAAACCTACAAGGATTGGCCAGACAAACTACCTTTTGCACTTTCGGGTTATATAGGGCATCAATTCGAACTTCTACAAGGGAAACCCCCTACTCTTTGGTATATAGGATGAAAGCTATTTTGCCGATCGAAATCGAAGTACCGTCGCTGAGAATCATGGCTAAGGGTCAGATAGTAGAGGCAGATTGTCAACAGAATAGGTTTGAAAAGTTAATGTTGTTTAATGAAAGAAGGTTAAAGACGTTGTATCACATCCAGCGGTATCAGCACAGAATTGCTAGGGTCTTCAACAAGAAAGTCAAATCCAAAATTCTCAAAGAAGGAGATATGGTGCTCAAAGACAATTGGATTCCTATCCATGACCCTAGCGTCAAGTTCTGACCCAATTGAAGCGGTCCCTACATTATCAAGTCTATCTGGTCAGGAGAAGCAATCATCCTCATAGATTTAGATGGCTTGGAATTCTCACAACCGATCAATATGAACAAGTTGAAAAGGTACTATCCTTGAGAGGCTCGTTAGGCCGAAAATCCAAAAGGGCGACCTAGGCAAAAGTAGAGAGTGAAAAATTAGAAATAAACGAAAATAGAGCTCGCAAGGTTGAAAACCCGAAAGGGTGACGTTGGTAAAAGTTAGAGCGCAAAAGGAGAGAGTTAATACTCGAGTGAACCTTAACCGTGAACTACATAAGGCCTGATTCCCATTTTGGGAATGTGTAGGCAACTTCATCTCGAAGTTCGGCCCTAACCATTTTCAACTCGACTGTCCTATCCATTGTTGATCGGTCCATCTCACCATCAGTTGGCTTGCTTGGTTCAGTTGCAAGATAAAGCAAGGGGCAAAACAATAGTGAAGGTGAATGCAGTTGTGGGCAGTCATGATCCTCTTGATTCAAGGTTGTACGTCTTGAGGATTGATTCCATGTGTGTCAAGTAATGACCGCTTGCTAAAATTTGTTATTAAAGGTTTTAATGAGGTTGATTTTCTCAAAATTTTACTTTTTGCCAAACAAACCATCTTTGGACAAAAGGAAAATTTTTAGTACTCACAACTTTATTGCATGATTTCAAAATAAGTACACCATCCAACTCTCAGGTTTAATTCAAAGTTGCTTTTACATCATAAAACTTGGAACGAAAAGTCAAAGTAATAAACTAGGGGCACAGATAAGTCAGGTAGTGGTCTTCTACCTCTTGCCCGCACTCTCAGAAGTTTCTGCAGCCAATGATGGCCCAACCTGTGTTTCATCCTCAAGCCAAGCCAAGCATTTGACAGAAAGGGTGCAACTGAAGTTAGCAGCAAGGGCCAAAAGCTCTCTCATCCTCCAAGCAGCGAGATATCGGGCCAAGTGTAAAGCACAGATTGGAAATGGAACTGGATATTCGACCCCCTCATCTGAACAAGTCTACTTACGCCCGAACTAGCATCTAAATCAGAATGGGAAGTAAAAAACACAGCGTGTGAGGCCAATCAATTGTATTCCCGGCTGGTAGGACATGCTGCTCATCTCGGTCAAGTTAAGCCAAGGGCATCGCCAAGTGATGTAAGTTGCAGATTTGTTACACATTTAGTCACACCACAACCCCTCTGCGAATGAAAGAAGTAAGATCTAGCCAAGTCCTCTGGGCAAGGGTCCACAACTTTTAGCTTATCCATCAACCACACCTGGGAAGAGATAAAAAAAAATAAGAGAGATTAAAGAATAGAGAGATGTGCGTTGAGAGAAAAAAGAAAGAGCTCTTGAGAGAAAATAGAGATTGAGTGCCAAAGTGATGTGAGAAATCATAAATAAGGGTGGGAAACAATACCTGGAGAAATAGTGGACTCCTTGTAAATCGAGAAGTCTCTCACTGTTGAAAAGCATCCAAACCCATTAAGGTTTCGGCCAGTGCCAAGCCTATATAGCTTTGGCCCTCCTTAAGGCATCGGGTCACTTCGATCAATCGGATACTGACACCATTCGCACTAGGGGCAAGAACATAATGGACTAACAAGCATATGCAAAAAGCGTGTTGGTGATAACCTCGCCAAAGAAGATCATGCCTATTTCTAATATCGGAGAAACGACGAATCAAGCTAAGAATGTCCAACTCTCCATCATAAGCCAAATATTTGGCCTCGTTGAAAGAGAGGCCACACATCCATTCAAGAGCCCATGCATGGCCAATGAGGGGTTGAGCTATAATCTCTTTGTTGTGACAAGACTCCATCAACGCTTGAAACTCTTCAAGAGTGGGACACATTTCTTGCAATCCGAAGTGAAATAGATGAGTAAACGGGTCCCAACAGTGGGCAGCAGCATGGAGAAACGAAAAGAAAAGTGGAGTGCGACTCAAGGAAAAAATAGTGTTTATGCCAAAACTATTGAAATTCACATTTTATGTGCCATCCAAAGTGGCCATCCAATCTTTGAGCTTTTAGAGAAAACTAATAGAAAAGTGATGTTCTGTCGTGGAAGGCAGCAAGAGAAGACCTTTATAGGAGATAAAGGTGTGTGAGTGGCTGACAGATGTTGCCAGCTGTCCAGTCACAATTCTTGGCCAGCCGGCCACTTCACTAGCCGACCGTACATTTCATTGGCCGGCCAGCCAAGTATGCCGACCAAATAGTTTGGCAGTAGTTTGGCAGTAGTATTATGTTTGTCCTATTTGTTTTGAGTCTTGTTTTGAGTCTTTTGTTTCTGGTAAGTGCAAGTAGGTGTGTTTAGGTTGTTTTTACTTTGTTTTTCCTTTGTTGAGTCATATTTTGTATTTTGGTCAATTATAGGCTTAATATCCGATTGAGAATTCATTCAAATGTGATCATTCTCAGTTTTAATTTCAGAAATAAATTGTTTTTTGTGCAAGCGCTACGCCATTCTCAAGAAGCTATGCAAAGCAAAAACCTTTTCTTTTATAAACTGTAGGGTCCAACCCCGATCATAATTTTTACAAAAAGAAAATGCAAGTTTTCTATAAACAAAAAGTAAAGAACCTATCTGAAACTAAATAATTTCTATACTACAAAGAAAAAGGAAAAAAAAAAAAAAGAGGAGTACAAAATCAGTGCCCGCCAAGTCAAGTGTGTCGGGAAGCCCTCTTCGTCCTCTTTCGAGGACGAGACTCCAGATCACTATCACCATTGGCACCGCTATCACCGGAAAAATGTGACTTTGAGCCAGAATCATCATCTCCACCCTCGGACTCAGAGTGCTCACTCGCAATCTTCTCGATGTCCCTGGTCTGAGTGTCCTCGCTGACCAAGGTCCTCTCTGCAGACGATGAAACCCCCTGCACTTGGGACTTGCTCTCTCCACTCTTACTTCAAATCTAACTCTGGGCACCTCTACCCTTGCCTCTACCTCTACCCTCACCCTTGCCACGTGTGGGTGCTTATCTGTCTCTCCCTCTTACAGCTGGAGGGGGTGCCACAGGTGCCATCAATGCAAGCGGAGGTTGAAAAGAGTTTACAAGAAATAGAATATCATAACAATTTGGTATAGAAACAGTATGAGTATAGTCCAAAGGGAATCAGTGCATGTCAGATAAGAAAAATAGAATACCTGATGACCATGGTAAGCGAGCAATACCTCCCTCCTCTGCACTATGTGGACCAAGGTGTCGACCAACTCGAGGAGGCCGTCTACATAACCTACCAGCACCTACAAGTGAGTTTGAATATCAGTATACAGCAAAAAGAGAATGTGAAATACAAATGGCAGGACAAAATGCATGTCTGCTGGACATTAGGGTCCCGGACATATTCGTGCTCCTCTGGGCGCTCCAGTGGAATCTGGTGGGCTATCCCGTTTGGCTGCCAGTATATGATCGTAGTCGGGATCATGGGGAGACCAACCACATGAACAGTGAGGGCAGCGCCCCCAGCATCGGGCTCAGCCATGGGAGCAGCACCTATAACGGTGGCTACATCTGCAGCGCCACCCGCATGAACTCTGGTCAGAGACAGCATAAGATAGGTCTAGATGAAGACAGTGTAGTCCCCAACTCCACGGAATAGATCAGCATCATGCCCTGCCATGAATGTCACGATAGCCTTAACAGGAAGACTATCGACGGTCCTCATAGATAGAGGAGGAGGAGAAGGAACAATGAGATCAACAAAGCCCAGGGTCTCGCGTACAAAGTGCTCCCCCAGGTATCAGGCCCTGCAAAAGGGACCCTCCAGTAGAATTTATAACTGGGAGTTATCCCAAGAACCTGTATACTCATCCCTCGTCCCAGCAAGCATGATCACCCGCGACTACCAAGTAACCTGTAAACGGGGGATTCATAGTTGAAGTCAGTTGTTAGAGTATGGGCCAAAGCAATAAAGATGAACGAAAGAAATAGAGATGGAATGGAATGGGTATGAGTTTCAGATTACCTCACGGGCCGTCACTGTGTTGAAAAAGCGGCGGTAGTAGGCGAAGGTGGTGACATTGCAGCGACGAGGGTAGCACTGCCATCATATAACCTCGAGTGAGGCACAGTTGCTACCACCTCATCTCTCAAAACCGGAGCAAGGGTGGGAAAGTAAGCGTAGACCCAAAGTTGCAAGAAAGAGCAATTTGTAAGTCAACAAACAGAAACAGGAACATAGGCAAAAAATGCAAAGCAAAAAGCATAATTTACAAAAGAAATTGAAATGAAAGTACGGAATGTACCTCCCAAACTCTCTAGTAACCACCAACCATGTTCCCCTTCTTGCGAAAATCGAAGCTCATATAGCCATATAAGGTTGGAAGGCCAGCACCACCCCAATCATAGTAACGAACCTGCGGCAACACCACCAAAGCACTGAGAAGACATAAGCAAACGGTGTTGCACCTGTTCAAGAACAAGGTGGTGCTGAGAGATAGATCAAGAATCCATGGGTGTATTGCTCCATCTGCTCCTCAGTCTCTGGCTGACTCCCGTGGAAGTGGTCGTAGAACCAGCTATATCGCACCATAGACAATCTATTCAACGGAGGGCGTGCTCCAAGAAGATAGACCTAGGTGGCCCGGCACTGGTCCATGTCCAGAGATCAAAGGGGATCAGATCACCCCCTACTCGTGGCCCTGTGATCATTGAGAAATCATAGGGGGTCATCGTCATCTCTCTTGTAGAGGAAAAGTGGAAGGAGTTGGTGGTGTCCCACCACCTCTCCACTAGGGTGCTAAGCAAGGGTCGGCTCACTTGTAGGTGTGAGAGCCTGGAGCAAAATAGATTGAAGCTTGCCTCATCCACCATCTCCCAGACTCGAGCAGGAAGCTCCTGATACCAATCCCTTGTTGTCACGTCCCCGTAACCTCTCCAGGCATAAGCATCACGCTGTGGTGAAAGAACAATTTGTTTAGTGCATGGCCAAATAAAAGATTGTAATGAGTATCAAAGCAAAGTACATGAAGGGACAAAGGTTCTTACCTTCGAAGCATCATGGAAAAGATGCGATGTGCACTCTCATAAGAGAAAGTCCTCGGGCACTCCCCTGGCAAAGTCTTTGAACCGCAACATGCCGCCGGGGACTATCGCGTGTGTACGCAGGTGGTAGGTACTCGGGTCAAATGGTATCACCCTCAACAGTGGCAACTCAGACTCAAGCTCAGGAGGGTAATCTCCTCCACAAAAATGTCCGCAGCAATGTCCCTTGCCACGACGTCCACCTCCTCCACAGCTGCGCCAAGCGGAGGAATAAGTACCTTAAGAGGGGCACCGTCATGTGGAATATAATCAGCCATGGAGAATATAATGGGTGGTGAGAGAAAAGCAAGAAAAATTAGAGAAATATGTGAAAACCCAAAAATCAAACCCTAAGAATGAGAAAATGAGGGGAAAAAGTGAGTACACGAAAACCAAGAAACCCGTGAGAAACAAGTTAAAAACAATAAGAAACCCATGAACTCGACCAAATCAAAGTCCAATTGGTTCAAAATGTAGAGGGCCAAAAGGGTTTTACAAAAAAAAGTTTGCTTGGATTGTTGGGTAAAACGAGTAGAATGAAAATCTAGAGAGAAAGAGAGCCTAGAAAGATGGGGAGGGGGTTTTCGAGTTGTATATGTGAGAAAGAATGAGCCCAAACCAAGTTTTAATGAGCCGCAGGTGTGAAAACTCGATTCTATCCCCGATGTCAATATAATTGGCTAGCCGGCCAATATATTGTACGGTCCGCCCTTCTTTTGGCCGGCTGACTGTTCCAAAGTGTTCTGAGGTGTTTTGCTTAATTTTTGCCTAGTTTTGGGCATGGTTGTTCTTGTTTTCATCTTAAAAGAGAAAAATTGGAGTATTTAAGGTTGCTTCAGTTTTAGAGAATCCCGAGAGTCCATTCCAGATGCACTATCCTAGGTCCCGCCATTTCTCCGAAGTGTGAATGTGCCTCGACCTCGAACTCAAGCAGGTTTTCACCTCTTTTCAGCATTTCAGGACCTTTGACTATGAATTGGAGGTGGAAGTTTGAAAAATAGAATAAGAGGAGATGGATCCCCAACAAAACAAGGCAGTTCACCATCACTCCCCCCATGAGGTATTTTCAAAGCCACCACTTTTTGTTTATTCTTTCTATTGTGTTCCATGGAACATGCATCGTATTGTATTTTGCATTCTTATGCATCGTGCCTATTCATCTTATTGTATCCACCCTTTTTACCCGACGGTGTGATTTGGCTTGTATTCACCTTTTCTATGCGAAGCGTAGTTTGGCTTGTTCACCGTCCCCTTTCTACGCGAAGCGTAGTTTGGCTTGCACCTATCACCCTCTCTACGTGAAACGTAGTTTGGCTTGCATCTTATCACCCTTTCTACGTGAGATGTAGTTTGACTCGCATTTCTCATCCCCTCTCTAAGCGAAACGTAGTTTGGCTTGCATCTTTCATCCTCTCTATGTGAGACGTAGTTAGAATTACTTTTCTCACATCCTCTCTACGTGAAACATAGTTTGGCTCGCATTTCTTACACCCCTCTCTGCGTGAAACGTAGTTTAGCTTGTATCTTTTATCCCTCTCTACGTGAAACGTAGTTTGGCTTGCAGCTATCATGCTCTTTGTGTGAAACATAGTTTAGCTTGCATCTTATCACCCTTTCTACGTAAGATGCAGTTTGACTCGCATTTCTCACCCCCTCTCTACGTGAAACGTAGTTTGGCTTGCATCTTTCATCCTTCTCTATGTGAGACGTAGTTTGGCTTGCATCTTTCATCCTCTCTGCGTGAAACGTAGTTTGGCTTAAACCTTCCCCCTCCCCGTATGAGATACGGTTAGGTATGCCTGTTGATTGCGCCACCCTTGCCTCCTTTCGCGTGAAATGCGTTAGGGTATTGAATTTTCCGGGTTAAAACCTTCCCTTTCTCCGTATGAGATACGATTAGATAAGCCTGTTGGTTACACCACTTTTGTACCCTTTTCACATGAAATGCTTTAGGATGTTGATTTTACCTAGTTAAAACCTCCCCCCTCTCCGTATGAGATACGATTGGGTACGCTTGTTGGTTACACTATCTTTCCTCCTTTCACATGAAACATGTTTGGAAATGATGTTTGCCTATTCCTTTCCGTGTGAGGCACGGTTAGACTTGTTTTGATTTAAGCTTGAGGCTTGTTCATTCATATACTGTCATCTTGTTATTACTCATTGCATTGTCTTGCATGATCATGGATTTTCAAAAATAATCGGCTTCACGAAGCATGTAAGTCCAGCTTCCAAGTTCATTTTTTTTTTAGCATGTCATTTGCATCCTACCCTTAAACTACGGTGGCTTGATTCCTTGCAAAAGGATACATAGGCAACTTTCGAGTTCAACCAATTGCATTTACATTTTGTTTGTTTGCCCAAGTCTTATGGCCTTGTCAAAAAGGTCGTCTTCGGGCTTTAACATTCACTCACGTCATGAAATGACTTCGAGCTCGGTCAAAGAGGGGCAACTATAGACACCCCATTTTGACCGCCCTTAAGACTTGGGCACTTCACTCTGAACACTCGATGATGAAATGTTATATTGTGCAATCCTTCGAATCTTCAGCAAAAGAATTTGGTTTCAAGCTTTAAAACCTAAACCTTGCACACCATTTGGACCAAACCTTCTTTTTTTCCTAGCCTAACCACTTAGAGGACAGCTGGCCAACAAATGGCCGGCAAGCCATTTTGATTGGGCCGGTCGTACATGTTTAGCGAAAACATATATTTTGCAGCAGCAAGCTACTCCCATGCACGGGATTTGGACCAGCTGTCTCTTTTATAGATTTTTCCGACATAAGAAGCTAAAATTCTATAAATATAGATAGGACCCCCCTCATGGTTTGGGGTTAGAAAAATTTGCCAAAAGCCTAAAACTTATCCAACATACTTCTCCACCCTCTTGAAATATAGATACGCAATAGATACACCATATAAGCTTAAACTTGAAGCCTTTTGCTGAGGTTTTGAACATAATTTCAGATACTTGAGAATGTTTAGATTGAGGTTTGTGAACTAAAAAGATCATCCTCTCTTTCAAGAGGTGAACTTTGAACTTTTTTCACCACCTTTTCTCTCTCTTTTTCTTGTCTTTATATACTATTTTTCAGAGTATTTTGGGCCTGAAATATGTGATTTAAAGTTACAAAAAGTTGAGGGGTTAGCCACCCTTCCTTAGACTTGTTTGCTAGATGAAACATCTTGGTTTTCTTCCATTTTTGCTCACTCTTTCGCTTGCCTCGTATCTTGGAACCTTGTGGTCATGGGAGGATTAGAGCTTAGGCTTAGCCACCTCGCCACAAGTTTGATTATCTAGCGATATATTTCTTGCTTTCATATTATTGTTGTCCACCTTGAAACTAGGTAGTAGCTTCTATGTTCAAAGTATTGAAAAACTCTCTTATCGATCATTTTCACAACATGGAAATGGATGGCTCATCCTTGTTCCCTGAATAAAAGAGGAGTTGTCAACAACTTTGGCGAGTTGTGTGTTTAAGCTTTGATAGATAGCTTGCTTCTTGATTTTTTTCCCCTTACTTGTTTTGTTGCTCCTAGTGAGCTCTTTATCGAAAAGTGTTGAAAACTCTCTTCTAGTTCCACTTTGAAGCATGGAAATAGATGTTTCATCCTTATTCCATGAGTAGGGAAAGAAGTTGACAACAATTTTTGAGTTGTTATTATTTTTCATTTTAATTGCTCTATAATCATCACATACTATCTTGTGATGTTTGATGATTTGTGAAGCATGTCTACCTCTTCCTTTAATAAATTCATGATAGGAACGAGATAAAGAGAATAGCCTTTTTTTTATTTATCTAAGTCTTCTCCTATTGCTTTTAAGATCCTCATGCAACAAACTTGCAATGGTTGATGATTAGGGAAGCAAACCTACTCCCTCCTTGAAAATCTTCATGATAGGAAGAAGCAGGAAGGATGAACATCTTTTGGAAACACTCTGTCTTGCTCTATTACAGTTCTGTTGTCGTAGGGTATTCCTCAGAAACAGTGGCCGACTGACCATTATTCTGTACAGTCAGCCATCTGATCAGGCCGGTTGGCCAAGCATGTTGTACGGTAGTGGTGATGTTTCAGCAAAACAGAGTAGATCTTAAGGCCAAAACAGAACTGTTTTCTGATTGTGAACAGGGCAACTTCTGGCAACAAACAGAGAAGTTTCCGAAGGATGTTCTCGCTTGTGCGCACGCGATTCTCCACCTCTCATTCACATCCTTTAGATTAGTAGATTTCATATTTGGATTTTGTAATAATTAGTTAGTAATTAGTTAATTAGGTCATTCATTTGTGTTTGTAATAATTAGTTAATTAGGACATTCAGATCCTCTTGTACGAGGGCTAATTTGTAACACTTGATGTATGTCTTTCAACCCCCATTTCTATTTTATTTACATGCTTATCGTGATTATACAAAGTACCATGTTTTTGTTTCATATCATTCTCATGCTTTGTATCCATTTTTGCATGCATTAAGGTTTGGCTCATCATACTTGATGTTGTTAAACATTTCCTACTTGATTATGTGAACTATCTCAAGCTTTGAGTTGATTCACATATCATGTTAGTAGCCGAATCTAGTAATTGCATTCTTGTATGTGTCACATTAGCCATTTTGCATATTAGAATCATGCATTTTTCTAACTATTTTTCTTTTCTTCTGCTTGCCTCGTTTGAGTACTAGGTGAGCATTTTTGCTTTAGCATATTACATGTGTGTTTGTGTTGCCATGTCAAGCATACTACCCTGAGGCTACGTGCTCATTTGAAATACCTCTTTGAATGCCTGTGGATGAAGACTATTTTGCTTAAATTGGAATGACTTTGATTATTGTACATATGAGCTCGTTTTTCCTTTGGGTTGCACATATTCAAAACTTTTTTCAAGAAAGCATGAAATCAAAGCATTCCAAAGTAAGTGACATGGTCTATATTTGTTTGCTTCACATAGTAATGTTAGTATATTAATAATCAGAACATGAGCATATAATGTCCATAAAATTCACATCATGATTAGTAAAGGCCAATCTTTGATCGGGTGAGTAGAGTGCTCAATTCATGACATTCCCCTCTCATACCAAAGTTCCCAAACTCAGACACTTTGGTTATAATGGACAAGTAGCCCTTGGCACGAGTCATGGGTTTCCTAAATTTTTCAAAAATATTAGGTGGTAACTCTGAAATCTGGCAATGCAGTCCATTTTTGGCATCTCTGATGATTAATGGATTTTCTAAAATTTGTCGGATTTGGACTCTCATTCGTTTTCTATTTCACATTGCACTTGTGGAACGAGATTCAGAACCACGGGAGCCCGAACTGTAGGGTTATCGTACCCGAGGAGGCTAAACCCCTCCAAGGAGCACGAGAAACCAGCTACAAAACTATTTTAGAATAAACAATATTTGTTATAGATAAAAATAAAAAATAAAAAGTTATTTGTGTGGTAACATATTTAGCCAAAATTGAATGAAGAATTGAAGCAATGTACGAGATTTGTCAACCGGTACACTAAGGTGTACCCAAAGGAGGGAAGGGAATTAATATTATAGAGTGCTTAAGTGACTTTCTAGTGTTCATTAAAAACAAAACAACAACAACAACAACAACAACAACAACAACAAAAAAGATTTTGAGGGAGGAAAAATATAAAAGAAATCCAAGCACCTTTCTTAAGGCAATAAAATAGCTTGTACAAACCTAAAATGTACGTAATTTTCATTGCTTTTAGCAACCACCAATCATGAACTACACAGAAAAGATCAACAATTAAAACATGCACTAGATGGCAAATAGATTCTGAAAAGTAACAACATAACTTAAATCTACACGACAGAACAATATGAAGAGAGTAAACACAATAAAGAACAAACTCTTACTACCACATTTCGATATTGGCGGAGAGAAAAGATAAGTGAATGAAATCAAAGTTAAATTTTTTTCACAAATTCTTACCCTTTTTTTTCACTCACAAATCTCGGATCCAAACACAACTTACATGTCTACTATAACATCATAAGTCAATGAAGAAAACTTACAAAAGAAAAAGCACTTTCATGCTCTTACTAATAAATAACTAAATCAATAAAATGAAGAGGATTTTACATACTGAAAAAATCGCACAACACTTGGGTGTTGTCTTATTAAGCGAAAAAATGACGTTCTTTACTTGATTTCTGAACACAAGTGAACATTGAAATCAAATAACTAGTTGTTTAATTATCTAAAATGAGAGTACCAACAAATAGCCTTGTGCTGAAAGATATTGTTCATAAATGTCCAAGAGTGTTCTTAATATTGCTTCCAACAACTGATCATTTTTTAATCAGAAGAGAATTCTAAAACTCATATATTTGTTATATCACTGGTTTAAACCTCACAAGTCACCTCAACATCGTGAAGCTCTAATAGACATTGAATGCAAAAGAAAAGAAAAAAGAAAAAAAGAAAAAGAAAAAGAAAAACTAGAAAACAGATAGAAACATTGAACTTTAAAAATTTGGTAAATTACAAATAGGTCCATTGAGGCTTGCTTAAAATGTGATTTGCCCTCTGTAGTTCTGAAAATTACATCATGCCCCTTGAAGTTTATAATTTCATAATAAATGGCCCTTTTATTAATAAACAAGTTAATTAAAAAAATTTAATGATGTTAAAAATTTATTTCAATTAATAATTCAGGAAATTTTATCATTGCATGGGAGAATAGTTAGGAATTTTCTTTTTTTTTTTAATTAATCGTGTTAACTAATAAATTTTGATAAGGGGGTGTTTATAATTTTCCAAACCATAGGAAAAAAATTATTTTTTAAGAAAGCCTCAAAGGTTGCATTTGCAATTTACCCTTAAAAAATATAGAAAATAAACTAAGAAAAAGCTCTTTAGCTAGTAAAAACTAAAAGATGAAGCAATTTATATTAAAAAGAAACAATTGCACTCTAAAATAAGATATGAGAGAGAGAGAGAGAGAGAGAGAGAGAGAGAGAGAGAGAGAGATGTGACTTCATTATGAGAATTGAGTTGCTCTATCAAGCCCTTCAGTAAGGTATCACCAATATGAATTATGTTGGGATATAACTACTACCATTAACAATTTCAGGAAAAAAATGAACTCTATAATGGCATCTACTCATATCGCCATTGCTTTGTATTTGTGTGATATAATGTTCAACAAGTATATAAATCTAAGAAAACAACAATGGGTGAGCAAACACTATAGCCCATAAAATCAAAACAACATTACTTACTGGTTCATGAATCCAAATATTGATGGACAGAAATTAAAAAAAAACAAAAAAACAAAAAAAACAGAGAGAGAGAGAGAGAGAGAGAGAGAAAAGGTACTAACATTGTGGTGGTGGCTATTGAAAAGTTACTTATAGTTTGGTGCTTTACCAAACATATTCATAAGCCAACACTTGCATAGCTGTGTATATGTCTACTTTCATACGAAATGAGTCTACTTAGATTGTTCATGATGGTTCACCCCTACGAAAGGTACACAAGGCATGTCATAATTATTCACCAAAACATGTAGCATCAAATGCAACCACATCACCAAACTCCCTAAATACCACCTTGCATCAACCCAAAATACGTTGCATAATTGGCCCTTTTTCATTAAATCTATGCAGTAAAAAAAGATATAATTATCAGCTCGTATTTTCAAAATGTAATTGTACATTACAGTCGCATTGCCTTCCACAAGTAATAAATGTTGACTTCTTCAATATAATTTCTACAATCCTTCATGAGCAATGATAGACTCACATGCCCCCTACCCCAAGCACAAATAAATTAAAATTTTTGTTCATTTTAATACCAACTCTATCATATAATTTAAGTCTCATTTCATATGCTGTTGAAATATCCTATTGCACTTGTAAAATCAAGATTTTCTTGGTCCCATTTCATAGATACGGTTAAGTATTAAGGAATTTAACATCCAACTTTCATTTGAGCATAGAATTGCATTAAGCCTAGATTTGCAATTTGTTTTTGTTTGTGGTCGTAATATGATTGGTTTGATCGTTTTAATCCTTTGCTTTAGAACAAGCAACAATTACAATCAAGAAACAACTCCAACTGTCAAATCTAAATAGTTATTTATTTTCAAAGTTACATCTCACCCATTTGTTATTTAGTTTTAGAAATGCACAAAATGGTGCAACAAGCACAAGTTTTACTCGCTAAAAAGATATTAGAAACTCTTTATAGCTTTAGCAAACATGTAATGTTTCTTCCCAAATGAAATTGTTTCAAGCACTTTGAAAGGTGTCTAGAAAGCTCCATGGTGTACGAGACATCACATAACAAAAACTTCTTTTTTCTGGTGAAGTGAAAGATTATAGACAAGACAAAAATTAGTGTAGTTGAATGCAAGAAACCTCAAGTGACTAGAAACCAACACGACCTCAGATATGAGACACTTCTCTTGCTAAGTTTTGTAAATATTTACTCAAATGCTTTTATATATAAAGCATATGTAGCTACCATATAAACCATTTTCTTCAAGAGAAAGCTCCTTTAAAGAAGAGATGTTGATGGTATAAGACCAATGAGACTAGCCTTTTTTATGGATAGGATCTCCAACCTCTGAAGATTACCCATCTCTTTTGGAATTTCACCTGCCCAAAAAAAAAAAAAAAAAAAAAAAAAAAAAAAAAAAAAAAAAAAAAATTACAATTTCTATGATGATGTCTTCAATGGGTTTTGCTATAATTATTAAGAAATTTTTAAATACACAAATTTTAAAAGTAAATAAAGTTGCTCTGCAAATGGACCTCATCACAATTATATGGTAAAATATAATTGGATTTGGATTATGGAAAATTTTTATTTACACACCACTAATCCTTTAAGTACACACCATTAACAAATTAAATTCATATTGTAATAATATCCTCAAATAAAAAGAGTATTAAAGACAATATGAGTATGTATTTTACCAATTCACAGAATTCATATATGAAAACATAAAATACTCTTTAGACAATATAACCTATAGACATATAAACACTGTATTTCCTTATCATCTTTCAATGCTCATCATCTTCACTATTATAATCTATGTCACTCCCCGAAATAATACAATAATTCAACCATAAAGACTAATACAAAATGACATAAACAGAGTATTAGACTTTCATTAATCAGAGTCCATTTACAAAGGGCACATGCATTACACATTCATAAGCTCTACCCTGAATCTATAGCATGTGGCACCAAATTAAGTGATCAACGAGATAAATGTCCTACGGGCTTACATCTTTCCAAGACAGTTCTTGGTTATAACAAAAGTGAGTCTAGCTTAACACAATTTAAAGCCCTTGGCTATACCAAAATAGATATAACATAATAGAAGCTCTTGCTCCAATTCCCTCCAAGCTACTGCCTTGGCGGAGGCATATCACCAACACCTGAAAATGGTTTTTCCCAAATAGGGTGAGCCAAAGCCCAGCAGAAACAATCTAGCACAATATATGAACTTTAGCAAGGTTATAAACATGATGCACATGACCAATGTTCAAAATAAAATCATTTACAACGCTTCTTCCCAAATCCATCTTATGCCAAGTATGATATTCCACTCTATTTTATATCAATTCGTTTCATGTCATTTCATATCTCCTCAATTCATGAGTCATATCCATTGTTATCCAGACAACTCTACTGAAACTACAACTCCGTGGTTTTCTTATCACACAACCATTACACACAAACACTTCTATTTTCCATTTTACGAAAATTTCATCCGCAGGAATCAGCACCCATGTATACACAATATTTTTGGGACTTTCACCCTGGACGCACAGGCCAACTTAATTCAATGAAGTCCATCTCCTTTCTCCTCCCAAACATCATACATACGCAATGTATTAAACACAGTCATATTCAATGACAATCAATAAGAGATTATCCTCATGCAATTTCTACAACAATCATAGTTATCCTCCACCGACAGCCCAAAACAGATATTTCTAAACAGATATGAAATCTTCTCAACAGATAAATTATTCAAATTTCCAAAGGTGGGAGATGATACACATCCAACTTCACCATTATATGACCATTCATCTAATTTCATATTCCCATTTTCAATTTTATTATTTATGCAAAATAATTACTCGAATATTTTAGGCAAAACTCTCATTTTTCACAACCTCATCCCAATTGCTAAAAATCAACCATTTATAGCATAACCCAAGGTCATATCCATTCCCATAACCATTTCTAAGACATCCATTATAAAACCCCTCTTTAGAATTAAAACCCCAAACCCTAGGTTTGTTAAAATTACTACACAACCTAATGTTTCTCACACATTAAGAAAATGACCAAGTTAAAACTCATAGAGAGTGTAGAGAGTCTCTACCTCAAAGATAGAAGACGAGCCAAGCAAGGGTGAACTTCAAGGACATCGAAACCCACTTTTGTTCAGATGAAAAGACAGCCCACGACGTGCTCTACTTTTTTCTCAAAGGCACTAGGGTGAAGAACCCAATGGATCTAGGTGAAATAGTAGAAAGAAGATGAGTTTTAGAGAAAGAAACTCAAGATCTAGGGTTTTAGAGAGTTTTAGAGAGAAAGAGATGAAAAAGTGGGGATGTTACTAACTGATATACACACAGTCCGCTGGAGCACAAGAGTTTACGCTCAAGCGTCAGACACAATATGTTGTTCCGCTCGAGCGCAAGAAGTGACGCTCGAGCGCAGAATACACATATCCAATAGTTTTGCAGACGACAAACCAACGCTCGAGCGCAAAAATGGCCGCTCGAGCACCCACCTGCTCGAGCGTAGGAAACGTCGCTCGAGCATAGTTTTGCAGATCTGCAAAAGTACTGAGAGTTCGCAAAGCCCGCTCGAGCGCAGGAAGTGCCGCTCGAGCGGTGGACCAAAAATTTGGGCAACATAAGGTTCGAAAAACAAGCGACCAACCTGTCCAAACAGAACCACAACAACCTAAAAGCCAAATTCAAGGAGATGCAAGAGAAACAAGAGGTAAACAACAATATGAAAGCATTAAACCCGAATCCGAGATACAACAAGAGTCGGGTCAAAACCGGGATCGCTATAATCTAATATACTGCACTCATGATATCATTTATTATCAATTAGCTCATCTCATTATCTTCTCCGTTACACTTATTTTCCAAACTCAAAACATTATTGCCTTTAAAGACTTAGGGTTTAAAAACATTGAAATCAATTGGTTTTGAAGATTTGTACACCATGGATGACACTCAGATTGTTGATTTGGAATAATGCAGCAATGAAAATGTCAGTTTTCTACTTACAATGGCTTCATGATTTTTTGTTTATCTTGTTTGTGTAGTCACTAGGAAGATGACTTTGTTCGTCACATATTCGAATATCCAAAGTTAAACGTTTACACAATGTTTGATTATTTATATTCGAACAAAAGTATTTTGTTTAAATTATTAAGATTGACCAAATATTAAATGTTCATATATGAAAAATTGAATATTTTGGGTTCATTTGGTTAAAAAAAATTAAATTTTTATTATTTATTCATACATAAATTTTTGAACATATTACGTTTGTTTCATTCTGTATTCATGAGCAAGACTAAAATGATTTTTTGTTAAATTGTTTGCAGAATTTTGTACACAATGTTAGAACTAATTGTGTTGTTGACTACATAAGTCAATTTGTTATTAAAGAGGTACACTCATGTTTCAGGACAATATAAATGAATAATTTTTTATTTTGTTTTATTTTTAATTTTGAAAATGTACTAAACTTGTTTTCCTATTATATATAGGTTTTTAAAAGTGAAAAAGTATTACTTAGTTGGGTACGAGAAGCTAGTAAAAGAAATAGTTTTGTTGTTGTGAAAGACTTCAAACTATGGTTATAACAACTCTCATTCTTGTCTTAGTCATGCTCATATGAATTTACATTGTTTTGGTTTGTTAAACTTGCATCTATAGACTTTGATTCATTTTGTCTAAGTAAAGGTTCATGTCTTGTCTTGATGTGATTATGTTTTGCTTAAGTGTTATATGCATGCTTTGTTCCTTACTTTGTGTGTTGAACCTAGACTATCTATCTTTGTTACCTTACGCCTAGGTCACACCTTTGAACCTCTTACACCTAGGTCGTTGAGCGTTAACACCTAGGATCATCTTGGAACCATCTTGGTTGACCTCCATCTTCACCCTGGCATCTTGGCCGAGATGTGCATCATCTAGGCCGAGATGTTTATCATCTAGGCATCCGAGTTCTTTGATCCTTGAACCTTGCAGCCTTATTTTGCACCTTAGCCAACACCTAGCAATCTTGATCCTTGACTTGTACAACCTAGGCTGAAATGTGTCACACCTAGGCCAAATGTTACCTCTCCTAGCCAAGGTCAGAGAAACCTTACCTGCCCGAAGCCTATGTTTTGATCCAGGATCCTTGCTTTGTCAGAATGCCCATGCCACCTTACTTGTTATACACACTTTGACCTACCCTTGTCTCTTTATTCTGGCACCTTTTTTAGGAGACTTGATCAAATGATGTCACGTGTCTCAGTAGTGGGTATTAGTCAGTTAGCAGTTAAGAAACCCATATCGTTTGTCATATCTTTGCCTTGTAGAGAGAGAAGCTCTAGGAAGAAGAATAAGAAGTTCTTAGAGTGAGAGAGCTAGACTTTCCAAGCTTGATTATTGGAGTTTGAACCATTGAATTTATGTTTTGAGGTTAGATTCTTGATCTACTCTTGTTGTTCTTTATGTTAATCTAATCACATTGCATGATCTAGCATGATTCATGAGCCATGCATTGATTTAAAGTTTTGTTTTAAAAAGAGAAAGAGATGTTCTTGTGTTCTTAAAGAAAAGCTTTGTTTTGATCCAAAAGTTTGTACTAAGTTCCATGTTTTTGTGTTTGTTTTCTTGAAATCTTCAAGTATGGGTACCCAAGTCCATGTTTTTGAACTCATATCATGAAATCTCATATTTTGAATAAAAAGTTGTGATTTTAGCATTCATGTTCTTCATGTTATTCATGTCCACGTTCTTCATGTTCTTCAAGAGGAAACCCAGATTTCTAGACTTCATTTCCCTAAGTGTGGTCATCGGAACCCACTCTTGTCCAAACCTCACACCTAGGCCAAGCATTGTATCTCACCTTGGCTTACCTTGTATGATCACTTGCACCTTAGCCTATCTTGCATGCACATCTACGCCGACCACTGCACACCTTTGCCAGCATCTTGTAACATCCCAAACGAGCAACCCACATCTCGGCCAAGGAGACCACACCTCATCCAAGAGGTGTGGAACCTCAACCAAGACGTCCTGAGTTCACCCAGCTAGGCCATTTTGGCCCAACTCATCTCTGTGCATCCATTCCAAGACATGGTTTGTACCCATCATGCTTTTCCAAGAAGAGAGACATTAATTTAACTCCCCGCACATGTTTTGCTTTGTCTTGACTTGGTTTTGGAAAGAAGTGTCAAGATCTATTTCACTCATTTGAAGCTTATTTTGATAATGCATTGCATAACCATCTTTGAGCATCTCTTTTTGCCTTCTTGAAGTGCATTTAGTTAATTTATAAATTCGGTTTTTTTTAATCTTTGATTCAAGTTTTGTAATTTGAATTATGTTTTTTTTTAAATAAACTGCCAAGTCAATAACACTATTATTTGCCAACCAAACCGTCGATTTTTGGTAAACAAAACAGTAATTTCTATTGTCAATTTTCTCAATCCACCACCCGCCGTACGGTTTCTATTTTACCCCTAAACCGCACCGACTTGCACCGCGCACACCCCTACCTATACGAACCTTAACTCCCATGAAAAGCTGAAGATCTTTGGTGGAATTGTGGTCTGAAGGTCTGAGTTTGGTACTAGCTTCTTGTTCTTGATCTTTGTCACCATTAGCTAGGGTTCAGATGAGTTTGCTTCATCATCATCTTCGGGTTGGTCATCGTCATAGTAACGAAGAGGTTAGGCATTGCAGATCGGGATTCAACGATGGGACTAAACTCAATTGAGGAAAAATGGTTGATTTTTAGAGAGAGAAAATGGTTGATTTTAGAGAGAGAAAGATGTTGAGTAGATCAACAAGGGTAGAGAGAGAGAGAGAGAGAGAAGTAGGTTTGTATATTGTACAGATAAGGGAAGAATGCACGTATGCATCTTGTTCTATGCGTGTATGCATAGGGATGGATATTTTGGTCATTTTATAGAAACTTATCCTTATGGACTTAATATTTTAGCGACCTTTGAGTAAAGAAAATTCAAATTTGAATTTATCATTCGAGCGCCCTTTATTTTAAACTTCAAAGTCAATATAATATATCCATTAGAGTAAAATTCGTAGAGGAGATAATGACAAGATTGTTTAATGTTCTATTTTGTCTTTAATATCAAGATCGGTATGATAAACAACTCGGTCAGGACATACCAAGATTCATATCTTGTACATTTCTTGTTCTGGAGATTGGGAAAGGGATTTGGAAAGGAAAAAAGAAAAAGTGTGTAAAATTAGGTGAAATATAGATATATTTTATTCACATTTCATCTTCTTTTTTCATTTTTCTTTCCAAATCTCTCCTCAAATCTCCTAACCAAACTTAACATAAAGGTATTTTTGTACAATTCCATTTGGAGGAATCTTATCAAATCCAACCTGGGATGTAATGCTCTGAATAATAGTATTAAAATGGGGAACAACATTAGTGTCTGGCGTTTGCATGATCAAACAAAACCTGCTAATAGGCCGCATTCGGAATATAAGATGTCTAAACGCTGAGGAAAATATTACAATGTTTACTCTTAAAAGAGTTTATATAATAAGAAAAATTATTATTTTTATAGTAAAAGCTATCAATTTTCTGGATTCAAGTTATAATTTTCGTAGCAAAAGTTATGTATAGTGAAATTATGGTGTGAACTTCTAAAATTATGAATAATGAAGTTACATAATTTTTGTGATAAAAATTATTTGTGATAGTTCTTACGGATAATTGATATAAAAAAAAAAATCCACATCTAGGAGGCCTTAGGTTATTTGGTTTAAAATTTAATATTTTTTAGTAATAAGAACATGTTTAATGAAATTATTTACCCCACTGCCGCTAGACCATTGCGAACCTATTTCTAGAAAATTCACTGAAAAATCCGTTGGTGCGAAACCAGTCACTCAAGGTAGCTAGCGGCGACAGGTGGTGGTCGCTAGTGATAGTGGTGATGTTGGTGATATGGACAGATAAGTAGATTAAGTGTACAAATAGGTGACACATGAATAAATAAAGAAATTGGTGAATTACACAAACAATCCCTATAGTTTGGAGTTTGTGTCACTTTGGTCCCTGACTTTTCAATTATGACACATTTGATTCTGAATTTTGTATCTTGCTACAAATAAAAACAATTGAAGATACCATTGGATTTTTCAAGGGAAAAATCGTCAATTTGATAAAACATAAACTAATTTGACAAAAATAAATGTCAACAAAATATTTTTCAATTTTTAAAAATTATTTCTACTTACTAGAAATAAAATTATGTAAAATTGATAAACCTATTAGACATTTTTTTTTTACTAAATTAATTTTTATTATATGTTTGGATGATGATCATGTAAAAATTAATTTTTAAAAATTAATCATGTAACTTTTATTAATTTTTATCAATTTTACATAATTTTATCCTCGGTGGATAGAAATAAATTTTAAAAAGTTAAAAATATTTTTTTGACATTTATTTTTGTTAAATTAGTTTATATTTTATCAAATTAACGATTTTGTCCTTGAAATTAAGCAATAGTATCTTCAATTGTACTTATTTAGAACAAGATTCAAAATTCAGAGTCAAATGTGTCACAATTAAAAAGTCAAGAATCAAAATGACACGAGCCTTAAACTATACGAACTGTTAATATAATTTGCCATAAAAAGATGACACTTAGACAGATAAGTGAACAATGGACATATAGATATATAGGTAGGAATGATTTAGTCTTTTAAATTATTATTATCCTTTTAACGCCAAAAGAGTAAAGATTGGGGCTAATGCCTTAAGGGTGCGTTTGTTTGGACGGACTAGATAAGAGGGGATTATAACCCATCGGACTATTAGTTTTGGAATATATTGTCCCGGGACGATTTGGTTAGACTAAATTTGTATCCTATGTTTGTTTAGTCATGGGATTAAATGTCTGAATTGGACTATTTTTAGTTATCCAATGTTTGTTTGGAATATTATGCAGAAGGATAAATGCTCAAATGACTATTTTATCATTTTCAATTATTTACTAAGTAATAGCAATATTAAACATAGCTTTAATATTTTAATTATTTTTAGCTAGATTAAATAAAAATTTGTTTTATTTTATTTTTTGCACAATATTTTAATTATTTTAATTTATTATTTTCAATTAAATTAAATTAAATTTATAATTTTTATTTTTATTTTTTATTTAATATATAATTTTAAATTAACGAAAATAAAAAATAAATTTATTTAATATATAAATTAAATTTTCAACGACACTAAAAAATATTAATTTATAAGACTATAATTTATAATTTATTATTTTTAAATAAATTTAATTTATAATTTATATTTTTTATTTAATATATATTTTTAAATTAACAACCCTAAAAAATAATTTAATTTAATATGTAAATTTAATTTTTTAACAGCACTAAAAAATTTAATTTATGAGGCCATAATTTATAATTTATTATTATTAATTAAATTTAATTTATAATTTATAATTAAAATTTTTTATTTAATATATAATTTTAAATTAACAACACTAAAAAAATAATTTATAAATGTTCAAAAGACTATTTTATCATTTTCTAATTGTTTGCTAAGTAATAGCATGGAGGGTAAAATGGACATTTTACAAAATAATCTCATGGGATACCAATCCCATGGTTTCTATCCCACCCCTCCCCATGGGATAGGATAGTCCCATATTTGTGGGACTAATAGTCCAGGGGCTATTAGTCCGAAGTAAAAAAAATGAAACAAATAATAGACTATTAATCCAGTAAGGCTAATAGTCTAATCCCACCCCTTAATCCTTCAAAACAAACTCACCCTAAAAGTTTTAGAATTAGACCGATGGATGGAGTTCCCTAGATTAATTATGCTCTTTTTGGTATATATATATGAGAATAGCTTTGGTGTTGGTGGCCTGTCTTTTTTTTCCTGTTTTGCCCGTCAGTTTGTTTTCAAAATTCCTACTGTTGCTTTAGGCAATCTGATCATGCATTGGATTTGTAGCTAAACTCAATTGGATTTGTTCATCATATTAAACAAAAACAAAAAAAACCCCAAAACAACAAAAATCCACCCAAACATGACTTTACCATTTTCCACTTAAATCAAGTCTACAGTCTACCTAAACAAAACAAACCTATCTGAACAGTTCTACACTACTAATATATAAAACAACGAACCCACCCCAAAAAAACAAAACAAAACAAAATACAAAATTGAAGTCGGTGTATTTTGTCTATCCAATTGAAAAATTTTATTAAACAAAAGAAATTCTGTCTAACAAAATTTTTTAAAAAAATGAACTAAACAAATAAATTGTTAGAAGATTCGCAATTTGAAAATTTAAGGTTGTGTTTAGTTTAGGCATAGAATCATAATTCCACCATCTTATTTCATTATTGTGTTTGAATATAGTTTTCAAACATATATGACAACTACGTAAAAAAAAATTTGTCACCAAAACTTATTTATACAGACTTAAATTCATTTAATATAATCATATTAAACAAAAACTCCACCCCCTCCCCCCTCCCAAAAAAAATAATAATCAAAAAACCCACCCAAACATAACCTTAACATTTTGCACTAACATTGTTGCTTCATTTCAAGTGCAAAATTGTGAATCTGATAAAATATAAACTAGTTTGACAAAAAAAATGTCAAAAAAAATTTTCCAAATTTAAAAAAATTATTTCTACTCACCAAACATAAAATTATATAAAAATGATAAATTTTAATTTTTTTATTTTTTAACCAAACTAATTTTTAGTATGTGTTTGGATGATTATGATATAATGGGTGGTTGTTTCTGCTAATATTTTTAGATAGTTACCACATACTAAATGGTTGTATTTGTTATTAACATATATTTTTGGATGATTATCACATAATGAATAGTTATTAAACTTTTAATGTATAATCGATATGTTTAATATATAAAATGTTTTTAGTTTTCGATTTCTTGATTTAATGAATTGGTTTAATAATGATATCAAAGTTATCGCCATATTTGACTTTTGAAAAAAAAATTTAATTTATCGAAAATAAATATCAAAACAAATTATTTAAAAAAAAATTATTTCTACCCTCTCAAAAAATAATAAAAAAATATTGTGTTTCTAATTTTTTTTCCACCAAATTAATTTTTAGTTTATTAAAAAATTCCCTGCAAAAAAGATTCTGAAAACCAAACCAAACAAAACTTTCTTAGAAAAAAAATCTCCAACATTATTCATTAAATATATATATATTTGAAACAACATATAAGTTAACAAACACAAAATAAATTATATGATGACTTTGCCCTTTACATGAAACAACAATATTTTAATTATTTTTATTCAGAATGCAAATTAAAATTTAAAGTAAAATGTATCACAATTGAAAGATCAAAAATTAAAATGACATAAGTTCCAAACTATAGAGGCAGTTAGTGTAATTCGCCAAAAAAACAAAAAAACCAAACATGACCTTAACACTTAAAAATATTTGAAAATATCTATTTGTTTGAACTCCATCTTTTTTTTTTTTCTTTTTTTTTTTTTGGGTGAATTACACTAATAGTCCCTATAGTTTGAAGCTTGCGTCACTTTAGTCCCTGACTTTTCAATTGTGACACATTTGATCCTGAATTTTGAATCTTATTCCAAATAAGGACAATTGAAGATATCATTAGATTTTCAAGGGTAAAATCATCAATTTGATAAAATATAAACTAATTTGTCAAAAATAAATGTCAAACAAATATTTTTGAATTTTTAAAAATTATTTCTACCCACTAAAAATAAAATTATGTAAAATTGATAAATCTTTTAGACATTTATTTTTTTTTACCAAATTAATTTTTATTATGTGTTTGGATGATGATCATATAAAATTAATTTTTAAAAATTAATCATGTAATTTTTGTCAATTTTACATAATTTTATCATTGGTGGATAAAAATAATTTTTAAAAAATTAAAAATATTTTTTTGACATTTATTTTTGTCAAATTAGTTTATATTTTATTAAATTGACGATTTTGTCTTTGAAATTAAATAATGGTATCTTCAATTGTCCTTATTTAAAACGAGATTTAAAATTTATGGTCAAATATGTCACAATTGAAAAGTTAGAGATTAAAGTGACACGAGTCCCAAATTATAAGGAGTAATTTTCCTTTATTTGCGCCGCGGGGGGGGGGGGGCGGGGGGGGGGGGGGGGGGGGGGGGATGAACTCTATCTATTGTAATCATGTTTTCTTCTTCACCTCACCGTCGACTTCCTTTTGTTGAGGTTCTAAATTCTACTGCTTCCGAATCTGATTCAACCGTACAACCTCACTTCGACTTCTCCACGGTCAGAAATTTAGTTTGAATTCCCTGGTAAGTCGTCAATGTCAAATTGCAGTGCTTAATTTCTACCATCTCATGCCATCATATTTGCGACTTACTGGTTTATGATCTGTTTAATTATTTTATTTCTGGTTCTGATTCACTGTTATTGCTTGCTTGGCTTCTATGGCTAATGTTAGCAGCAAGAAAAGAATGAAATTGGGTTCTTAATTAATTGAAGTGTCCAGCTATTTTCTTTCTCAAATCACAATATGTCAACTTGTTGCAATTACCAGTTGTCATCTTAAATTTTATTTCGAAGATGTGGAGGGGCAAAAAATAAATGGGAAGCAATTCATTTCAACCATCTTAAGCCTTATATAACTTTATCCTAATATGCGAAAGGCCATGAAAAAGAACAAAATATGCTGACCTGTCACAAGAAACAAAAGATTGCATCAACAAAAGGAGAAGAGACTTGAGAGCAACAAAACAAATAAAGAACTTCTCCACAACCACTACAACAAATGCAATGTCTGTGGCCCTTTCTGACTTCCGCCGTTATTTCACCAACCTTTGAAATGGGCATATTTCACTTATGTATCTTCAATTTACTTAATTTCTATTTATAATGCTTCGCTACCTTTGTCAAAACTGGTACATTTCCTTGTACTTTGGCTATTGATTAATGATTCATAGGTTCCACATCTGACTCAATCAATGTTTCCACAGCACCTCAAAGTATCAACAAAATGATTGCAACTGAGCCTTTCACTTTACCAAGTAAACCATGTTGTAGTTTTTGTGGTGCCAAAAAATATTCTCTTGAACCTGATGGTTTTTGCTGCTGGACAAATTGTATTGTACAACAATAGAATTCCAAAAGACCTATATGATCTGTTCTCAGGTGAATCTATATCTTCTGATCATTTCTTAAAATTTATTCGTGCATGCAATAGCTCATTTGCATTCACTTCGTTTGGTGTTACTACTGATACCGATTTGTCAAGAAGAAATAAAGGAATATATACATTTCGGGTCCAAGGTCAGGTTTACCATTACATCAACTATTTGTATCCTTCAAGTGATCAACCTTGCTATCCACAACTCTATTTTTACGATACTGAACATGAAATTGAAAATAGGCTTAAAATTTCCAACAACTTAGATCCAAGCATTGTTGCTCTTCTAATACACATTATGAACTTGAATCCATATTCCGTTTTCTTTTCGAAGTTTGCGACAAGTTCCAGACTTGCATGTTCATCATATTGCTATTCGAGCTTATCCAACTTTAGATCTTCGAACTCATAATGCTCCTACAGCTTCTCAAGTTGCTGCGATATGGAAAGAAAATGACCAAGCTACAGAGTGTAGAGAACGTGACATAATTGTGCAGAAACATGAAGGCCTATTTGAGAGGATTAGGTACTATTACGGCTGATATGATCCTCTTCAATATCCAATACTCTTTCCTTTAGGTGAGCCACGATGGCATCAACGAATACCCAAATGCTCCAAAAAAAAACCCAAAAAAACCTCAGCCCCAATCCTTAGTTTCGCCACGACAGGCTTCCAAAGCAGCTGACCTACTAGCGACAGAAGCTTCAGGTGCTCAACACAAATAGATTCTACTAATATGCCTATTGTTTGTTAACTATTTCTATATTCAGATATTGTAATTCCTTTCAGTTTTTGCAGAACACTCAAAGAAAAAGAATATGGTCTCTTCTCACGAATATTATTGTTACCGATTTCAAAGTAGAAATGAATGACGATGGGTTAATTCTGCTACGAGCAGGCCGCCTGCTGCAACAATTCGCTGTTGACATGTGCGTCAAAATTGAAACATCAAGATTGGACTATTTCCATACAAACCAAAAGGAAATAAGATCCGATTTATACCAAGGTATCGTTGACAGTGTCGTAATTAGCGAATCAAAATGTGCTAATATTGGTCGAAAGAATTATTTTACCAAGATCATTCACAGGTGGTCCTAGAGATCTTCGCAAACGGTATGTTGATGCTATGACGTTAGTGCAGCGATTTGGAAAGCTAGATATATTCTTAACCATGACTTGTAATCCAAATTGGTTTGAAATAAAAAATAAAAAATAAAAATAAAAATTGCTACCAAATGAAGAGGCTCAAAATAGACCAGATCTTGTGACTCGTATATTTAGAAGCAAATTTGAATATTTAAAAAAGGAAGTGATTAAAAAAAAAAGCTCTTTGGTCCTGTTGCAGCATTTACGTATGTCGTTGAATTCCAAAAAAGAGGTTTACCTTATATTCACTTGCTTCTAATTCTGCAACATAGACATAAACTGAAGTCCCCTGAAAGTTTTGATTCATTTATATCTGTTGAACTACCAGACCTTATCAAATATCCCCATTTGCATTCAATGGTTGTGAAACACATGATGCATGAACCTTGTGGTTTTTTAAATAGAACTAACGTTTGTATGAAAAACGGGTCCTGCAAAAACCACTATCCAAAGGGGTTCGCTCCTATGACAACCATAGCAACGGACGGATATCCGATCTCTAGACGTCACAACAATGGCGAAGAGATAAAAGTTCGAGGTCATTTGTTAGATAATGCATGGGTTGTGCCTTATAACCCATATCTTCTTGCCAAGTTTGATTGTCACATTAATGTTGAAATTTGCTCTACTATTAAGGCCATTAAGTACTTATACAAGTATATTTACAAAGGCCATAACAAAGTAGCATTCAATGTAGCTGAAGATCATGGAAATGAAGAAATTGATGAAATAGCTCAATACCAATCAGCAAGATGGATATCACCTCCTGAAGCAATGTGGCGAATATATAGATTTGTTTTGAATGAAACTCACCCCAGTGTCATAAGCTTGCAATTGCAGCTAGACGGTTGTCAAATGGTCAGCTTCACAAATACTTCAAGTTTGAAATCCTTAGTAAACTGACTTTTGCTCTAGAACTCTGTTGACAGAGTTCTTTGTAATGAACAGAACAATCAACAAAGCCAAAGATGGCCAACTTTTGTACAAGGAATTTCCCGAAACATTTGTGTGGGTTCCAATTAATAGAATCTGGTATGAAAGAAATGTTGGGATTGGGGATCCCGCCCAAGACCTTCCAAAAGCTATACCAAGCAGAAAAACACACCCACACTCAAGGAGACACCATATTTAACGTGGTTCAGCCTCAATACCTACGTCCACGGGAGAGTAACCGGTTATCACTATAACAATTGAGAGATTACAGAAAGATTACAATAGAGAAGGAGCTCACACTATGTAACGCGCTCAGAAAAATACATAAAACCCAACATTCTTGGCATGCAACAATATAAGGAAAATAAACATCTTTCTATTTATCAGAGTAATTCTTACAAAAGTATTACATGTTGACAACAAAAGTAAACGCCCTAAAGACTTACAACTTTCCAAGCCAACACTTGGTTACAAGAAATGAGTACTAACTCATATACATATTAAGCCCTCGGCTTGAATTTACATGTAATACATCAAAAGAAAGCAATACAACAAAAGTCTGCCTGCCTCTAGCCTCCCAAGCTATGTCCTTGGAGGTGGCATGCTCCATGTACCTAAAAATGATGTCTCATATAGGGTGAGCCACAGCCCAGTAGAAATATACTAAACCAACTATAAACAATGACTAAAAGATTAGCAGTTGATAGATGGTCAACACTTATATTCCAACTCATATCATACTACAGTTTCATGACAATCATGTCCATGCTACATTTCCTTTTCCATTTCTCATTCGACTTTAAGTTCGAAAACAAGGCTCAGATCCTAGCCAACCAGTCTAATGAGATTATAATTCATCATTAAAATACTTTCAAAAATTATGACGAATACACATTTTGATGCTGTATCAGTAACACATAAAATCATTTCCATACTTCACACATGATACACATTTTGGTGCTGTATCAAATAAACATAGAAACACTTCTATACTTCACAATTGATAATGATATACATTTTAGTGCTATATCAAATCAAACAAACACTTCCATACTTCACAAATGATACACATTGTAGTGTTGTATCAATGTCAAACAGATTCCGGTTTAGAGGTCCATCCCCTATCTTTCCCTAAACCATGGAGTACATCCCCTTATCTCCTCCCACACAACACAATGTATATAAACAATTATCATACACATAATCAATCAATACATAAAGTTAATGTATTATTCCAACCGTCATATTCGATGACACATTCAATTGATTAGTTTTAGTTTGCCTAATCATCATGCATTGTCTGCAACAATCAAGACTATCCTCCACCGATAGCCCAAAGCAGTTATTTCTAAACAGAAAATAAATGCATCAAATGGATATAATATCGACATTTTGACTAGATGAGCGATAAACAAATCCAACTACACCCTTCAATCCCATATCTTTCCAATTCTATTATTCTCAATTCAATTTCTCATTTCTCAAAATTAATTATACAAATCAATTTATCAAACTAATTAGGGCATTTTCCCATAATTCAAACAACAACCCTAAGGTTCCATCTTCATCAATAATCCAACATTTATTCCTTTTCTCAATGTATTACATACATATGGGTTTATATATATGAAAACCCCATCTTTTGAAAATTACACAATGACCCCAAACTTTCTCAAAATTACTCAACAACTCCCAACATATCAAAATGCTAAAATTTAAAGACAAAGCTCATAAGATAAGTAGGATATCCCTACCTCGAAGTTAGAGCTCAAATGGAGAAGAAGACCAAAACCAAAGTGCTCCAAATCCACAAATTTTCGGATCAAAAGGAAGCCCTCGATGATCAACACACTTTTTACAAAGGCCAAAGGTTATGAGAACACTTTAACTAGATCAAACCCTAGAGAGAAGGGAGATTCTAGAGAGAGGAGCTCTCAAAATCGTTTTTGGGAAAGTAAGAGAGAGAGAGAGGAAGTGTAAAAATGATTCAAAATATGCCCAGCTGATATCTGTTATGCGTATGGCCTGCTCAAGCAGATAATAGGACGCTCGAGCGTCAAGCACAAGAAACTGGACCCGCTCGAGTGCAAGAAGTCCCGCTCGAGCGCCAAGACACAGAAACAAAAACCCACTCGAGCATGAAAACCAGTCCGCTCGAGCGTATATTTTCCCCTCCCAGAACTTTTACAGAAAATGAACTACCCGCTCAAGCGCCAAGGAACCCGCTCGAGCGCGACCCGCTCGAGCGTGAAAAACACACCTGTAGAAGTTTTGCAGAGGCACGAAATACTGGGAGTGTGTAAACCCCGCTCGAGCGTAAATAGACCCGCTCGAGCAGACCACCAAGAAACGAACTGCGCTCGAGCGCATAATGACCCGCTCGAGCGTAACACCAAAAACCTGAGCAACAACACGTGAGACCAACACTCAACCCACCTGTTCGAAACACGCCCAACCCATCCTAAAACTCAAACATAGGAAATTAAAGGATGACAACAAGATATACAACCACCAACTCCACGGAACTAAGGTCCAGAATACAACAATACAGAAAGGAAAAACCGGAATCGCTATACACTATCCTCACTCAGCCACTCTCCCGTCTCCCTCGCTCACACCGACAGAGACGATCTCTCCGCCTCACTCTTACTCTCTTTGGTTTGCTCGGTTTGCTCTCTCTCAACTCTCCTCTCACCCTCTCCATTTATACACATTAAAAGAGAGAGGAGATGGGACTGATTTGGTGAGTGGATTGGTGAGTCGAAGATGACAATATCTGGCCCCTACAGTTTGTGAAATTACAATTTTAAATCGCGAGGTCAGAATTTCACTATTCAGAATTTCACGGTCCATTTAGCTAGGACCAACTTTCGCTGCACTTCCGGGGACCTCACTAAAAAAATTTCTCCAAAATTGGAACAAAATTCCAAATTTCCAAACACCAGGACCAAACTGTAATTTCAGCAAACTGTAGGACCAAAATGAAATTTTTTAGAAATTTAGTGACCACTTTGTAATTTCTAAAAACTTCAGGGACCAAATTGCAATTTACCAAATTTTCAGGGGCCAATATGCAATTTCTTGAAACCTCTGCCAACCTGTAATTTCCAGAAGCGCCGATTTAAACATCTGACTGTACAGATGGGTTCGGAATACTCCAAATAGTTTGAAACTACTATTGGATCGTCAGAAACGGACTCCGAATGGCTCAGATCAAGCCAAAATAATTTGGACGCTTCAGATCTGTAGCTGCACCTTAGCCGTGTAGCACTGGATCACTCCTCTATGGCTGCACCTTAGCTGCGAAGCACTGGATCACTCCTCCGCGTGCTGACGTGGCAGCGATGTGGTGTTGACTGGGCTGCCACGTAACGATGACTGGACTGATGACCGTGGCCGCCACGCGGCAGTCTTGGCGCGTGGCGGCCCGTGCTGAGAGTGAGCCTCACGCGCCAAATTCAGGGGGCGCGTTAGGGCACATCCATGCTCCTCCTGAGCTCTGCTTTGTATTTCTAGACTCCTCTTGTCGAGACTTTGCTCCTGGAATACTCAAAACCTGATTTTGAGCAAATTGATTTTTGGGCAGTTTCAAACAACACACTTTTTGTTCTGAAAACGACCGACAAGGCTCTGATACTACTTGTTGGGATCGGGGTCCCGCCCAAAACCTTCCAGAAGCTATACCAAGCAGAAAAACACACCCACACTCAAGGAGACACCATATTTAACATGGTTCGGCCTCAATGTCTACGTCCACGGGAGAGTAACGGGTTATCACTATAGCAATGGAGAGATTACAGAAAGATTACAATAGAGAAGGAGCTCACACTATCCTCACTCAGCCACTCTCCCGTCTCCCTCGCTCACACCGAAGAGACAGCCTCGCCGCCTCACATCTCTCTCTCTCTCTTTGGTTTTCTCGGTTTGCTCTCTCTCAACTCTCCTCTCACCCTCTCTATTCGTACACATTAAGAGGGAGAGGAGATGGGACTAATTTGGTGAGTGGATTGGTAGTGGGTGGTTGCCACCCCCACCCATTAATGGGGAGGTGCCACCACCACTTTCTCTAGTGGGTGCTCCATTGGCTCACATGGGTTGAAGATAGAGATATCCTACAAGAAAACAACAAACCGATATAGGAAGAATTGTCACTGCAAATCCAACTGAAGGAGAATGCTATTATTTACGGTTGTTGTTAAACCACGTAAAAGGTCCAACATCATTTCAAAACTTGAAAAACAGTCAACAAAATAGTATGTGAATCATTTAGACAAGCTGCTCTTGAACGTGGTCTACTCGAAGACAATGATAGTCAGCAAAAATGCCTAGATGAAGCAACAAACTTCCAGATGCCTTCTTCACTAAGATAACTTTTTGCTACTATTATTGTCTAATGCAATCCCAATGATCCAAAGGCACTATTCTCAAAATTTGAAAAACCTATGGGAGAGGACTTTCTTCATAAACTAAACTTGTCAACAGACCAAGCTCGATACAAAGTGCTACAACACTCTCGAATCTATGGGGAAAAACATCCAACAATTTCATTTGTCTGATTTAGTTGTTCCAACAAATGAAACAGATGTTACCTACAAAGAAATTGAGATGAGAAAAATATTGTGGTATCTGAAGAAGATTTATCATGTGTATCAATGTTGAATGCAGAACAAGAACATGCATATTGTAGAATTATACAAGTTGTGCAATTAGACAAACCGGTTTTTTTTTTTTTTTTTTTTAATAGATAGACTCAGTAGTAGTGACAAAACATTTCTTTGCGTGTAGTATTGGCTACGGTCAGAACACAACAAAAAAAATTGCCCTCGCAACAGCAACTTCTGGCGTTGCAGCGTCAATTTTACCAAATGGTCGCACCGCCCCTTCTCATTTCAAATTCCCATAGATATTGACAGTAAGAAATTTTGCAATGTTAGCAAATAAAGCGCTCTTGGAAAACTTCTAAAAGCTACTTCACTTGTAATATGGGATGAATCATCTATGGCAAGACAAAGAGGCCATTGAGGCTGTCGAGGAACTTTTACAAGACATAACAGATTCAAATCTTCTCTTTAGCGAGAAAGTTATGGTTTTTGGCGGTGATTTTCGACAAGTTTTACCTGTTGTTCCTATAGCTACGAGAAGCGAATGCATAAATGCAAGTCTTGTCAATATCGAAAATTTGGCATTCATTATAAAAGATCAAGCTTCAACAGAACATGCGTGCTAGGCATGATCCAATCTTCAGTTCTTTCTTGCTTCGTATTGGAAATGGATCAGAGCCTCAAAATTCTGATGGCAAAAATACATTTCCATCGTCTATGATTCTTCTCTCTATTCAGACTAAAGATCCTCTCGAACAACTAATTGACTCTGTCTTTCCACATCTTCATAAGTATTCACTTGATGCCCTATCAATGATGGATTGTGCCATACTAGTCCCAAAAATGAAAGTATCGATGAGATTAATCAATTACTGATCAGGAGATTCCTGGAAATATGGAAGAATACTTGAGCATTGATGAAACCATTGATACAAACCAACAAAGTCAATACGAAGACTTCTTGAATTCTCTTTGCCCAGCTGGTTTGCCACCTCATAGACTGTTGCTAAAGAAAAAATGCCCAATTCTTTTACTTCAAAACATAGATCCTCCAAAGGGCTTATGCAATGGAACAAGATTAATTTGTCGTTGCTTTGACAAGCATCTGATCGTTGCTGAAATAGCGGTTGGTACTTGTAAGGGTAACATTGTGTTCTTGCCTCACATACCTTTGCAACCTTCAGACGACAAGATGTACCCTGTTCAATTTACCAGGCACCAATTTCCTGTTAGATTGTGTTTTGCAATGACTATTAACAAAGCCCAAGGTCAAACTTTAGACGGTCTCGGTATATATCTGCCGCAGCCAGTTTTATCCCATGGCCAATTATATGTTGCATTATCTCGAGCAACCAGCGCAGCTAAAGTTAGAGTTACAGTTGAATCACCAAATTCTAATAATCTCGTTACTGATTGCTCAGAAAATGTTGTCTATCAGGAACTATTATCTTCAGCGCAATCCATTTGATTCTCTAAGAAAACTATATAGTAAGTACATTGCATACAAATAATCATTACAATTAAACATGACTACTACATTAATCATTTGCTTACTGTACTTTGTCTAAATAGTGTATTCTCTTGTCACAAAATTGCAACCGACTACAAGACCCACTAGCTGAATCAGTATATCATGTAATATGCATTTCTCTGATGGTGAGTCTGTTTATTTTCTTGCTCTATCAATCTTACTGTTGGATTCTGAAATGCATTTACATTATAATTATACATTATTATAAATAGTTGCAACAAAATACGTATGATGATGTGGACCTAATTGCACTCTTAATCGGAATACATAGCATAACTATGTATCCATTCTATAAAGTTACCTGACATAGCTATGTATATATGTTAATGCTGAACATCCACATACCACGGTTGCATATTCATTTGATGAGCACCCATTGAGGGCTTTGTGTTCTTCTACTATATATCTAAATATATATCTACCAATGGAGTATATATGCATGAGAAGTTGCTCTGTTTGCTTTTAGTATTATATATGCATGAAAAGCTGCTCTGTTTGCTTTTAGTACATGTAGATTAAAAAAAAAAACCCTTAAAATTTATATATATATATATAAAATAAAATTAAAAATAAAACCCTCTTCCTCAGTTTTTTACATTTAAAGCAGCATTTTTTGTAATATTTTAAATGAATTTTTTTTTTTTGTAATTGTGTACAGACTTTTGTTAGTTATGAAATATGATTTTATTTTTGAGAAATGAAAAATACCCCTCTGAAGTTTGTTTAAAATATAAATTGTCCCTATAATATTAGAAATTATAGTCACCCCTTGTTTGAATTTTAAATTTAACAATGTTTGAAACAAAAGAAAAAAAAAAAAAAAGAATCTTGATTTCCCAATGCTTTGCATGTGTTTATCTATGAATTATTGTGCTTATGAAGATCATCATATCATGCACATTAAAAATTGTTACAAATTTTCTTTGGGTCATTTGGGGACAATAGCCCTGTTTGGTGTAGCTTAAAAGCTGCTTATTTCAGCTTTCAGCTTAATTTAAGCTATTTTGATGTGTTTGGTTTAGCTTATAGCTTATAACTTTTTAGAAGTCAGAAATCAGCTTATTCTTTGAGTGGGGCAGGAGATGCTTAATTTATAAGTCAGAAATCAGCTTATGTTCATAGTTATAAGCTATAAGCTGTTTAGGCATAAGCTATAAGCACTTTCCCGCAGCTCTACCAAACAGGGCCAATGCTACTTACAAATTTTCCCAACCTGATTCACGAGTCTAACCTGTAACTCTTTCTATTTCAGGCTTGAAAAATTGACATGATGGAGTTTGATCAACTGATCTTTTGCTATGTTCAGGTTTGATCAACTGATCTTTTGCTATGGAGAAAATTTTATCTTTCCTAAGAGTACAACTGTCTATACAAACTAAACATAATTACAGTTGCAACTTCTGAGTATATAATGTACCACATGATATGATATTCCCATATTTACAATTGTCATTTTCGTTGTACATATTAGTATTGACGCTTTTGTATCTCCTTTTATTAAATATAAAGACACATTCAAAATGAACTTAATTAATCAATTTTTGGTTTTCTATATTCTATTTATAACAAATGATTTTTTAAACTCATTTTCTGCTTCTAAATTCTTTAATTTTAAATCGTTTCCTGGTTCCAAGTTCTTTAATGAATTTTTAGGTTTCTATATTCTATTTATAACAAATGAATTCTTCAATCAAAAACATTTTCACTGCTTGTAATGGAGCATCATACTGCATGCAACGATGCTTATGTTTTTTTTTAATTCCGTTGACATTGAAAATTTCCTAACTTTAGATATAATGAAACCATGTCATGTCAATGTTTACATTTTGATGGGTTTATGATGCAATATGGGTTTTCAAATCACCTCTACTTTCGCAATTTCTATCCACCATGTAACATCTTCAATAATGTATTAGAGGGAACAAACATACAAGTGCCAATCTTTGGTGATGAGATTGACATCTTCCAAAACACACTGTCATTGATCAAATCCAGAGGGTTTAACTGTGTCAAACTTTGACATACCCCTTTTGTTAACGATCCTGCACGTTTGCTCAACATATTTTCGAAAGAAATTTTCCAAGTAGTTCGATCCGATAACGGTCCTGAGCGTTCGTTCGTTTGGTTTTATTTTTCAAATCAAACGTAGATCCTGTACAAGAAAACAAATTTACCTAATAACAATAAACACATTAGCTTATTTCATTTGTCTCCCAAAATATGAATGATATATCATTTTTAAATAATAATTTTTTAAACAAACTAATTACAAATTAGCCACAAAAATTAATTAAAATATCAAAAAAGTAAACTACAAAATAAACCAATAAATCATCTAAACACCAATTTAAAAAAATAAATAAATCAAATAGACGTGTTTTTTCTCTCATCAATTTGTAAGTATTTTCCGGGAAATTACAAAGAAAAATCTTAGAATTTGACCCTTTCAACAAATTAAACTATGAGTTTTTAATTTTATAAAAATTGAATATTTTAGTTGACACAATTAAAATATTAACAAATATAGTCTCACGTAACAAAAATTTTAGAAATCATCGAAAATTTTAAAAATCAAATTAGAAATCATAACTATTACTTTCAGTTGTTATTACTATTTCCATATATTTGCATTCTTATTTTAAAAATATATATACAGATAATATTATAGTACACATCTCTAAAGGAATAAATATTATATTATCATTCTTCTTCAACTTCTACCAAATAATTACTCCACTATTTGGGAAGTGTTTTTTTTTTTTTTTTTTTTTTTTTGGGTTAAAAAAACACTAAAAGACAAAATTGATTAAAAAATCAAAAAAACAAATCCAGACAAAATATCACATCAAATTCATAATCATTTCACTTTTTCTCTCATAAACATCACATCCAATTATAGAAAAACTTAACTATCTTCTCAAACACAATTTTAACCTCCTAAAATAATTAAAAATTAAAAAAACCTACTAAAATAACAACTTCCCAAACACCCACTATATTTCTATAAAATAAACACTATCTTAAAATCAAAAAAAAAAATATTACAAAAAAAGGAAAAAGAATAAAAATAAAATAAAAATAAAAAAATAAATAAAAAATAAATAAAAAAAAGAGCAGGGCTAACTTGCCCAACCTAACCTAGTATATATAGTGCCATTTTGGGAAGATTTGTAAAAAGCAGCGTTTTTTATGCCAGGGGGAAAAAAGTTGGCAGCCAAAAATGCAAGAAAATTCAGTTGGGGAGAGATAAAAACGTAAGTGTTGAAATTACGTAATTACCCTTCATGTTAATAAATTGGGGCCTAGGGCAAAAAAATAAAACGTAAATTTCCTATGTTAGGTAAGAGTATTTTGGTCATTTTAATTTGATTTGACACCATAAACAAATATTAAACCAAAAAGTCAAAAGTTAGCTTTTTACCAAATTTTCAAATCACTTTCCAAAAAAGTTAAAAAGCTAGGTAAAAAGTCAAAAGTCAACTTTTTACCAACTTCCCCAAACGCCCCATACCTTATGCATCTTTTTGGAGTGCACAAGTAGGCCATAAATCAAACTTTCAAATTTTTGGAGCAATCAATCAGGGCCTTTTCTCAAAATAAGCTAAAATAGTAACCTATTTCCCAAACTAGGGCTAGTTTGGACGGAATTCCCAAAATAAGCTGAAACGTTATTAGAAACCATGCTTTTATAATATTTCTGCCCCAGGCGTAGTAAAATTGAAAAATCATAAAAGCGTTGTCGCGAAGCACGCTTTTAATTGAGAAAGCGTGGTTACAAACCATGGCTTTAAAGAAATCTGTGGTATGAAGAAAGCGTGGTTAGAAACCACGCTTTTAAATAAAACTATTTTGTAAAGAAAGCGTAGTTATCATCCACTCTTTTAAATAAAATTTGGTTTTTACAAAAAACGTGATTCGTAACCATGTTTTTAAATTGCAACCAATCCATTGATTATTATTATTATTATTATTCAATCCACATTCTATAATTTACTTAGTCATCTTGTAGATCTCTACATATAAATTATTCATATAAAATATCGTACTGATAAACATTCTTAGCTACCAAATTTTATTATTTTAATATTTAAAAATAAATTATGTAATTTTGAAGTTATGTTTCGTATCCATTATTTTTTTTTTTTAAAAAGACAAAATTATATGTACGATTATCAGATCAATTTGATATTTACATAAATAATTCATACATAAAATTTTTAAAAAATAAACAGCATGCATTGTCTAAAGAGTAGTGAATTGTCTAAAAAATGTAAATTAAATATTTGCTTAATTTACCTGATGTTCTTTAAATTGTTATTTAAATATAAATTTTTAATTTAAATTTTTATTTTGTTATATAATTCAAATATAATTTAAAAAAGATCGATGATGGACAAAAATAAAAACAACAAATTAAAAATTAAAAATTAAAAAAGAAAAAGAAAATAATGGCCTCGAGACACGCACCCTCCCCAGAAAATATTTTGCGCAGTTTCAAAGAGATTTTGTCGGGGCTTTTCCCAAACTAAGCCTACTTTTGCGAAATTTTCGAAACTAAATATTTGTTGTTCTCTTAAATTTTTGTTGCCAAGAAATATTTAAATAAAACTTCACAAAGCATATATAAAGTATATAATCTGCTAATTACTACTACGAATAGGAAAACAAAATAAAGGTATGACTATAACACTTATAACACTTTTGGATGACGTAGCTAGTGCAAACATAAATATCCCACAAAAATAATTCCTGGAAACATTCAACATGATACAGTACATAAAATAAAGTAACGAGTACAATACTTAACAGTTACATAGACAAATATTAGACAAACCTTTCACAAACTCATTGTCGAAAGAGTTATTTCAACACACACAACACATAATTATGGATAACCTAATATAATTTAGTAGATAGATAGACGCCTAATCCTCGCTCAAATCGGCAATCTCAGAGTCCGAACAATCAGAGAGAAGTGCAGGATCGTTCTTGATAGCCGCAGAATTTGGTGATGTTCCGTTCTTCTTGGCATCCGACTTAAGTATAGATAGTTTCATATCACGGGCTGACCTACGGCACATTTGAGAAATCTCACGTCGAAGTCTTTCACATAGTCGATCAACATTATATGGATCTTCCTTTTGGATCTGAACTGAATGTGCTTTCGGCACCTTCAGTCGATTTTCCCGACATAATCTTTCCATTTGCACTCGCTCTATAAATAATGCAAGCCACTTTAGAAGTCTAGTGTCTGCTAAACCATATCCTGTTTGATTTTCAAATGGATCCTCCACGAAACCACATGGATCTCGATAGTACTTGGGCATGACAAAATGTCGCTTCCCAAACCTATCATGATAAGCACAAGAGGCATCTAACAAAGTAAATGGTGTTTCATCTTAGCATCGCCACTTCCCTTCCCGTTCCTTTTCCTCGGCATGAACTCTCACCTCTTTTGAAGTTCCTACCCCCTGCAAGTCCCCTTCCCGTTCCTCTTCCTCGTCATGAACTCTCACCTCTGCGATTCCTAGCCCCTGCTGTGAATCTATACTCCATTTGATTTTTTTCTCATAGATGAACGATAGTTTCCTAGGGCGAGCTGAGCGGAAAGGTTGTGTGTTAACATCACTCATTTAGTCCTTTATATAGTTGTTTGTCAACACTATTGTCATGTGGTCGTATTAATGTGACTTAGATGAATTCTGAAATATGAGGAAAAAACAAAGCATCTAAGTCGCGCTACACAAAGTCACGTACATCACTGCATGTGAGGAAGAAAGTTACAAAGTATATAATTTATAAAGTCAGAAAGTCACATGCATCACTGGATCACTATACAAAGTCACATGCATCACTGCATCACTACACAAAGTCACATGCTTCACTACATCACTGCGCAAAGTCACATGCATCACTATATCACTACACAAAGTCACATACATCACATGCATCTGAGGAAAAAAGTCACATGCATCACTACATCGCTACACAAAGTCACATAGTATTTGAGGAAAAAACAAAGCATACAATTTATTACGTCTGTTAAAGTCACTGCATCACTGCATCACTGAGAAATGTTGGACGTATCACTGCGCCGAGCTACAATTTATTATCGTATCATAACTATTGTGCCCATGTGAATTTCTGCAATTCATAATGGGATGAGGGGGTGTCAGAACAAAACAACAAAACAATTAAACCATTTGTGTTTAAAAAGCCACCCTATGCAGCTCCAAATAGATTCATAAACCTTGAAGAGAAAATATTATAGAGTTAGAATGTATTGAAGATTAATTTGTAGTAGAGTTAGAATGAATGGGTTTTTCGATGTATAGAACTTGAAAGTGTTACAGATAAAAGCTAGCCTAGTATGCAAACAAAAACAATACCGACTAAAATGGCCACATAGTTAACTTGAAATTAAATTGGTTAAATTTCTCCAATTAAATTAAATTAAATATGTAAGGTGAAAAGTGAAATTAAATATATTGTCAAGGCAAAATAAATAGAATTATATTTGTAAGCGGAAAAGTGAAATTAAATTTCTAAGCGGATTTGAACTTTGCTTAAAACCTTTAGATATGCACTAAATAGTAAATAAAAGTCGAAGTGACAACTCTTATAAAGTTCATGCATAGTTGTTCAGGTCATAAAAGTTGACGTGACAACTCTGATGCATAGTTGTTTACAATAACTTCAAACATACATCTACCATGTGAACTTCCTGAAGTATCAGTACTTCATTGTCGGCATGTGAGTTTAGAGTTTATAAGACAAGAATACTTGCGTCCATCTCCATTTTGAATTTGTGCATGTTACAACAACTGTGTATATATGGTATAAATATCGCATCATACCACAACAAATTTTTTATAGCTATTTCGAGCGATATCATCATGAGATATACGGTGGTTGATCTATATTCAACAATGGGTTGCCATTGGGTTGTAGATAGAGATGAATTTCAATACCCATTAAATCCAAATTTGCGTTACTTACATGCCGCCGTCAATACCATGAGAGCTGAGTGGGAATTTCGCATAACTCGAGCAAACGTTCTCGTTGAGTTATGTCATGAAGTTAATATTAAATTTCCTCACCGGTTAGCCATGCGTATGCCAACTGACACTCCACAGTTATTGCAAAGGGCATTACATCGTATCCGCGACGAAGTTAATCACATGACCTAACGTTTGCAAAGGTCTAAACTAATGAAGACCGCAAATGAGCGTGCCGAAGATGGGTTAATGGATGATGCGCACCAATACTTCGCCTGGAGCATAGATGCTATGTATGAATCTGATATTGAGATGTCAAATGATGATGATAATGAATGAAATTGTTTGGATGAATGACCAAACCATTTATCTTGTAATGGATTTGTAATGCTTATCTACGACTTATCAATGAAGGGAGAAATTTCAATAGTTTTTGAATAGTTCTTTGTAATTCTACAAATAACAAATACCTTTGCTTTCTCTCCGTTATTGTTATTTTGAAGAACGCTAATTGAACTAGACTTTCATGATTTCATGCATTATTGAAGTGGAATATAATGATGATACTGAATGAACTTGGTTGCATGTATGACCAAACGTTTTCATTCATTGTAATGGCTTTGCAATGCTTATGCATGAGTTATCAATAGGAAGAGAAATTCATAACGAATCTTGACATGTGTACTTATAAATGTAGTGATTTCATAAACGTCAAGTTCATATAACAAATAGTCGAAATACATCCATAAGCTAGATGAACAATAACATTGTCTTACACTCCAATAACGAAGATACAACACAACATACAAACATATATGAAAGATAAAGGTGTTTGATTTTTCATTCCTCATCTGACATGTAGTAGTCAGAGAGATATTTTTCATTGTTTAAGACATTATTTCGCTCAATCACTGTCAATTATCTGTTGCTTGCTTCTGCCATTTCGTGGCTAGCTGAAGCATGAAATGTCAACATCTCCGCATCAACATTCTATTGTTCTCCTTCTTAATTCTGCTAACTTCTTTTTCATAGTCACTCACATTTCATCTAGCCATGGTCAATGAACGACGATGAGGTACCGGTGCCCCAAAGTTACGTAGATCATTAAACAATCCTTCTTGCTCCGTTACCCTGAACGCCCATCCTGCTCGGATACCAGCATAATAATCCTTCGGACTCGAGTACTTTTCGCTCTTATAGTCATAAGTAAATGGAGGTAGTAGCCACACTTTCGGATTTCTTTAACGGCGTGAACTTCCTGCACCTCTTGAAGACATTGTTCATAAAAATTAAAATTTTTATAATAATAGTAATTGTAGATATATTACTATTGTTATGACTTGAACAAACATCATACTGGGAGTAGCGCTATTTATAGACATGCAAAGAGATGACCTGGTGACGACAATTGAGATGTTGGGGCACTGTGGAAGAAGTGATACCCGTGATATTATTTTATCTTATTTATTTCATGCAATCCTGAGTACCCATGACTTTGTGTACCTGTGATGCAGTCACGAGTGTGGTTGTTAGATAAAATAATAATTGTGGGTCGTCTTTTTCACAATGCAATCCCTTCATATTCGAGCAGTGAGTTGTCACATCGCCACAATAAATTGTTTTCTGATGCTTGCTTTTTTAATACAGTAAGTAGTCACTTCGAACTGACGATTTCAGTACAGATTGGTGTTTGCAAAAAATTATAAATTAAAACATAAAATGAAACAGAGGCTTTAATTTTCTTTGTTTTAAAGCAATACTGTTCATAAACAACTATGAAACAAAGTGCAAGTAAAAACACAACCTTCTCACTCACTTCGACCTACAAAACTATCGTTCATTTTTTCACCAAAACAATGTTCAAAACAAAACAAAATAATAAAATGGCCACTTGATATGTAAAGAAGATTGGCACTATACCCTATATTTTATCTTATTCTCACTTTACGAAACTTCACAGTCATCCCCTTTTCTCCTCTTTGCATTTTCTGCTTCTTTTTATATTTGGTAAATTACACTTATCTCCCTTGACATTTTTGACAAATACAGAAATCTCTCCTGTAATTTTAATAATGACAGAAGTCTGCCCTACTTTAACTGACAATATCAAGATTCCCTTATTTTTGTACTGTTGTCCACCCAACTAACCGAAGCTGCTGATATCATCAAAAATAAATACTAAAATGCCCATAATACCCTCGAGTGTCTTGAAATGCCCATGAGCTAAGTTACATGAGATAAAACTGAAATTATTTTCTCAGTTGCAGACAGCACTGTCAACACACCCACAATGAAGTACCTAGATGTAGAACATGTACCTCAGTCAAAAACTTATGTTGCTTGGGGTTCTTCGAATACTGAGAGAGTAAAGTAAAGTTTAAATACAATCTCAAACCGGGCATGAGAATGAGTCACCTATAGTCAAGTAAGAAGATGTAGAGCATGTACCTCAGTCAAAAACTTCTGCTGCTTGGGGTTCTTCGAATACTGAGGGAGTAAAGTTGAAATACAATCTCAAACTAGGCATGAAAATGAGTCACCCACTAATATCTAGAGTTGTAATAAAAATAGCGACTCCAATGGTGGCAACGAGTGGGCTGTTGACAAAAATCAGATTTTGGGGAACGACACAACGTTAAAGGCAAATGGCTTAGGGTCTAGTAGAGGAACTGGGGTTCTTCGAGTGAAGAGGGCCACGGTGATGATGCAAAGGAAGAAATGTGGGGTTGGCAAATTACATAATTTGGGAGCTATAGAAACAATCTCATTTGCAAGTTGTTGGTCTAGTTGGGGGGTTAAACTATTCTATTATTAAAGGGGAACAACCAATTTTGGTGTCACGAATCTGAAGCCCATATTACAAATTTTTTCTATTTTCCCTAAAATGACCATAACTTGTTAAATAATCTATTGTTTTAAAACTTATATCAATTTGTAATTATGGTAAAATCGTAAATTACTAACTCAGTAAATAACTTCCACTTTTTCATTTCCTACATTTACAAACTGTTGTGCAGTTCCAACGTTTTACCATCTTCTCTCTTTTTTTTTTAATTTTTTTTTTATATTTTAAATTTATAACAAACTGTTGTGTAAGTTTCACAGTTTATCATCTTCACTCTATTCAAAAACTAAAATTTGTTTCTTTTTTTTTTTTTTTTTTTTGAGAAAGACTATTCAAGTATTCAAGAACTTTTTTCTTCTTCTTTCTTTCTTCTATTTTTTTTTTTTAGGGGGGAAAGCAGAGTATAAAAAATTTGTGTGTTTGTTTTCTTAATGTTATGTGTGTGTGTGTGCGCGCACGTTGTTAAAAAAATCAATGATCTTAAAATTTCTATTATATTATCAGGTTCTATACCCTTTTTTTTTTTTGGGTAGTTTTGTTTAATCTTAAATTTTTTGTGTGTGTGTGTTTCAAAAAAAAAAAGTGTTCTTAATTTTCCATTATATTATCAAATTCTTTGGGGAAAAAAAGTACAGAATTTAGAAATAAAATTTATTTATTTATTTATTTTGTGTTTTTGTAAAGAAATAATTCATTGTTCTTCAAAAGAATTTTTTTTTTAAAAAAAAAACTATATAAAAAATTATTTAGTTTATTATTGTAAAACGAAAATCCATATGGTACCAAATACAGAACAACTTCAATCTCTTATATATATAATCATCCTGTTTAAACCCATTGTGACATCATGATTTAAATATTTGAAGTATTTAGGAAAGCCTCAGAATAAGTAAGAATAAAAAATTGTAAAATTCTATTTGTAATAAATAAATATAGCACATTTACATCCTTTGTACAAGTTTGATTTACAAAAACTATAACAAAAACTATAAATAAAAAATACTATACACTCCATATCACACCCTCTAATGCCCTAACCTACCCCAGGTCCCACAACCCCGACCGCGACCTCCCTCATCGGTCTTCCACCGTAGACTCTCTGAATATGTGACTCCCCCAATCGTAAATGTGGATCCTGTGACACTCCCTCCCCTGTATGTGGCCCTCCAGCGACTGCCTGTGGAGCCTGTGACTGTGACCCTTCCTCGCCTGCCTGTGCTGCCCCTGATCCTCTCTCTGGCCCAATATCGAATACTGCTGTGAGCTGTTAAACTCCCTCATCTAGTGCAACTGTATCACGATCTGCAGTTGGACCTCGACCTCTACTTCTGTCGACACCCTGACCTCGGCCTCGACGTCCGTCACGACCATAACCTCGGCCTCTCCCTCGCGCTCTGGGGGGGCCTCAATATGGACCTCATCCTGAACGTGGGAGATGTCAGTGAGAACTGCATCATGTGTACTCATGGTCGCGGTCGAACTAGTCCCCACAAAAGTAGGTATATGTAGTGTGGGAGTATGTGATGTACATGTATCAACTCCAACAGTACACACACCTAAACTGTGTGTTGGTGGTAAGTGGGTGGGTGGGGTAACAACCTCGTGCATGTATCGGGGAGGTGTCTAATCAGGGTCAGCTACATAAGGTATGCCAATATGCTGGGTAGGATGTACGTAGAGGGAATCTGGAGATATGTATGGGGTAGCATGTGGTAGGGTCACTGATATCCAAGGACCTGATGTGGCCGGCGCTGAAGTAGAAGGCACTGACATGGACGGCACTGATGTGTCTGGAGCAGATGCTGCAATGTGTACACTGTAGTGGCCAAAATGCAGACGATCTCCCCGATGGGCATGCTGGATCGCCTCGTACAATAAATCTCGGATCTCTGCAATGGCCTGCAAGGCATGCTGTCCATCACGTCTGAAAAGGGCGTCCTCAACCAAGTGATATGACCTCCCAGCTTCACCCACCTGAACAAAAATTCAGACGTATTAGGCTACAGTTGACTGAAAGTAAATCAATTATGATCTTAATAATTATCTGACACATACTATGATACTCACCAATGCCTCAAGAGAAGTCCCACTCCTTGATATCCGGACTCAGACAAGTGGCTCGGATTACCGACTAGTAGACGTGTACGTCGCCAATACCACAACATGTAAGGGTCAGACGAGGGGAGCACCTCATCGCTCCAGTCAGCCTGTACAATACTATCCCAACGAGCATCCCACTACTGTATATATCGCATATAAAATGGACTCCAGTCAGTGCCAACTGGGCCACGCCTATCAGTCACATGCAACTGCCACTTGGTGTCAAACCGATCCAGTATGGACTAGTCCCGACCAAACTGTCGGAGGACACGATCGGGGAGAACAAGACATATACGATGAACAAGACAACTAAAATTGAGAGCAAAATTTCATACCTCGCCCTCGATCATCCGGTTGAACTGGTCTCTATAAACGACGACTACGTGTGTTGATATAACCTCATGGCTGAAGTCAACCCTCCACTGACTACCTCGAGGTCCGGGTGGCAACTGCATGTCTCCTTGGCCCATGGGAAGCTCACTAGGAGCAACCACTTGCCGCCTAGATGGGACAATGCGAATGAATCTCTCCCACACCCAAATCTACAATAGTTTTAACGCAATTACAATACTAATATATGTCATACAATATGAATTGACATGTAATAAAATTCTTACTAACCTGTAGCAAGACAAGTGGTCCTCCGATCTCCTTCGCACCTACCTGAGCTGCTCGACATAGCATCTTATACAAGCTTGCCAAAGCCGCGCCACCCCAGCTATACTCGCTAATCTCGTCAATGTCTCTCAGCAGTAGCAAGTACATAGGCTTGAGCAGGTTCTGTGACTTATCAAAGAGAAGTACCCCTCCAATAAGCCACAGAATATATGCTCGGGCATGCTGTTGTACCAACTCATCTGGAGCCTGCTCTGGAAGATGAACAAAATGCTCGGCCAGCCACCTCACCCTCAGTCTACCTGCCTGTAAGTCTGCAGGTTTAGCTGCTACTCCCAATAGCTCACCACATTGAGCTATCCACTGCTCCCTCGTCAACGATGGGTCAACACCAATAACTACTCGCCCGTCAATCCGTAGACCATATAGGACAGATATGTCCTCCAATGTGACCGTGGCCTCTCCGATCGGGAAATGGAATGTATGAGTCTCTATGCGCCACCTCTCGGCCAGAGCAGTGATGAGTGGGTGGTCCAGTCTAATATGACCAATACGATAGACACCATAGAATCCTGCGCGTAGTATATACTGCAAGACTCTATGGTCCAACGGATGCTCCCACAGGCAGAATCTGCACGGCGGTATGTCAACACTGTGCGTGCCTCCTCCTGCATAACAGAATGACTAGTTTAAATAATAGCATTATCACGTAAGATAAAACAAAATGCAAGGTATTTGAAAATATTAAATTTATTTATAAATATTAAATTTTCAAATGGTGGCAGAACTATTTGATTAAGTATAGAAATTTGTAATACACATTTTCAATCAAGTACACAATAAAAAACTTAGGCCTATGTGCTACAGTTAAATGTTTTTGCATACATATTTAGTTTAATTTATTTGCTTAATATGTTAGTTGTAATTTTTTTTAATATAAAACAATTACAATAAATAAAGAATTTAAAATTAAAAATGATCTATTACAAATAAAAAATGATCTATTTAAAGAATCAAAAATTAACAATTACAATATAGTTTAACATGGGGCCATTTGCATTACAAGCTAAAAATTCACATGGGTTGTCCAATTACAATCTCAGAATTAAAAAGCGCAACCATTTTACAATTTCACAATTCACAAAACTCATGTAAGCATTACATAGTCTTCATTGACCAAGCCGCACCGGACATGTTCGCCTGTCATGACCTGTCTGCTGGCACTCACTGCAACGAGTGGTCAAACGCCTATCTGATATATCCATCTCATTCGGAATACGAGACATAGATTTACGACCCCGTTTTACTTCTCGCAGACGAAGTACAGTAGGCATTAAGGTCCACTGTAGATCATCCCAATAATCTTGATGCAGTATTGGATTGAATTTAGTTTTCCAAACCTTCATGTATACAGGAAGCCTATATACTAGATCAACGTACTCGAATGGATTGTCACCACGTTCAGACATAAAAGCAAGCATATGGGAACATGGATAGTGTCTTATCTCGTATTTGCCACAACTGCACGTGGGTTGATTCATGCACATAATCTGTGTATTGCGACCTCATCCATGGCGAAAAAATGTTTGCACCTCAAATACGCAACGGGCCTATCAGACAATATTGATACAAACTAATCAAGTTCATGTTTTTAGGTGTAATTAACTTCACAACATAATAAGAACAATTTAGTTTACATTACAAACTAACCTGTCGTACGATATCAACTGGAAAGTATTTCCCCTTACAATGCCCTCCTCGATAGTTTTTTACATCTCTTTAGGGTATTGGAACTCATTCCGTACATCTATTTCTGCTTGGGCTCCTATCTCGTCAAAATATTTTACGAGCCATCGAAATGTAAACTCAACCATAGCTAAGATAGATAAGTTCCTTGCACCTTTCAAGACACTGTTGCAGCACTCTGCGTCATTGCTGGTCAATACCCCCCCACTGATATCCACCGTCATACGCAAGGGCCCACTCCACAGGATTCATCTTGCAGACCCAATCGATGGCATCTTGGTTAATAGCCTGTATCTGTTCTAAGTAAGCATTACACTTTCGTCATTGATGAGCACTTCCTACTTTCCACAAAAGTTGTTTCAGCTCCTTATTTTTAAACTTCGTGTTAAAGTTACTATAAACATGTCGAAGGCAGTGCCGATGATATCCAACAAATTGGAGCAAAGGATTCAGCCAATGCCACCTCACAGCAGCTAACATACTCTCAACTCGATCAGATATCAAAGTCACTCCCTGTTGGTCCATGACAATATGTTCCTTGATATTTGAAATGAAGAACGACCAAGACTCAAACTCTCCTTGTCGACAACAGCGAATGCAAATGGTAATACTTAGCCATTGGCAGTGATAATTGTTGCTACAAACAACACACCAGTGTATTTACTGTATAAGAATGTACCATCTATGGTTATAACAGGTCTATAATATCTGAATCCATCGATGACGGGTTTGAAAGACCAAAAAACAAAGTAGAAGACAGGCATAATGGTAGTACCTCCGGTATATCTATGCTTCCATTGAATGATGGTACCAGGATTAGATGTCTGTAATGCATGCATGAATTTAGGCAACTACCTATATGATTCATACCAATCCCCGAATACCATTCTGATTGTCTTTGCCCTTGCATGCTACGCCTTCTTGTATGATATACTGTAGTTCATGATCTTTTTGATATCTTCGATAACATCTTTAATTGGTATATCAAGTTCATTTTGCATACGACAATCAAATATGAGTTGGATTATTTGGGTGTGAACACTATAAACAAACATATATATATATATTTTTATTTTTTATACTCACCGCAACTTGTCCCAAAAGATGAGAAGCAATGTAACTGAAGCTAATATTAGTGCGGTCCCTGTTCATTCGTAGGTATAAACAATGGTGAGGACCCATGTACTGTTTTATTTCAAAAAGACCATGTTTCCTACTAAGAGATGCACGCAACCACCAATTGCAATCGTGCTTACAAACAGACACCCAAAGGTCTCGCTTGGAGGTCACGACCTTATACTCTCGATTATTTGTTACATAGTACAATTTCACAGCAGGTACAAGTTGCTTCTTATCAACGAAAACCATCCCTTTGTCCAACTCTGGATTTTCAGCGTTCCAGATCCGATTACAGGGAACGACATCACGGCTACTCATGTCAAAATCACCACCCATGTGAATGTTCTCATAGAAAGGGATTTCAGGTTTGGGTGGAATGAGGACATTTTGAGGGTCAATGGAGGCGTCCTCATCATCTTCTTCATCATCATCATCTGATCCGGCCAATAAATTTTCTTTATCACACATTTCATTCTCATCATCGTCTAAGATGACATCAGGACCGTACATGTCATTGTCAGCAATATTGTCAGCAAACTGTACATAGTTCACCGTTTCCGCCATATTACCAGCAACTTCAATTGGAGTGGTATGATGGCTACAAGTGGACACATGTTCTGTGTTATTGTGAAATTCATAATCATATCCACCACGTGAACTTGATTCCACACCATGGCCCTCAAATGTCTGTTGTGTGTAGCCCACTGAATAATATTGATCTGGTGCATACATAGGAGACCGAAACGATGTCGTGTCAATCCCCTGTGTAAGCAATGTAGTGAAGGGACGAGAATCCATTTGTGTCATATTCGGGACATTGTGTACAACCTTTTTATCAATGTACACTTCCAAACAATTTGGTGGTTGGAAACTTGCACCAATACTTAATACGGTGTTCAATGTCTCATCATCATTGATCAGCATATCTTGTATTTGCTGATTGCTTGCCACTGGCGATAAGGATATCTACATTTGAAGTTCAATCGGACACTTTCGCCGTAGCATGCCACCTTGGACATGAACATCTCCTCTAAATTGTTAAGCGCGGTGCCAAGTTGCACCCCATATATCCCTTTCGGCTCAGCATCATATGACACACCTTCATCGGGATCTCGAATTATGTTTCCTCCCAGTAGAAGATAATTGGAACACTCTCCATATATTTGCTTCAATGAAACAAAAAACATTAAAATATCAACAACATACTTATATTGGATTTTACTTCTAAAAGAATTATATGGATTTTAACTCATTCAATTACAATTACTTGTGAGTCAAGAACTTTATTTAAGTAATCAGCAATTGTAATCCAACAATCATTATTGATTTTTGAATTAAAATATGAGTTAAAATAATTATTATGTTTTGGATTTTTTAGCTTTTTAAGAAAAAACCTTACAACACATAATGAATGTTAGTTTGTTTTGACAAAACTGTCTATGGAACTCCGGTGTTCTGCTTTTTTTCATTATTTATTACCATTAACATCATGCTCTTGTGCACGTTAAGTGTAAATTTTTCTTTTTCCATGTTTGTTCTTCTTTGTTTTGGTCATATTTCAATGTTGATTTGATTTTTTTTTTAAATTTACCTGTTTTTATTTTTGTGTTGGTTATTTGAATTTGTTTAGATGGACATGTGGTGGAAGGAAGTTGTGGGAGTCAAAACACAACAGGAAATGGGGGCATGACAAGTTTGAGAATATGACTCTCCAAGAAAGGGACTATGAAAAGATGAGGGTTTCATTGAGCTATCTAGTTGATGAATGTGGCTTATATCGTAAGTGACATTTTCCTATAAAAATCAGCCCTCTCATTTTTGTCATTTTATATTTTCCAAGGTACAAGGAACTCTAGAGGTGAAATATTACTTGAAGACCACTAAATGTATAATGGTATGGAATGATATACCATAAAATGTGAAACATTACTTCAAGACCATTAAATATATATCTGCTGCTCATCTTTCAAGTTCAATCAAATGAATTAGTCTAATATCAAACAAACAGTTTAAGTTATTAACAGAATGATACTAAATTGCATATTCAGTAGGTATACATATTTTTCATTTATTTTAAGTAGGATATATATACCCGTTTTAAAATATAAAAAAAATATAATAGATTTATTTTCCCGGTTCTCTCTCGTACTTTTTCATTTTCTCACACATCCTTCCTTGATCCAATGATCCCACATTCCTCTCTCTTTTCTTTTTATTTTTGTATTTTCTCCCATTTTTATTTTTCTCTCTATTTGTTTATTATTTTTTATTTTCTCATTTTTGTTCACTCATTTTTATTCATATAAAACAACGAGTGAGGTTTCATCTCTACGTGGAGTTTTTTTTTTACTCCCTATGTGGAGACTCGTATCTTTTCTGCGTGAAGGTTCTTTTTCTCCATTTAGGATTTATTTTATATTTTGTACTCAAATTTATTTTATTATATGAGTTATTGTTAGATGTATAATATATTAAATCTTGTGTTTTCTCATAAAAAAAAATAAATATAAAAATAAACAATTAAGACTTGTACTAAAATTTAAATTGCATATTGTAATTTTGACACAAATAGACATGCAATGTATTCTGTTATATAAATGAAGGATATCATGTAACGTCCCAAATTATGATATAATCAACCATTTATAAGATCCATAAATATAATAGAAAGTTATATATTTCATTCTTCAGAGTCTTCTTTACAAAAGATATCAACAAAATAAATGCCCTAAAGGCTTACAGCTTTCCAAGAGATAACTTGGTTATAACAAAAGAAGAGTTCTAACTCTTTTACATATAAAGCCCTTGGCTTGAATTTACATTAAATACAAAACAAAATATGCGAAAAGAAGCCTTCAGCCCCTAAACCTCCCAAGCTATATCCTTGGAGGCGGCATGTCACCTGTACCTGAAAATGGTATCTCAAGTAGGGTGAGCCAAAACCCAGTAGAGATATGCTAAACCATATATGAGAATTAACTAAAATATGAGCATCAGATAAAGGTGCAACATTCTTAACCAATACATATTCCTTTCAAGATCAGTTAATATAGATAGCCAATATCTCATTTCATTTCCATTTCTCCCATGTCGGGTAAATCAATTAATCAAGTTCATTATTATCAAAACAATCAATATGAGACTACAACTCAATGGTCCACAATTCATTACATTCATCAATTCAACACTTCTATTTCTTGCCATTTTACGGAACTACGTCTGACGGAACCAACACCCATAAAGATATAAGATTTCAAGACTTTCACCTTGAATACTCCGGCCAACTTAATTATCAATGGTGTCCATCCCCTATCTCCTCCCAAACAATGGAGTACATCCCCTATCTCCTCCCAAACAATAATACATATGCAATGTATTTAATCACTTTGTCATATACAATGACTAACCAAATCGCATATTCAACAGTTTAATCAACCCATCATATTCAATGACATAATTCATATGACTAGTTCCAATTTACCTAGTTCTCATGCATTTTCTACAACAATCATAGCTATCCTTCACTGATAGCCCAAAACAGATATTTTTAGACATGTAAATAAATCTATCAACAGATGATTTATTAAACGTTCCATAGGTGAGTGATTTACCAATCCTACTACACCATTTAATCACAATCTCCTCTAATTTCATAATTCCCAAATCAATTTCATATTTGCACATTTATTTCACTATTTATACAAAATAGTTATTTAATTCAAAATAGGGCATTTTCCCCCTTTAACATACATTGTACCCAAGACCAAATTTCACCAATTATACCCAAGTAATAATATGTTCAAGACCTCTCATACACATATGGAGTCCAAAATAGAAAACCCCTCTTTCACAAATTCAATCCCAAACCCTAACTTCACCCAAACTTCCCAACTCCACCATTTATGTAAAGATGACACACATCTAGGTTAAAACTCATAATAAAGAGTAGAACACCCCTACCTTAAATGGAGAAGCTCAAAGAAGAAGAAGGAGAAACTTGAATATGCTCCAAACTTGAACTTTTTTTGGATCAAAAGGAAGCCTATGCCAAACTCTAGCTTTTTAACAAAGGGAGTAGGGTAGAAAGACTCTAAATCAAGGAGTATTTGTAGAGAGAGAGAGAGGGTGTTTTAGAGAGAGAGGCAGCCAGATTAGGGTTTTGGGTGAAAAAGAAGACCCAAAAATGATATGAAATCACGCTGCTGTGAAGTGATATATGCGAGGCTTGCTCGAGCGAAGGAGTTGTCACTCAAGCGACCAGACTCAATAAGTGGCCTCACTCGAGTGCAAGAAGCATTGCTCGAGCGCACAATGCAAAGCTTCAGCTCTGCCACCAACACGGACACACGCTCAAGCGCTAGAGTTCTCGCTCGAGCGAAGGAAGAAAGAACACACATCTCGCTCGAGTGCACAAGTTCTCGCTCGGGCGAAAGCTGCATCTAAGAAAGAAACCTAAAGACTCTCAATCCCCGCTCGAGCGCAAGAACCCTTGCTCGAGCGAAGAAGCAAATACCTATGGCTCGCTCGAGCGCAAAAAGCCTCGCTCGAGCGAAGGAGCCAAAACCTGGGCAGCAACCATTTGCACCAATAGACAACCAACCTATTCCAAACTCGCCCAACAAGTCCCAAAACTCAAATTCAAAGAATTAAAGGGAGGAACCAAGACAAAGACAACAACATACAACCACAGAACCCGAGTCCGGAATACAACAAAGGTCGGGGTAAAACCTGGATCGCTATATGTCACATTTAAAAAAAAAAAAAAAAAAAAAAAAAAGAACACTCCCTGCACACAATCACTAACACATTTAATATTTGCTTAAGGATTTTTTTTCTTATTAATCAAACCGACTAACATTGTTAAATAATTCTTTTTATTTATCAAAAACTATCTACAAATTTAAATGTAAAATTATAAATTCAAAACATTTGCACCTACTTCTGAGTTACATGAATTAGGTATATTTTACATTTGTTAGAAGACTAGTATACTACCACACACACACACACACACACACACACACACAAAAAAAACTCTCTTTTTATCCATTTCAACAACTTTTATGGTAAGAGCTCATCATAGATCCACGTAGAAGAAAAATCTCAATCCAACCCATAGGAACACACCACACTATTCTATTTCGTGCAGTGTACCTAAAAATTTAAATAAATTACATACAAAATTCAAATATAATAACTTAATTGAGTTTTGAATAGAGATAGTAATTTTTCCCAATATCACTTCAATGAGAAAATAGGGTGGGGACGGGGAAATTATATTTTCACACACTTAATTAATTCAGTACACATCTTTTTTTTAAATTTTTTTTTATTACATTTCTATCCTTCAATCAAATTACCAACACACCCCTCCTTTTCTCCCTCCCTCCCTCCCAACTCAACCCTAACCTTTGCCATTTCTTACCACCGGCAGTCACCTCCCTCCCTTCCGATCATCACCACCTTCATAGCATTCCTCTCCTCTTGCCCGACATCCATTACATAGACCATCTCCATTATACTAATCAAAGTTTTAATTTGTGTATGGTGTAAAATGATGTGTATTGAGACAAAATTAAAAGTTATAATTTGTGTATGGTGTAAAATGAATAAATGGTATATACTAAGATAAGTAAGAATGTTTAAATAGAATTACCTGTGGGGACGCATTTTCCTCTTCTCACCCCCATCTCCATTATACTAATCAAATATAATTTTATATAATATATATGATTTCATTTTTTTTTAAATACAATAACACTAAAACACTTAAATTTTTTACATTTTATACTAAGTTCAAAATTAAAATATTCTTAATAAGCCTCACTCAAATGGAGTCCAACTCCAAAAGGTCCAAAATTATTATTTTTAATTCAGCTAGCAACCAAACCAAAAAAAAAAAAAAAAAAAAAAATTAAAAAGAGTAATGTTTAATTAGTAATTTTGCAATTTATTATATTATCCATTGAAAAGGATATAATAGATAAACTTCCTTATGCAAGTTTAATTAGTAACTTTGTAATTAAAAATATAGGAAGAGTAACATTTAAGTGAAATTTTGTTGCATTTAAATTATTGTTTTCATATAATTTTATATTTTTAAAAATTGTGTACTGAATTTTGGTAAACTATGAAGTAACATTTAACAAAATATATGCATTGATATTACCAATATGATCATATTTATTAATCAATATCCGACAATGTCAGTTAATATATTGATAAATAACTGTATTCAAAGTGTAAAATCTAAAATCTCGACACTAAATGGGTTAAATAACGACTGATAATTCAAACCCTAATTGTGCTAGCGATTTATACCTATAATTATAAATTATTTCCACTTGGAAAGGCCGAAACATGGACATCACTAACTCCCAAAATCATGGGTTAAATTGTGTACTGAATTTTGGTAAACTATGAAGTAACAAAATCATTTATTTATTTATTTTTATCTTTTCCAGTTCTTGAAATGATTCCTTAATATCTTAATCTGTATACGCAAATTTTAGTAATTGTGTTCAAACAATACTAATAAATATAAAAAACAATTATAAAAAAAAAAGTCTTTAAGAGAGTTTAAAAGAATTATTCATTCTCTCTTGCACTCATTTTTATACAGAATTTACAATTTTTATAAGATTCTTATTATCTGTTTTAAGAGAGTTTAAATTTTTTATTTTTCATTATTTTTGTAAACATTTGTTTGACAATCAAAAAATAAAAACCCTTCTCAACTATTAATGATTCTACTCATCTTTAAACTCGTATATTTTTATCCTTCAATTATAAAAATGCATTATTTTCACCTCTTAAAAAGAATAACATTTTTCCTATCTTTAAAAAAAAAAAAAAAAAAAAAAAAAAACCATTTGTACAAGTTTTATAATTGGGAGTCAAAGTATATATGCTCATAAATAAGGAGCAGTAAACTAATATTTGCTAATAATTAAAGTAATCTTGGTGCAATTAAGCAAGAAAAATAATATCAAATGATCGAGCTTTACAATTTCAATAATGCTTGGAATACAAAAATCAAGTATAGAATCGGCCACAAAGGTGTATAGATGAATACTTTTAAGACTTGTTGGTGAAACCTACTTTTACAAGATCTTATCTATTTATTTATTTTTTGTGTCTAATTTTATGTTTAGATTATGAATTCTCGGACTTATTGTTAAAATTTTGGAGAAAGTATAATTATATTGTGAAGAAAAGCTATACAAATAACTTCAAGCCTAAGTTATGCATTTAATTTCACATGATTTGGGTGGGAGAGGGGTGGGTGTTGTGAGGCTATTGACAGCATTGGTGTTGTGTCCCTAAATGACGCAGTTTGTCGAATATTTTTGAACTCTTCCCTCAAGTGAGGCCAACTCATTGTTTCTCCCTATTTAAACAAATATAGGTTTCGTTTGACTAAGTTGGTTGAGATTAAAAAAGTATAAAAATAAAATAGACTAAATAAGTTAACAAAACAAAATGTTACATCTAAACAATAATTATTTTATTTTTTCTCACAAAAGTCAAAAAAAAAAAAAAAAAAAAAATTGCCAAACAAACTTTTTAGTTCCAAACTAAAAAAATCTCAACTCTAAAAAATCAACTAAATTTTTTTTTGTCAAACGGCAACATACTAACGTCCATTTTCTGTCAATTATCAATGCCAACTCCATTTCATGTTTTAAATTCTTCAAATAATGTAATTAGATAGTTGGGTATAGATTAACTCAATGGATTAACTTTTTAACAAGTTCAATTGACGAGTTTGTGGGGTTTATTATAGATCATATTTTGATAATTCAAATTATTCATTTCTTATAATTCTCAATATATATCATTCATGAAAAAAAAATTAAGTCGATCTAATAATCGTAACCATTTTATTTTATTGCGTTTTTTTCTATGAAAAAAATGGACAACATGCATGTTTTGAAAATAAACCATTTATTTTTTTGGACACAGACACCATAAAATAAAAATGCTATGATTATTAGATAAATGTAATTTTTTATAGATGAAATACATGAAATGTCTAAAAAAATTAACGATTTAGATCATTGAAATGAGATTACTATTAAGCCCCACGAGCCTTTGAACTCAATCCTAATGTAAGTAAAACGTAATCAAAATTTATCCTAAAAGTAAAACGTAAGGTGTAGAGTTAAAGTTAGAGTGTTGTGAGTTATATGTAAAATAAATTTTCTTTACATATTTAATTTTTGGATAATGTTTTTGGGTACATGGCACAGTTGTATTTGATTATGTACATATATGATAGGAGCAATGATATAGAAATAAAACCAATGGAGAATTATATGGTACACACTCTTTAAAAATGTATGTATCATATGCCTTAGTTACAACGTTTGTGATTTTTGGTGATAACCTATTGTGGTGTTAGTGAGGACATTATTGTAGTGGTGATCCAAAAGGTCTTTAGTTATGTCTTATGTGGCGTTTGATTATAAATATATATTTTTTTTTTTATAGTTATGACTAAATAAGATTTTGTTATAACATTTGTGGTAAGTAACATTACAAATGTCGTAAATTACATATATAGCATTACCCAAAATGAATACACAGTTTTGTAACACTTCGATTTTGTAATTTTAAAACAAAAAATTCATTAAGATGGCTTATATTTTCAAAATTGCCACAATTACATCATTTCTATCAAAAATTTTGAAAGTACATTTTGTATTAATATCTTTTTTCATATAATAATCACAAAATTTATGGCATAAAATGGATTTGGCATTATGGACAACAAATGGAAGTAAGCATAAGCCAAAAGCAGCGGATTTAGCCTACAAACGTAGACCTAATGAGGAGTTCGAAAATATCTATCAAACTACGTTGTTTAGAGGGCACATCACCAATGCTGTGAACTCCCTCACAGCACCCACCCCGCCTCCGATTTGGGTCGCACACCCATTGTGAACAAGTAGCATAAAAAATGCGTGTATGCAATAGAACTGGACTAAAATATTAAGATTTAAATACAACCTAATTATTTGTTTACTATTGTATTCATTTTTTGTTTTTATCTTTCAAAAATTATAGTTTGTATACTATTTTTTTGTTTTGTTTTGTTCTTTTTTTTTAATACCAATTCACATTTTAGGAAACAATAAAAAGTTCTTTTCTAATTTTAAAAATTGTTTTTGCACTAAAATGGAAATTATATAAGTGTGCCAACCTTTCTTTAATTTTGAATAATAATAATAATAATAATAATAATAATAATACCAAACAAATCAAATATACATATAGATACGGATATGAAACCCTAACCCTAGAATTGTTAGACAAATTCAAACAAAAACTTTGGGTTAGCCCTAACCCTAATTTCTGATTTCAAATTCAATTGAAAACTCTAGAACATTTTCACAATTCAAATCCACAAGATTTTACCAATTCAAAACCACAATTTCAATTCACAAAGCCTATTCTACCCACATTGATATCAATTTCAATTCACAACATTTTCACATTCACAAACCCTATTCTACCCACATTCATATTTTTACAAACAAAATAAACACATATAAAATTCAAACTGAGAGAGAGACAGACAGACAGACAGTCATACCAGCGAGGGAGAGAGCAGAGAGCGACCCACAGAGAGAGAGAGAGAACAGAGAATCCACGAAGAGAGAGAGTGAGAGCAGAGAGTGAAAGACAGCATAGAGTAGAGCGTGGTTCGGAGAGGAAAAAAAATGAAGTGTAAAAAGCGTGGTTGCAAATGAGGGGGGTGGGTGTTTTTATATAAGTTATAAAAGCGTGATTACGAATCACGCTTTCTTTTAAAACCGAATTTCCTTTAAAACCGTGGTTTCTAACCACATTTTTCCTTTAAGAGAAAATTTTCGTTAAAAGCGTGGTTTCTAACCACGTTTTATTTACAAAACAGCTTTCTTGAAAAGCATGGTTTCTAACCACGCTTTCTATACAAAACAGATTACCTTAAACACGTGGTTTGTAACCACGCTTTCTTAATTAAAAGTGTGGTTTGTAACCACGCTTTTATGATTTTATCAACTTTCTACGACTGGGCCAGAAATATGGTGAAAGCGTGGTTTGGAATAACGCTTCAGCTTATTTTGTGAATTTCGGCCAAACTAGGCTTAGTTTGGAAAATAGGTTAGCTGTTAGGCTTATTTTGGGAAATGGCCCAATCAATCACTCGAGGCGCTAAACTCTTAAGACCATACACAATTTTTATTTTTTTATTATTATTATTTTGTTTTTCCTGTAGGACAGATGTTCCCTTGTGTTTTTTTTGTACTTAAACCTTTGAAATCTCATAACTTGAATTCTACAAATTTGTATTTAATAAAATTGATATTTTGGAATTCATTTTTTCAAAATCTTTCACACAAAATCTATATTATAAAATTAAAAAAAGAAGCACATATGCTCTTATGTCTGTTTTGTACTTAAAAATTATAAAATCTCATAACTTGAGTTTATAAATTTATTTTTAATAAAATTGTTATTTTTGAGTTCCTCTTTTCGAGATCTTTCAAATAAGGTCTATATTGAATGTTAATTTTTATTTATTATTTTTTTTTCAAAAAAGGGCAAATATAAAATGGATATTTTTATTTTTATTTATTATTTTTCATATAATTTTCATTTATCAACGTATTTTCAAATTAAAAAATGGAGAGACATATATACTTGTTTGTATAATTTTAAATCACTTTTAAATGAAAAATGAAAAATAAAATAAAATAAGGACAAATAAGTTCAAATATGGAAACAAATAAGTTAAAAATATGGGAACAAATATGTTAAAAATATAGACACAGATATATAGCGACCCCGGTTTTCCTCCATTGTATATTGTGTTCCGGACTGAGGTTCCGTAGTGTTGGTTGTTGTTTATATCTTGTTCTCGTCCTTTAAATCCTTTGCATTTGATTTTTGGGACGTGTTGGATGAGTTTGGTACAGGTTAGTTGTGAGTTGGAATAAGTGATTGTTGCCCAGAATTTTAGTCTTCCGCTCGAGCGGGTCTTCTTGCGCTTGAGTGAGGTTTGCAATCCTTCAGTACTTTATGCGCCTGCGAAAATACTGCAGAAGTGTTTTTCACGCTCGAGCGAGGTTTATTACGCCCGAGCGGGTCTGAGCTCGAGCGGTCTCTTTGGCGCTCGAGCGACTGTTTGAAATCTGAAATACTGGGAGTGTGTATTATACGCTCGAGCGGGTCGCTTCGAGCACGAGCGGGTTGTACCTTGCTGTTGTGTATTGGCGCTCGAGCGGCCTTTATTGCGCTCAAGCCGGTCAAAACTTTTGTGTGTGACGCTCGAGCGTCAATCTATCCGCTCGAGCAGACTGCGCGTATATCAGGTCGCGTAAGTAACATTTTAAATCACTTTTTATGTCCTTTCTCTCTCTAAAGCTTTCCAAAACCCTAAGTTGAGAGCTCGTCACTCTAAAATACTCTCTCTCTCTCTACATTTTAGTCTAGATAAAATGATCTCTTCACCCTCCTTCCTTCATTAAAAAGCTTAAGCTCTTCAAGATCTCCATTTTCATTCGAGTGAAAGTTGACTTCGGCATCTTTGGGGTTCATCTCTTACTTGACTCGTCTTTTCTTCTTGAGGTAGGGATAAACTACTCATTCTTATGAGTTTTAACATGAACTTTAGTCATTTTGTATAAATGGTGAGTTATGGAAATTTTGGAGAGTTAGGGTTTTGAAATTGAAATTATAAAAGAGAGGTTTGTTAATGTGGAGTTCCATGTGTGTATGAGACCTTGGAAAATGGGGTTGTTGGTGTAGAATTGATGAAATTGAGCCTTAGGGTTGATGTTTGAAAAAAAAAAAAAAAAAAAAGGGAAAATGCCCTAATTGGACTTAAATAGTTCATTTGTATAATTAATTTGATAATTTGTGAAAATATGAAATTGAGTCGAAAATCATGAAATTGGAAAATTATGAGATTGAATGGTGTAGTTGAATTGATTAATCACTCACCTATGAAAATGTATTAATTTATCTATTTGATAAATTCAATTACCTGTTTAGAAATAACTGTTTTGGGCTATCGGTGGAGGATAGCCATGATTGTTGTAGAATTGCATGATAATTAGGTAAATTGAAACTAATCGATTGGGTTATGTCATTGAATATGACGGTTGGATTAACACATTGTATATGTGCTTTAAATTGATCATTGTATATGATAAACGTTTAAATACATTGCATATGTTATCTTGTTTGGGAGGAGATAGGCGATGTACTCCATGGTTTGAGAGGAGACAGGAGATGTACTTCCAAACCTGTGTGGGAGGAGATAGGACACAGACTCCATTGATAATTAAGTTGGCCGGAGTGTCCAGGGTGAAAGTCCTGAAATCTTAATTACGTTTGCATAACGTAGATGAATTGAAGTATTGAAATGTTAATAATATGAGTTGTAGTCTCATTTTGAATTGGTGATGATCTAAGTGTTAATAACATGAGTTGTAGTCTCATTTTGAATTGATTATGCTTGAAATGTTAATAATATGAGTTGTAGTCTCATTTTGAACTGTTCGGATAAACAATGAACCATACTTATGAATTGGATTGGATAATGAAACAGAAAGGGATTGAAACATGGTTGTGACTATGGATTGGTTATGGAAGAAATGTACGTTGATTTATATGAGTTAAACATTTATCAAATGCTAATGTTTTAGTTAATTCTCATATTATGTTTAGCGTATCTTTACTGGGCTCTGGCTTACCCTATATGAGACATCATTTTTCAAGTACAGGTGATATGTCGCGTCCAAGGATGTAGCTTTGGAGGTTTAGAAGCTGAAGGCTTATTTTTGTAGTTGTTTTTTGTATTACATGTAATTCAAGCCATGGGCTTAATATGTTAAGAGTTAGAACTCTCTTTTGTTGAAACCAAGTGTTGACTTAGAAAGTTGAAAGCCCGTAGGGCATTTACTTTTGTTGTCAACATGTAATACTTTTGCAATGAACACTCTGATAAATGAATATATGTTTATTTCTCCTATGTCTATGGATATCATGAATGACTGGTTTATGTACTTAAATTTGAGGACGTTACAGATAGGTCTAAATATAGGGGCAAATAATTTAAAATGTAGGGAAAAATATGTTAAAAATATAGGGGCATATTGGTTCAAATATGGGGATAGAGAGGTGAACAATAGACCTATATTTCTATTTGAAAAGGCTATCTACCCATTTTAAAGTCAAAAAATAAGGACAAACAAATCTATCTGTTCATTTTCAAGGCTTATTTGTCTGTTTTAAAACCTAATATCCATTTTTATGTCATTTCAACTCCTATTTGTCTGTTTTCAAGTTAAAAAACGATTTTTTTTTTTTTTTTTTTTTTTTTTGGTATGTGTATTTTTTTCACCATTTTATACGTATGCTTATTTTTAAAATGTTCAAATAACCTAAATCTCAAAATACTCCAAAAAGAACTTGATTTTGTACAACTATATGAACACAAAAAAATCATTTATGGTGTTAAACTTTTAGAGGTCGACTTTGCATTTGGTGATTAGCTTTGGATGAATGTTTTGTTATTTCATGTGCTTCTTTTAGATTTATCCATCCAAATTAGCCAAGGGCAGTTTCGAGTACTTATTTCTCTAAAAAAAAAAAAAATGTTGTTTTGGCTTTAAATATATATTTTTCGGATAAAATCATGAAACAGAGGATCAAAATAATTATCTATTCAATTTTTTAGAATATAATATTGGAGAAATATCATTTAAGTGGAATGTAGAAAAATAATAGCATATTAATGAAAAACTTTGTAGCATCAAAAAATAGTTTTATAATCTTTTTTATGAAATTGTTATTATTAATATTGATCATATTTTAAATATTTTGAGAAGAATAATCTAAAAATATTAATTTTAATTAAAAACATATTTGTATAGTTGAAGTTATAGCATTTTGAAACTTATAGTACAAAATACACATAAAGGGTAAAAATATCAAGAATTATTCTTGGAAAAATGACTTAGACCCCCAGTGGGGGAGCTGTGGGTCATTGGTGATTGGTCAAAAAATAATTTTTTTTTTTTTTTTTTTTCTTGGATTCTAGCCACTGGCAGTGTGCCACCTGCCACTGGGGGTCACTGGGAGTGCCCCAGCTGTTGGTCGGTAGCACGGCTGTTATTCTTGCCACCACAAATAGGGTGGCCCTATTTGCAACCCAAAAGATTAGTTGGATATCTCGATTTAATAAAAAAAAATTTATAACTACTATGTCCCTATTTTAAAATTACGACAACGTACTTGATATTTTTTTAAAAAATACAAATCATAGTGTTTTGGATATCCCATCTCATAATCTTCTCTTCTCTCTTCTCTTCTCATTCTCTTCACTTTTCGTCATATTCAATCTTATTTTTAAAAAAAATACAAATCACAATGTGTTTGGTTTGAGTTTTTTAGATTAAGTTTTTTGAAAATTAAATTTTTTAGTTTTTGTATTTTTTTGTTTTTAGTGAATATTTTTAAAATTTAAAACATTTTTTTTTTTACTTTTTTAGATGCACCTTACTTAGATGTATCCAAAAAATAAGAAAAATTGTGAAAAAATATTTTAAAAAATTAATAAATACAAAAAAATGTACTGAATTCTCGTATTTTTTTTTGTATTTTTGGTATTTAGTGAATTTTTAAAAGGTTTTTTCACAAATTTTTTACCTTTTAAGTATATTTATGTTAAGTATGTCTAAAAAGTTAAAAAAAAAAAAAATTGCTTAAAATATTAAAAAAATTCAGTAAGAACAAAAAGACATGAAAAATAAGAAAGTAGAATTTCTGAAAAGAGTATTTGGAAAACTCTAACCAAGCATTTTTGTTTTCTATTTCATATTGAAATTAACAATAAACAATAAATAGTACGCTTTCAAACTATTTTTTTTTTTTAATAGAGAATAGGTTTTCTATTTATTTTTTTAGTTCTTAGTTAACGGGTTTTTGAAATTTGTTTGAAAATTCAATACTGAACAAATTACATTTATTCAAAACTTATTTCTAATTTTTTCTTTTATATATATATATTCCGCACTGTGTTTCCAAATTATTTGACATTATTCAATATTTAATACCCAAACAAATTATCTGGTGCCGTTTGGTAACACTTTCGTTTTTAATTTTCTATTTATATTTACAAAAATTTTAAAAACTCAAATAAAAACTTGTTTAGTAAATTTTTGATTTATAAATCAGTGGTCTCAGTTTATAAATTTGGTCAAAAAATATAAACTCAAAAAATGTATTTCTATTTTGAGTTTTGAGTTTTTTTTTTTTTTTACCACCCAACACTAGCCACCACCCGCCACCATTTTCCACCATCGTCTTCCACCACCACCCCCACCACCACTTGCCACCACCACCCACCTGCCATCCACCAGCCACCACCCACCTGTCACCCACTCGCCACCACCACCCACCTGCCATCCACCCTCCACCACCTGCCACTACCATCCACCGCCCGCCACCACCACCCGCCACCACCACTCACCACCCACCTGCCACCATCACCACCACCATCCACCACTAGCCACCCACCACCACCACCCACATGTCACCCACTCACCACCACAACTCACCACCCACCACCACCACCACCCACCCGCCACCCACCACCACTCACCACCCGCTCACTACCACCCACCACCCGCCATTGTCACCCACCCACCCACCCACCACCACCCGCCATCCGCCACCCACCTGCCACCACCACCACCCACCACCCACTCGCTACCACCCACCACCCACCACCCGCCACCGTCACCCACCCACCATCACCACCCGCCACCACCCGTCATCCGCCACCCACCTGCCACAACCACCCACCACCACCCACTCGCTACCACCCACCACCCACCACCGTCACCCACCCACCCACCACCACCACCACCTGCCACTACCAACCACCCGCCATTCGCCACCCACCTGCCACCACCACCCGTCATTCGCCACCCACCTGCCGCCACCACCACCCGCCACCGCCACCACCACCACCACCACCCACTCGCTACCACCCACCACCCGCCACCGTCACCCACCCACCCACCACTACCACCCACTCGCCACCACCTACCACCACCCGCTACCCACCACCCACCGTCACCACTATCCACCACCGTCTTCCGCCGCCACTTGCCACCACTTGTCCTTTCTCACCCTTTTTTATATTTTTAAACATTTTGTCAATTACCAAACGCGTTTGTAGTTTATGTTTTTCTAAAAATAAACAAAAAATAAACAAAAACGAGTTTATAAAATTTTTGTAAATATAAACTGAAAACATAAACGTTACCAAACAGACCCTCTATATTTGACTTTGTGTTTCTGAATATTTAATTTTTCTAATTTATCCATATTCCAATTCCAAACATAAATAACTATCCGGTATTATATCTCTAAGAAAATTACATATGCTTGGAAATTTGTTTTCAAATAAATTCAATTTTGTTTGACATTGAGTATTTGAAAAAATTAGGGTAAATTACACTGACACCCCCTGAGTTTTATATTTATTATAGTTCTCCCCTCACTTTTTGGAAATTACATCTCCATCCCTGAGGTTTAAAGTTTCATTACAAATTCCCCCCTTCAGCAATTTAATTTTTTTCAATACTAATTTTGCCCTCACTAGGTAAATTATATTGACACCCCTCAAATTTTAGAAATTACAATCCCCCCCTCTAAGGTTTAAAGTAGCATACCAATTGCCCCCTCGGTTAGTATTAGTTGGAAAAAAGATTCATGCAAAAAAAAATTTATTTGAAAAAAAATTTTGTTAGTAAAATTTTTAAATTTCTGATTAAAAACCAACCTAAACTCATTTTTTGAATTTACGTTTTTTCCTCAAATTTACAAACTGAGACAACAATTCATGAACCAAAAAAATTATTAAACAAGTTTTTATAACAATTTTTTAAATTTTTGTAAATATAAATTGAAAACTGAAAACGAAATGGTTTACCGAACAGCCCTCAGATGGTAAAAATGTCGTAAAATTAACAAATAATTAAATAAGTTACCAATGTAAGAAATGACTTATCAAAAGATTCTTAGGCTATGTATGATTTGATTTTTAGAAAAAAAATTTAAAAAAATTAAAAATTAATTTGGTTAAGAAATAAAAAATAAAAAATAATTAACAAATGTTGTAAAATTATAAATGTCATAAAATTAATTTTTACGTTTTTTTCCAACTAATTATTTGTTAATTTTATGACATTTTTACCATCTAAGGCCCGTTTGGTAACCATTTCGTTTTCAGTTTTCAATTTATATTTACAAAAATTTTAAAAACTGTCATAAAAACTTGTTTATAATTTTTTTGGTTTATAAATTGTTGTCTCAATTTGTAAATTTGAGGAAAAAACGTAAATTCAAAAAATGAGTTTACGTTTGTTTTTAAACAGAAATTTAAAAATTTTACTAACAAAATTTTTTTTCAATTAATTTTTTTTTCCAACTGATACTAACCCGATGGGGCAATTGGTAATACTGCTTAAACCTTAGGGAAGGGATTGTAATTTTTAAAATGTGAGGGGTGTCAATGTAATTTATCCAGTGAGGGCATAATTGGTATTTAAAAAAATTAAATTACTGAGAGGAGAGGAGGAATCTGTAATAAAACTTTAAACCTTGAGGAGGAAGATGTAATTTCAAAAGATGAAGGGGAAAAACTGCAATAAATATAAACTTTGAGGGACGTCAGTGTAATTTATCCAAAATATTAAAAAATATTTGGCTCTGTATTTTCGTACCTTTACACCTTTTAACTTTCAACCGTGATCCAGACCTCTAATTAGAGCCGGTTCCGTACAGCTCTAATGAGCTGTCCGGCAATAAAGAAAAAAAAAAAAAAACAGTGAAGTAAAAGACAAAAGTGAGAGAAGAAAAAGACAAATTAAAGGTGTATTAGAGGTGTTTTTTTAGAGGTCCCAATCATTTTTCTTTAACTTTTCCAGCTATACTTTAGGATGATGTTTGACATTGTTCAAGGCCTCTGACGACTCTGATGGGAGTGGACGACGAGTTGACGAGGGGTGGGCACTGACGGAAGAGGTTTGATTTGTTATATTGTGTTGCTCTGTGTGAGAAGTTGAATTAGAGAGAATTGGGATCAATTTGGTATGCAGAGTCTGCTAAGAGCATTTTCAATAATTAATTAATTTTTTATTAAATTTGAATAAAAAAAATTACATTCCTCAATTTGATATGAGTCGCTTCAACAGTTTTCATCAAAAAAAAGGGGACAACCGAACAAGGAAATTGAAATTTTTTTTTTCCCTCCATTTCACACCATTAATCCTCGTCTCCACAAATTTCTTGTAAAACCCAATCAAGATCTTCCTCGTCTGACATTGAAATTACATTCAGTGTTATCCACATTCAATGTTGTTGATGATATATACAAAAATAGCAAAAATCAGAAGATATTTTTAACTGTACTAGAAGAAGAGGGAAGGAAGAATTGTCTTGGTAACTCTCTCCCTTCCAAATTTGTGTTCCTTGTTTTAGGGTTCATATATATATATATACATATTAGAGATGGAGAAGAGAAAAACTGAGAAGTTATCAAAATTTGAAATTGAAATCAAAATCTAAACTAGTTATATATAAGTAGTTGCACAGGAATAATTTAGGAATAAAACCAAGAAATGTCTGTGCTTTTATATAATAGAATATTTTATATATATGTGTATGTGTGTGTATATGTGTGTGTTGGCTTTTTGGCTTTCGAAAGTTATTTTTGTAATTATGAGCGTGCCAGCAAAGATCAATCAGTCCTTATAGAATATTAATTTCCAACCAATTATCAGACGCTTGTGTTTTAGTTCTTTCAGCCTCAATGAAGATGACTTTTACTGGTGGCTTTGTTTAGGAGAATTAAGCAAACAATGATTAAATGAAGAACAATTGTAGTATTTCATTATGCAAAATGAAAGACTCACAAAGATCCAAATCAACCTCGTAGAGGTTTACAACAACAAGCTACTTGAAAACTACTCCTATGAACGAAATGCAGTGCAGGAATTTGAAGTACAGAAATGTAAAGAACAAGAAATGTAAAACTAGAAAAGAAATAAAGTAGAATAAAACTGGTTTTTTTTATCTGAGTCTGGGGGCACTTTTTGGGGCCTTCTCTACAATTTATACTTCTCACTAAAAACCGTCAAACTGCACTTCTAACCGTCAAACCGCCCTTCCATGATCGCTGATCATGTTGCCTTATAGTTAGCTCCACTATGCCAATATCTGCAGCTAGGCTTCCCTCATAATTTTGAATTTAAATACGAGTAACCGTTGAAACCACATCATTTTGCATCTCTTTGTTGATCCAATGCTACGCAGATCTTATAAAAACCAATACTAACTACCACGTGTATGATTACGATCGAAGATTTGAATTGTTTTTCCGCATTGCCCTTATCTTGCCACGTGTCGAACTGTGATTATCATATACAAAATATGTAGCTAACATTACCCCCCGCACTAATATACCCAATAGTTGGTAATATTAGTGGAGCAAGATATTTTATCCACGTCTTAGAACGTGCATAGGCTTTTGCATTTCTCAGAAATGCAACTGTCATTCATCATTTGCATTAAATTCTCTTCTAACCCTTGAACACTCCCATTATCTCAGTATTCGAAAATACTGATACATCTTTTATGGCCAAGCCAATCTTTCTTACATTGATCATGCATACGAAGAGTTATTTGATGACACTGTTCGTCCTCGAAAGAACCTTCATGCATTGATTAGCCACCTTTATCCACCTCCATTCATACAAGTTATGGAAACTTTTGCAAATCACCGACCATCGAACCAAGAACCTACTACTTACGATTCTCTAGAACGCAAATTTGCAATCATGGATATGAGAAGCTCTTCTTCTGGAACAAAACTATCTATGTGGGACGAAGCTGTTGCTGCTTCTTCTTCTTCTACGGCTTCTGGCTGGGGAACTTGGTCCACTACTGCTCAACCTCAGACAAGGGAACGCATTCATCATCGTTTCCAGAATTCGATGATCCTCTTGACATTCATTCTTCCAAATGCAGTTCAGTAGTATATCCATATGTTTCTATTAATCGTAGACGCAGTCTTAAAGACAATCTGCTTACATCGTGGTATACTTCTACCTTGCCATCTCGAATGCTTCGAAGTGTCCCACATCCCGTTGAAACTCGAGGGATCAGCCCTGCGCTTTTAGCCAAAAAGGCAAAACTGTACCCCTCTGATTGGCTAGAATGTATGACCAGGCCTGAATTTCTGGACTCACCTAGGAAACCTCCGACTGCTCCTCCTCTCCCTTCTAACCCAAATTGGATTAATGAGTTGAAGCTCACTCTCTCTGAGGGCCGATCCTTTCCCCCTTACAGGGTCCCGGTGCCTCTAACTCCTTATCAGCAATTTAGGGCTCAGATATTGCTTGCTGCATTTTCTGATTTATCCTTCGAGGTCCTTTGAAATGATATTCCTTACCAAAACTTTCTATAGGCTTGTGACATTATGTCTCGAAGCCATCTCCTTAACCCTGTGGCCCAAATGGAGCTCTATACCTTTTTAGACCAACTTCCTCTTCTGCTTAACTGGCACTTCCATGCTTCCATTACTAGTTGTAGACACCCCATTTTTGACCGTCCTCAAGACTTGGACGTCACCGTTTGAACACTCGGTGATTATCCATGTTTGTGTTCGTTTGGAGTTCCTGGAGGTCTCGGCTACGCACCCTGCCTCAGGATCTCCGAACTCGACCGTTTTGTGACTGGTTTTGCACCAAACACTTGTGTTTTGCCTTGGAAGGGCAGGGAATGGCTTATTAGCCATCCCCACACCCCACCGGCCCTCTCCTATCATCATCGGCCGCACATGTGTACCACCGGCAGTGTTTTCTTAAAAACAATGGCCAGTCGGCACTATATTTAGCCGACCGGCACTTTATTGTGCCGGTGACCCCTTTTGGTGGCCGGCGCGCACCCTTTGCACCCCTGAGACATGGTGCATGCCAGCTCTACCAGCTGGAATACACCATCACTCATCCCCGTGCATGGGAGTGACCTCTTTGCACCTTTGAACCCCCAAACCTTCTAGAAGGTTGACCCCTTTGGCCAAGCTTCTTGGAGAAGCTTGGCCAGCTGTCTTAGATTCCCCAAGAAGCCAAGACCCCCCCCCCTTTGCACCCCTTGCCCCTTTTAGTTAGCTTCTTGGAGAAGCCTTGAGCCTTGTTTTTTTGCCTATATACGCACCATCTCTCTCCCTTGGTGGGAGGTTAGCCATTTTCATCAAAAAAAACCAGAGCTTGTGTATCTATGTATCTGCCATATATCTCCTCTCTCTAGATTTTCCCTCTCTCTCCTCTTGTGTGTGTGTTTTTAGGCCTAAAAGTGTGGTTTTGCCTTACTTTTGCACTAATACACACACCATTACACCTTAGCTCGAGATTGGGAGGCTTGGAGGGTTGTTTGCTGAGGTTTTGGACTGTTTTTTATCAAAAGAAGAGGGCTGGATCATCTGTTCTTGAGGTGTTCTTCAAGGGTGAGCACTTTGCTTTAGTTTCCCCATTTTTTCAACAAGTTTTTACCCGTTTTGCTTACTGTTTTTAGCTTTGTGTATAACATAAAAAAGTCTTATATTTTCTTGCTTTTGAACTTTCATTAAGGTCACTTTGTGGTTTGAGTGCAAACTCACCCTCTTAGGCCTCATTTTGGCCTCTTTGGTGCCTTTTCTTGAGGCCTTATTTGCCTTGTTGTTTTGGGTCCTCTCATCACTGAAAACCAGTGGGTTTTTAGTAGTGAGGAAGGTGGTTTGAAGTCTTGTATAGGGGAGGGACACCCCCCTCCCCTTTGTCCCTCTTTTGCCTTTGTTTTTGGCTTAAAAGGCAACATGCATGCTTGGTTTGTTTTGGCCTCATTTCAGAGCTTATCTGGATGTTTTGGAGCATGTTTTACCTCTGTCTAATGGTGGTTTGTTGGCCTCTTTCATGCATGTTATACTTGCTTTGCATTCCTCTATTTGGCATAGAAATGCATATTGTGTTTAGGCCATGATCCTTGCATGTATTAGCATGATTCCATGAAGACATTAGCATCATTTTGCCATGTTTAAGGTCTGTTGGCCACTAGTTTTATCATGTTTAGCATGTCTGACATAGTTGCTTTGCATTAAGGCTTGTAAGTCTTGAGATGTGAGTCCTAAACATGCATTTGGTCAAGTTATTTTAGTGATTTGGAATCAATTAACATGCTATTTCAGTCTTTATGCCATGCTTATATGTCTCCATTTATCATCTCTTTCATGTTTTGAAATGTTGATCTCTTATGCTTTAAAATGGGCATTGTGCATGCTTGTATGTTCTAGGCATTTGGGCTGCCATGTCATCGGATTTTGGGGTGTGTTTTGGTGAATAGAAGTTCTGTTTTTGCTTGTCTAATTCATACCATGTGTGGTCTTGTTGGTGGTAGTGGAGTGCTCTCCTTTATGCCTTAGTTTTGGGCCCATTAGCTTGCATGTTTGTTTGAGCATTTGTTCACTATTTTGGGCACTTTTCGTCACTGTTTTGGGGGAGGTTTGAGGTCTGCCCCATTATGGTTTAAATCCACCTTTGCATAATCATGTTGCATTACATTAGGAGTATGCTTGCGTTACATCCTATTTGCATGTTTGCACCTTGTTTAGTTAAGTTGCAATCTCATTGTATGCTTGACATCATCACATTGCATTTGGTTTAGTTTGCATGGTTAGGAAGTGTCATATTGCATTAACCTAACATTTTCATCTTGCATTTCATATGTTGCATCACTTTGCATTGAGCATTGCACACATGCATTCCATGGCTTGGTTTGGGGTGTCAAACCAAGCATGGGGATTGAGAAGTGTTTGTACTTCAGGTGACAAAACACGTCTCAACCCTCGGTCTCCGAGGCCCTTGACTTAGATATGATAGGGTCTTGGTCTTCATTTGTGTGTTTGCATGCATATTCATTGAAATGCAAACTTGGCCTTTTAGGCCATCATGCACCAAGATGCATCATTGATGGCCCGAGGGTCGAGGGCTATGCTCTCTTGAGTCTAACACATGATAGGGAGCATAGCCATGCTTACATTTGCTCAAAACTCCATGTCATGCACTGCCTGTCTGCTGTTGCTGTCAAAACTGTCTTCTGCAGGAATTTTCTGCCGACCGGCAGTATAGAGTGCCGACCGGCCATCAGCGCATGGCCGATAACCTCATGAACAGCCGGTAGATATTTTAGATGGCCGGTGGGTACTTCCTCCAGCCGATGGTGTGCAGCAGCATACAAGGAAGGTATTCTGGGACTTTGGCAGTTTTTGGAGAGACAGGGCAGTAAAAACAGAGGCAACAGTGGCATGACGCGGGTCTTCCGGGCAAGTTGGATCGAGCATGCATCATTCACGCATCCCGAGGCAGGGCTGAGACCCCTTTCTTTTTATATTGGATTTAATTTGATAATTAGAAATTTTGTAATAATTTATATATTTATTGTTTGGGCTGTAATATTTATTTGGTCCCTCCGAGCGAGGGCAAATTTGTAATAAGGGTGGGTGTGCGTGCGTATGCATTCCAACCCCCATTTCTTTCTTCCCTTTTATTTACCTGCTTACGATGGTAAATTAGGGCATATTTAAATTAGCATACAGTATGATAGCATGCGTGCATCCATACATTTGTCTTACATGCACCGGGCTCTGTACATCACGCTAACTGCATCATATTTCAATTTCCAAATTGAATACTTGTTACTTGTAGCATTTCACATGCCATGTTTAGGATAGCCGAGCCTGTCTAGATTACACCCTTGCTTGTGTTGCATTAGCCACTTAACATAAACTAGGACCATGCATATGATTACTAACTAGTTTCTGTTTTGGCTTGGAGTACTAAGTGAGTTTTTTCGCTTTAGCATATCGCATGCGTGTGAATGTTGCCATAACAGCATGATTACCATGTGGCTAAGTGCTTATATGAGATAAACTGCCTGAATGCCTGTGGGTGAAGGTTGGATTGTTTGAGTTGGAAAAACTCATTGAAATCCGTGTTTTAACCTACTTGCGAGTAGCAAATTCCAAAGCGCTTTTCAAAACAAACGGATATGCAATGCTTGTTTCCAAATTAGGCAATCTAGTCTATACTTGTTTGCTGTGCGCATAACATAGTAATTCTAGGCTAATAACTGGAATAAGGACACATAACGTTTTCAAAATCGGATATCATGGTTAGTAGAGGCCGGTCTTCGGACCGGACAAAAAGGGGTGCTCATAGCTGACGTTCCCCGATCGTACCCAAGCTCCCGAGTCAAGACAACTTTGGTGATGACGGACACGTGGCCTTCGGCACCGAGTCAGGGTTTCCTAAATTTCCCATTTTAAAAAATATTTAGGTGGCGACTCTGTATCTGATAAAGCAGTCCATGTTTGGCACTTCTTTTCAAAATCTGTTTTTCTCAAAATGATTTTCCAGAGTTGGACTCTTTGGTTCAGATTAGGAACCGCAACAAGCAAAAAAAGGGGAGTCCGAACTGTAGCCGAGGTCCCTCGCGGGCTTGTTACAGTTTCTGGCGACTCTGCTGGGGATTTTAGAGAGCTTGACTCGAACTCGTGATATCCTGTTTTGACTACACTTATGTGTTTCTTTGCATTGCATGTGCATTGGTGCGCCTAGGACACCGTGTTGGCCATCTGCTATTCCTGAGCGGTTTGCTGGAGGCTTGTCTTGTCAAGGCATGACCATAAGGCTGACCGGTTGCGGGCTCTGCCAGTATGGGAACACAAACCCCGGTTTTACCGGGGCACCCTTTTTGACCATTCGACCTAGTGCATATCGAAATCCATAGTGACCATTCCAAACTAGGACAGGTTGCTTCCCCGATATAGGTTGTTTGAAACCGCTGCGTGCGTAGTGAAACCCTAGCTCCTGACAAAATAGGACAGGGAAACCCTACCCCAACATAGGGGTGTATTGGCTCTCTTTTACATGACTATGTGCTTTTAGAGTGTATCTCTACAGGAATGCGCATATCAGTTTGCAAGTTTTGGTATCCGGCCTGAGGGCACCAGTAACAGTATTTTGGGGAATCAGTTATCTGTGGGTACCAGATTCAGACATGGGGGCAATGATTCAGAAACAGTGATCAGTATTTGAGGAACAGTGTATCCAGTTCACTAGCAGTGTGTTATGATATCCAACCGTGTATTGTATGTTTATTTTATGCCGTTATGCTGTCCAATTGTCTGTTTATTTATACGCTTTATTTATCTTTTTACTAGGGTAGTTGAGCACAATTGCTTCTGACCCGGTAGATATTCCCCAAGCACCCTGGATTAGAGGTCGTCGACTCCATCGATCTGAGGATCTGGTAGACGGACAACCAGTGTACTACTCACTACCCCCGGTTACTAGACGGAGGTCAGTCAGGCAGAGGACATCAGTACAGCAGTCAGTTCAGAGGGCCTTATCTACCCCACCTGTGTTCAATAGGGATCAGGATTCCGTGTCACCAATAGAGAGAGAATATATACCGGTAACTCAACCAGAGCAGAATAGTATGGCTAGTTTGGAGGAGATGGTGCGCCACCTCCAAGAGAGCATGAAAACAATGCAACAGGATGCCGTCCGTCAGGCGGACATCGCTAGGCAACAGGCCACAGTTGTGAAGGAACAGGCAAAGACAATTGCCAGACTAGAGCAGCAAACCGGAGCATCTGCTTCGCATCAAGCTCCTCCCCCACCAGGAGTTCCAAACCTCGGGGAGACAGCCAATGTTCAGAATGATACAGAATTGCCCACAGGACCACCCCCACCTCCAATCCTACCTCAAATCCAACCTCAGCTATCAAAAACACCCACCAACCTACCAGACTCTCCCTTTGAGTTCGAGACTGATCCCACCGCACTAAAGTTGAGCAAGCTTGAAAAGTTGTTCAAGAGATCCCAAGGGGTCAAGACTATCCCCGACATTGAAGATGGATATACCGACGCAGCTGTGACGCTGCCCGACAGATTCAAAATGCCTCATATTGATCGATTTGACAGGTCCGGGGACCCCATGGTGCACTTAAGACTGTTTTCAGATGTCCTAAGGCCAATGGGCCTCAGTAGGCTTCAGAAGTTGTCTTTATTTGGCCGGACCCTGTCGGGTGTGGCGGCCATATGGTATGCTAAGCTAGAAGATGACGTTAAGAGGAATTGGGACGAAATGGCTGAGGCCTTCATCGCGCAGTACTCATACAATACACAGATTGAGATTACGACCCGTGATCTCGAGACGACTAGGCAAGAGCCTAAGGAGAGTTTTTCAGAATTCGTAACCAGATGGAGGGCCAAGGCTTCGATGATGACCTTGAGGCCTACGGACAAAGACCAGATTCGGATGGTTGTGCGCAATCTTCAGCCGAAGTTGATGCAAAAGATGATAGTACTCCCCTTTCCTACTTTTTCTGACCTACATGAAATGGGGGTGCAGATTGAAGATGCCTTGAAGCAAGGCTTGATTGATAACGATCGGGAGCAACCCCGAAGGACCTTCAACCGCAACACTAATGCAGGCCCGAGTGGCACTACTACTACGAGAGCCTCTGAAGTAAGCATGGTCACCGCCAACCCCCCACCAAGAGCCATGGCAGCTACGCCATTCTCCGGTGCGTCCGGAAGCAACCCGCAAACAGCTAAATACCCACCCAGAAACACCAGAACTTTCGCTCCACTTTATATGTCCCTATCCAAAGCTCTGGGGGTTTTGATCAAAAAAGGGCATTTGAAGCCCCTGGAGCCGCGGCCCCTACCAGAAAAACTTCCTCCTACCCATAACCCAGCCAAGTATTGTGCATTTCACCAACAGCACGGTCATGATACCGATCTGTGCTTCCGGTTGCGTCATGAGATTCAAGATCTCATCGATAACGGGGTGATTTTGCCTCCCGAGAAGCCCAATGTTACTACAAATCCCCTCCCCACACATAACCAAGTTCCACCACCCAAAAGACTCAATTTCATCCATACTAGGGCCGTGTCCTACGACCCTAATATCTATATCACACCTACCCACCTGCCTAAACCGGAGGTGTTTCTTCCCGATTTCGCCGACTTGTGCATGATGGACATCTCCATGACCCAACCTGAGCCAGCGGTGGTGACCACCGAGAACAGGAGAGAGAAGATCCCAAAGGAAAAACAGGTGGTTGAGCCAGAGTCCGCGGAATCGGGGAATTATGTTGAGAAGACATATAGTCCGGATGACTACATTTCATCAATAGACCAAGATGGGCCCGGAGTAGAATTGCCAACAGAGGGAGAGTTGTGTGTGATTCACGGGGATAGTTTGGGACAGGGAACAGATGGTGTAACAGCTGTGTGGGAGGACCTTGCCGATCTCCAGTTTTACAGTGACCAAGACCCAGAGGATGCGGCAGTCGCATGGTTCGATTATGAGAATTCAGCAGAAGTTACTGGATGGTTGGATGATCAACCTGATGTGATAGGAGAGTTTCAGTTAGAACAAGGTTCAGCAGGGTTGAGAATATCAGTGACGGTCGGAAGGGTCGAAGAGCAGAGTACATCGCCGGAGGGCGCCGGTGTCAAGAATTTCGCCTGAGATTGGAATATTTTGAGTACGGGGATTATTGAACAGTCAGTCATGTCGGAACAAGCAAGTTTTGAAGATTCCGAGAGAATCAGGAAGGCGAAGGCCCATGTGGGAGTTGAAACTGCTGTGTGCACAGGAACCGAGAATGTTGCGGGCATGTGGATGGAAAGTGCTGTGAGCGCAAAAACAGTCATACCAGAGCCGGATAGGTGTCTGTCAGCCGCTGATGGAATGTGGTGGGAAGATGAGGACTTATGTCTTGCCCACAAGGATGAAGATTGGGGGAATAACCAACCTGATGACACCTGATACCTTGGAGAGGTCGACCACATGACGCGGAGTGGGCGGTATTTCAAACCCCCACATTTAGATCAACCAGAGGCCTCGGGGAAGGATAAAGAAGTTGAGAAGCAAAAGGAGAAGTAGCTTGAGGAGGAAGCTGTACTCAAACAGCTAAAAAAGATACAAGCAGACATCTCCATCTGGGGACTACTCATGGCCTCACGAGTACATAGGCAGGCTGTCCTGACAGCTATGGATAAGGCCAAACTCTCTATAGAGACTACACCAGAGCAGCTAGTTGGGCTGGTTTTTCCGGAAGGAGGTTCCCCGGCATTAACCTTTTCAGACAAAGAACTGCCGCCTGAGGGCGTATATCACAATAAACCCCTCTACATCTCCGTGGAATGTAGAGATAAGTGGATACCGGTGGTATTTGTCGATACCGGGTCTGCCATCAACGTCTGCCCAGCAAGGACGGCGTACGCGATTGGTTTGAAAACTGCAGATTTCGTACCAACAGCCCAGGTCATCCGGGCTTATGACAATACAAGTAGAGAAGTAATGGGAACAGTAAAAGTTCAGACAAAGGTTGGGCCGGGACAACACGAGATAGATTTCCATGTCCTAGAAGTTCCCGCAACTTTCAATTTGCTTTTAGGGCAACCGTGGCTGCATCAGGTGAAGGCAGTATCATCTACTTTGCATCAAATGGTGAAATACCCCTATGGGAAGGGAGTAGCCATTGTCTTTGGGAATTCATCAATCCACCCACCGCCGGAGGTATCCACGCCTATCCTAGAAATCGAGCATGGCATGGAGGATGTGTTCATATCAGGTTTTACCTTGGCCGAGGCTCAGGTCGTACAGAATATCATGGCTGCTAACGAAGGGATATATGTCAGTGCCCAAGCAGTGTATCTCATGAACAAGCTCCAATACATCCCCGGGATGGGATTAGGAAAGAGCGGCTGTAAGGGCATCGCAGCATTGGCCGAAGTGCCGCACAACCCTCATACTTTCGGCCTGGGTTATCTGCCCACCAAGGAAGATTGGGTAAGGAAAGGAAAAGAGATGGCTGGAAGAGCCAAAGCAAAACAGATGGGGAAACCTTTTGAATTGATGCATCGGCCCATTCGGGGCACCCTAAACGGACGTTTCGTCCGGGAGGGGGAGGATTTTCCATTCTGTGGTTTTCCGGAGCCGTGGTTAAACGCAGAGAAGAAGCGCGTACCAGGGTTCGAAATTTTCTTTGACCTGCAGTTGCTTGGGGATGACGTTGCTGAAAAGCAGACAGACCCAACAGTTGAAGATGAGCATAGCAAAGAATTAGAGTCTGCGGACACAGAGTTTGAAATGGGGGTAGCACTGGCATGTCTACTTTCAGATCCTTTGATCGACCAGTTGTGCTTGGGGGATGACTCCTCGGTGTCCATGATCGGAGATGAAACGGCTGCGGGCCTACCATCAGCTATTTTGGATGCATCCGTCGCACCCTCCCTCACCTGGCAGTACGATGAGGGATTTTTGTCAAGCAGCACCGGGTCAGGTAGTGAGCCGGAATCTGATTCCACTGAGTCTTGTGAGTCGGAATCAGGTTCTAGCTCGTCTGAGTCTGAGTCCGGTATTCCTGGGGGTGATAACCCGGATGCCACAGTCCTGTCCAGGTCGTCTTTTTCGTTCTCTTTTGAGTCTGTTGTAACAGAAGAATTGGATGGTTTGGAAGTATCTAATGAGAACGAGGTAAATGTGGTTTCCGAGTACTTTTCTGTGCCTTTGATTTATTGCTTAAATCAGGACTTTCAAAATTTTGATGAAAACGACGAGGACGAAATTCCTCCGGTTTTGCAACGACTAATTGAACAAGAGCAGGAGAGGTTTGTTAAACCCTTAATTGATGAAATCACTACCGTGAACATTGGTACTGAGAAGGACCCGCGGCTGGTCCAGATTGGGTCCACGTTGTCTTCGGAGGAACGCGAGCACTTGGTCGCTTTATTAAAAGATGTCAAAGATGTTTTCGCGTGGTCCTACGAAGACATGCCTGGAATCGATCCTGAGATTGTACAGCACCGGATCCCTCTTGACCCTGAGGCCCGACCTGTTAAATAGAAGCTCAGGAGGATTCGCCCTGATTGGGCCATTAAGATTAAAGAAGAAGTCACCAAGCAGATTGACGCAGGCTTCCTGCTGGTATCCGAATACCTGACTTGGTTGGCCAACATTGTTCCAGTGCCGAAGAAGGATGGCAGAATCCGGGTATGTGTGGATTTCAGGGATTTGAACAGAGCCAGCCCGAAGGATGACTTTCCCTTACCGCATATCGACGAGTTAGTAGATTTCACAGCGGGACATGCTTTGCTTTCGTTTATGGATGGCTTCTCAGGATACAATCAGATAGTAATGGCACCCGAAGACCGGGAAAAGACTGCTTTTACCACCCCGTGGGGTACATACTGCTACAGAGTAATGCCATTTGGGTTGAAGAACGCTGGGGCTACATATCAACGGGCTACAACCACAATATTACATGACATGATCCATAAAGAGGTCGAGGTGTATGTGGACGACATGATTGTCAAGTCCAAAGAAAGAGAGGGCCACTACACCGCCTTGCAAAAGTTTTTTCAAAGGATCAGAGAATTTCGGCTGCGGCTGAATCCTCAGAAGTGTACGTTTGGTGTTACAGCGGGAAAAATGCTGGGATTTCTGATTACACAAAGGGGCATCGAAGTCGACCCTTCCAAAATCAAGGCCATCTTAGAAATGCCACCACCAATGACTGAAAAGGAGGTGCGAGACTTTCTGGGTAAAGTGCAATTCATAAGGCGGTTTATCTCAAAACTAACCTTAACTTGTGAACCACTTTTTGGTCTTCTGAAGAAAGGAAAGGAGTTCCAATGGGACGGCCGATGCCAAGCAGCTTTTGAAAAGATCAAGGAATATTTACAGAACCCGCTCGTGTTGTCACCACCAAAGCCGGGAAAACCGTTAATATTGTACCTGTCAGTAACCGAGACTACAATGGGCTGCATGCTCGCACAAGAGTCGGAAGATAAAGTGGAAAGGGCCATCTACTATCTGAGCAAGAAGATGTTGGATTACGAGACCCGCTACACTCCGCTGGAAAAGGCTTGTTTGGCCTTGGTATGGGCTACCAGGAAGCTGCGGCACTACCTGTTAGCTCACTTTGTAATGTTGGTTTCACGACTCGATCCCATCAAATATCTTTTCGAGAAACCAGCACTTACGGGTAGGCTAGCTCGTTGGCTGCTGTTGCTCTCCGAATTTGATCTAAGTATGTGACGCGCAAGTCAGTAAAAGGGAGAGCGGTAGCAAAGTTCCTTGCCGACCACCCGGTTGAAGGGGATGAAGCGGTTGAGTACCTATTCCCAGATGAAGCTATTCTGCACATCGAAGATGAAACTTGGACGATGTACTTTGACGGAGCGTCAAATCAGTACGGGTATGGGATAGGGGTGTTGCTGATAGCGCCTGACGATTCTCATATCCCTTTAGCATTCAAGCTTCGGTTCAAAGTCTCGAACAATGAGGCAGAGTATGAGGCATGTATCGTCGGTCTAGAAGCGGCCCTAGAACTAGGGGCAAGGCGGTTGGACGTCATCGGGGACTCGAACCTTATTGTGTCTCAGGCGAAAGGAGACTGGAAAGTCAAGGAGGAAAAGATGATAATTTACCACCAGACCTTGGATTTGTTAATTCCTCGGTTTGAGAAGTTAAATTTCACTCACCTAGTAAGAGAGAACAACAGGTTCGCAGATTCGTTAGCAACTCTATCTTCCATGATAGACATCCCATCTGGAGTCTGGATGCATCCAGTCATTATTGACCAGAAATTTGCACCTGCTTACGAGTCAATCTCTGCCATAGATGAAGTGCAGGACAACAACCCCTGGTATTACGACATATGGAACTTCTTGGAAAAGGAGGCGTACCCACCAGGGGCAAATGCCAAGGACAAAAGGGCAATCAGAAGAATGGCTGTTCAGTTTATCATCTGCGGGGGTAAATTGTACAAAAGAGGTCACCTGGGAATGCACAAGCTGTGTGTAGAAGCCGAAGAGTCGAAGCGCCTGATGGAGGCCATCCATGGAGGAGAATGTGGGGCACATATGAATGGGGTAATGCTGGCATGGAAGATCCTCAGACAGGGTTACTACTGGTCTACCATGGAGGAAGATTGTATCAGCTTTGTTCAGCGATGCCACAAATGCCAGATCCATGCAAATCGTATGAACACCCCGCCGTCAAAGCTGTACAACATGACGTCGCCATGGCCATTTTCAGTTTGGGGAATTGATGTGATTGGGGCTGTTACCCTGAAGGGGTCGAATGGGCATGAGTTTATCTTGGTAGCAATAGATTACTTTACGAAGTGGGTCGAGGCCCAATCTTATGCGGTGCTGAAGGCTTCGCATGTCGCAAAGTTTATCAGAAACAACATTATCTACCGTTATGGAGTCCCGAACGAGATCATTTTAGACAATGGTTCCCACTTCAAGAAAGAGGTGATTGATTTGTTAGAGAAATACAATGTGGCTTTTCATAAGTCGTCCACAAATCGGCCGCAGACCAACGGAGCAGTTGAGGCCGCCAACAAGAACATCAAACACATATTGCAGAAGATGGTGGAAACCTACCGGGATTGGCCGGATAAGTTGCCGTTTGCTCTGTGGGGCTACCGAACTTCAATTAGAACTTCTACCAGAGCGACTCCATATTCCTTGGTTTATGGGATGGAGGCCGTTCTACCTATAGAGATTAAGGTTCCGTCTTTACGAGTATTGGCTGAGTGTCAAATAGCCGAGGCAGATTGGCAGCAGAGCAGATTCGAGGAACTCATGCTCTTTGATGAGAGGAGATTAAAAGCACTATACCATGTCCAAGGATATCAACGCAGAATTGCCCGGGCTTTCAACAAGAAGGTTAAGTCCAGGAATTTGAAGGAAGGAGATTTGGTACTCAAAGACAACCGAGCTCCCATCCACGACCCAAGGGGCAAGTTCAGACCCAATTGGACTGGTCCCTATATTATCAAGTCTATCTGGTCAGGTGGAGCTGTGGTTCTGATGGACCTAGGTGGCCTAGAGTTCTCCCAACCGATCAACATGGACAAGTTGAAGAAATATTACCCCTGAGAGGCTCGCTAGGCCGAAAACCCGAAAGGGCGACCTAGACAAAATTCAGAGTACAAAAAATTAGAAAATATAAAAACTGAGCTCGCAAGGTTGAAAACCCGCAAAGGGCGACCTTGGCAAAAGTTAGAGCGCAAAAGGAGAGTGAAAATACTCGAGTGAACCCAAGCCTGAACTACGTAAGGCTTGATTCCCATCTTTGGGATACGTAGGCAGCTTCATCCCGAAGTTCAGCCATAAAACTTTTCCCCGATCAACTTTGTCCATTTGATCATTTCGGTCATCTTTGTCCATCAGCGTTTATCGCAATTTCCGGTACAGTGCCATTCAGACTAGGGGCAACTTTCCGTTGCTGTACAGTGCCGTGGTACCGTTCAAACAAGGGGCAACTTTCCAGTTTCTAGGATCTGGGGTTGTGCATCTCAGTGACAGATCTCAGGCGTGTCCAGTTCTGATCCATACCGAAAATAGTTTTGAAAAGTTTTAATAAATGTGATTTTGTTCAAATAAATCTTTTTACAACTAAGACCATTTCTGGACCAAAACGGAAAATTTTCAGTACCACAACCTTCAATTTCATTGATTTCAATACAGAGTTCTCTTGCTCTTACATACGATTGAAGTTGCTTTCTATTACACTCACAAAGAAAACTTGAAAGTACTAATAAAGCAATAAATCCGGGACATGGTCAAGTCAAATGTCCCTGCGCCCCCTCCCAGAGCTGGTCGAAGCCTCTGATGCCAAAGTGGGCCCTTCCTGTGCCTCTTCATTAAGCCAATCCAAGCACTCATCAGACAAAGTGCAACTGAAAGTGGGAGCGGAGTCCAGGAGTTCTCTCGTCCTCCATGCTGTGGCATATCGGGCCAGCTGTGCGCCTCGAATCGGGAATGTAGCCGGGTACTCTATCCCTTCCAGCGGGCAAGTCTGATCATGACCGAACTGGCACAGGATACGGAATGGAAAGTAGAAGACACAGTGAGTCAAGCCAATCAATTGGATCCCGGGTTGACGGGTCATGCTGTAGCTCATTACTGGGAGATTGAGCCAAGGGCACCGCTAAGCAATACGGTCTGCGGACAAACTGCACATCCATTCGAACCACCAACCCTCATCAAGGGCGTCAACTAGGCGCTGCCTGAAGAAGTAACCGCGAGCTGAGTAAGCTGGGCAAGAGTCCACAACCTGTAGTTTATCCATCAACCATACCTGGGGAGGGATGAAAAATGAGAGAATAAAGAATAGAGAGATGTACGACGAGAGGGAAAAGTGAGAAAAGGGTTTTGTGAGGAAAACCGAGCTTGAGGGCTGAGTGATGTGAGCAAACATATATGTGAGATTGGGAGGGAAACATTACCTGTAGTAATAGTGGACTCCCTGCTAATCTGGTCGTCTCTCGAAGATAAAAGGCGTCTAAGCCCAGCAACGTCTCAGCCAAAATCATGGCAATACAGCTTTTGCCCTCCTTCAAGCCTTGGGCAACCTCAATCAACCGGACACTAGACCCTCCGGAACCTGAGACAAACAGAAAATGAGATAGCATGCACAAACAGAGGGCGTGTCGCCGGAAGCCTTGCCAGTGATGGTCACCGCGATCACCAGTCTCAGAAAAACGGCAAACCAAGCTCGGAACATCCAGCATCCCATCACAAATCAGAGAACGAGCATCGGGTATTGAGAGCCCACACATTTTCCCTAAGACTTGGGCATGGCCAAAACGAAGTTGGGGCAAAATCTCTTCATTACGCTCAGATTCCATTAGAGCTTGGAAATCTTTGAAGGTAGGACACACCTCTTGCCCGCTAAAGCTGAAGACGTGTGTCACCGGATTCCAAAACCTTGCCGCAGCATGAAGAAATGGAAAATGCAGCGGGGTACGACGCAAAGTGAATAGTGCGTTTATGCCAAAGGCCCGGAAATTCAGCTTTTCCGAGCCATCCAAGTTGTTAATCCAAGTTGCGAGATTTTGGGCAAGGAATTCTTCCATTTGGAGTAAATCAGAGTGGAAATGAAGAAAACTACGAAGCTGGGGTCTTTTGTAGGGGATAAGGTTGAATGGAGGACAGGTGTCAGCATTCTGCTGGTTCCTTCCGTTCTTGGCCGACCAGCCAAACAGATTGCCGACCGGCCATCTGTTTTGGCCGATGGATCAAATTTTCGGCCGATGGCCTTTCCTCACGGCCGACAGCCTTTCTGTTGGGCCGGTGGTTCTCCCCCTTGTCCTCTGAGCTGTTTATGCTAAGAAGTTGGGGAATCCCACCATTTCCAATACCCTCCAGTGATCAATTCTCACGAGGGCGCGCCCATTTGTTTATCGAGTTGTTGTATATTTGCTTATCGAGTTGTATTTCACTCTCTTTAAGTCTTTGTACTGTTTATCGAGTTGTACTCGCACCTGCTTGGTCGTAATGAGTCCCTCTGTTTTGCTTATCGAATTGTAATTGGTTCACTACCTGATTATTACGATGCGATGCTTCGTTTTCAAAACACAGTGTCAATTTCGGTCACATTGTCATGTGATGCCTTGCGATGCGATGCGTAGAACGTGCAAATGTAACACCTTTTGAACAAATAGCTGTTTCATTTCCGTCATGTATTTCTAAAAAAAAAAAAAGAAGAAAAATATGCGATTTCAAAAGAATAGGACCTGCCTGAGGCAATGCAATGTGCTTAAACTCCTAATAAAAAGGAAAGTAAAGCAGGAGAATAACAGGGTAGCAGGGTACCGGAATGGATACCAGTAACCTCCCCTCGCGGTCACTGTACCTTTCGCACCCTTGTTCGGGTCAATTGTGTGGTTTGGCACCTTCATCACTCAAGGCAATACAAGAAAATGCACTGTCAGAATGCAAGTGGACCTTCGAGTTGACCTCAGGCCATGACTTTTGTGAGCGATGCTCGGTACATGTGAAGGACGCTCCTTCCCGTATCCTTTTATATCTTGTGAATTCCATAAATCATTTCAATCATACTGTGTTGCAGTACATTGCATTTCAGCATCATGTTTTGCCAGGTTCAATTTCAAGTTCCTTTTATATACACATTGCGTGCATGCGTGCATTGCTTTACTTACATGTGTTCAAGTTCCTTTTATATACACATTGCGTGCATGCGTGCATTGCTTTACTTACATGTGTTCAAGTTCCTTTTATATACACATTGCGTGCATGCGTGCATTGCTTTACTTACATGTGTTCAAGTTCCTTTTATATACACATTGCGTGCATGTGTGCATTGCTTTACTTACATTGGTTCAAGTTCTCTTTCCATACACATTGCTTGCATACGTGCATAGCTTTACTCACATGTGTTCAATCCCGCTATTTTTTCTATACACACTGCGTGCGTTGTCGCACACTTTCGATTGCTTTGTCACGCATGTTGCTAACGACATTGTCCCTGTTAAGTTTGTTCTCTTTACAGGCACGATATTGTATGTACGGCTCATTTGAGGCCGGTGCAACCGGACGAACCGCACAGGTATTGTATCCTCCGAGTGAGACGTATTGAGAATTGCATAATTCTCTTACATCCTTTCTGCATTGTAGTGTAGCTTGGTGTATGCTAGCTTAAAACTGTTGCATGTGTGCTTCGTTACAGCTCTCTTTCCATGATCATAAGTTATGCTCGGCTTCTTGCATTTTCAGTTGCATTTTGCCCCTACCTTCGGGCGCATACCTTGTTTATCTTGCATGTTTGTCCAAGTCTTCGGCCTTGTCAAAAATGGGTCGTCTCTGGGCTTTGACATTCACTCCCGTCATTGTTATGACTTTTGAGTTCTGTCAAAGAGGGGCAACTGTAGACACCCCATTTTTGACCGTCCTCAAGACTTGGACGTCACCGTTTGAACACTCAGTGATTATCCATGTTTGTGTTCGTTTGGAGTTCCCGGAGGTCTCGGCTACGCGCCCTGCCTCAGGATCTCTGAACTCGACCGTTTTGTGACTGGTTTTGCACCAAACACTTGTGTTTTGCCTTGGAAGGGCAGGGAATGGCTTATTAGCCATCCCCACACCCCACCGGCCCTCTCCAATCATCACCGGCCGCACATGTGTACCACCGGCAGTGTTTTCTTAAAAACAATGGCCGGTCGGCACTATATTTAGCCGACCGGCACTTTATTGTGCCGATGACCCCTTTTGGTGGCCGGCGCGCACCCTTTGCACCCCTGAGACATGGTGCATGCCAGCTCTACCAGCTGGAATACACCATCACTCATCCCCGTGCATGGGAGTGACCTCTTTGCACCTTTGAACCCCCAAACCTTCTAGAAGGTTGACCCCTTTGACCAAGCTTCTTGGAGAAGCTTGGCCAGCTGTCTTAGCTTCCCCAAGAAGCCAAGACCCCCCATTTGCACCCCTTGCCCCTTTTAGTTAGCTTCTTGGAGAAGCCTTGAGCCTTGTTTTTTTGCCTATATAAGCACCATCTCTCTCCCTTGGTGAGAGGTTAGCCATTTTCATCAAAAAAAAACCAGAGCTTGTGTATCTATGTATCTGCCATATATCTCCTCTCTCTAGATTTTCCCTCTCTCTCTTCTTGTGTGTGTGTTTTTAGGCCTAAAAGTGTGGTTTTGCCTTACTTTTGCACTAATACACACACCATTACACCTTAGCTCGAGATTGGGAGGCTTGGAGGGTTGTTTGCTGAGGTTTTGGACTGTTTTTTTATCAAAAGAAGAGGGCTGGATCATCTGTTCTTGAGGTGTTCTTCAAGGGTGAGCACTTTGCTTTAGTTTCCCCATTTTTTCAACAAGTTTTTACCTGTTTTGCTTACTGTTTTTAGCTTTGTGTATAACATAAAAAAGTCTTATATTTTCTTGCTTTTGAACTTTCATTAAGGTCACTTTGTGGTTTGAGTGCAAACTCACCCTCTTAGGCCTCATTTTGGCCTCTTTGGTGCCTTTTCTTGAGGCCTTATTTGCCTTGTTGTTTTGGGTCCTCTCATCACTGAAAACCAGTGGGTTTTTAGTAGTGAGGAAGGTGGTTTGAAGTCTTGTATAGGGGAGGGACACCCCCCTCCCCTTTGTCCCTCTTTTGCCTTTGTTTTTGGCTTAAAAGGCAACATGCATGCTTGGTTTGTTTTGGCCTCATTTCAGAGCTTATCTGGATGTTTTGGAGCATGTTTTACCTCTGTCTAATGGTGGTTTGTTGGCCTCTTTCATGCATGTTATACTTGCTTTGCATTCCTCTATTTGGCATAGAAATGCATATTGTGTTTAGGCCATGATCCTTGCATGTATTAGCATGATTCCATGAAGACATTAGCATCATTTTGCCATGTTTAAGGTCTGTTGGCCACTGGTTTTATCATGTTTAGCATGTCTGACATAGTTGCTTTGCATTAAGGCTTGTAAGTCTTGAGATGTGAGTCCTAAACATGCATTTGGTCAAGTTATTTTAGTGATTTGGAATCAATTAACATGCTATTTCAGTCCTTATGCCATGCTTATATGTCTCCATTTATCATCTCTTTCATGTTTTGAAATGTTGATCTCTTATGCTTTAAAATGGGCATTGTGCATGCTTGTATGTTCTAGGCATTTGGGCTGCCATGTCATCGGATTTTGGGGTGTGTTTTGGTGAATAGAAGTTCTGTTTTTGCTTGTCTAATTCATACCATGTGTGGTCTTGTTGGTGGTAGTGGAGTGCTCTCCTTTATGCCTTAGTTTTGGGCCCATTAGCTTGCACGTTTGTTTGAGCATTTGTTCACTATTTTGGGCACTTTTCGTCACTGTTTTGGGGGAGGTTTGAGGTCTGCCCCATTGTGGTTTAAATCCACCTTTGCATAATCATGTTGCATTACATTAGGAGTATGCTTGCGTTACATCCTATTTGCATGTTTGCACCTTGTTTAGTTAAGTTGCAATCTCATTGTATGCTTGACATCATCACATTGCATTTGGTTTAGTTTGCATGGTTAGGAAGTGTCATATTGCATTAACCTAACATTTTCATCTTGCATTTCATATGTTGCATCACTTTGCATTGAGCATTGCACACATGCATTCCATGGCTTGGTTTGGGGTGTCAAACCAAGCATGGGGATTGAGAAGTGTTTGTACTTCAGGTGACAAAACACGTCTCAACCCTCGGTCTCCGAGGCCCTTGACTTAGATATGATAGGGTCTTGGTCTTCATTTGTGTGTTTGCATGCATATTCATTGAAATGCAAACTTGGCCTTTTAGGCCATCATGCACCAAGATGCATCATTGATGGCCCGAGGGTCGAGGGCTATGCTCTCTTGAGTCTAACACATGATAGGGAGCATAGCCATGCTTACATTTGCTCAAAACTCCATGTCATGCACTGCCTGTCTGCTGTTGCTGTCAAAACTGTCTTCTGCAGGAATTTTCTGCCGACCGGCAGTATAGAGTGCCGACCGGCCATCAGCGTATGGCCGATAACCTCATGAACAGCCGGTAGATATTTTAGATGGCCGGTGGGTACTTCCTCCAGCCGATGGTGTGCAGCAGCATACAAGGAAGGTATTCTGGGACTTTGGCAGTTTTTGGAGAGACAGAGCAGTAAAAACAGAGGCAACAGTGGCATGACGCGGGTCTTCCGGGCAAGTTGGATCGAGCATGCATCATTTGCGCATCCCGAGGCAGGGCTGAGACCCCTTTCTTTTTATATTGGATTTAATTTGATAATTAGAAATTTTGTAATAATTTATATATTTATTGTTTGGGCTGTAATATTTATTTGGTCCCTCCGAGCGAGGGCAAATTTGTAATAAGGGTGGGTGTGCGTGTGTATGCATTCCAACCCCCATTTCTTTCTTCCCTTTTATTTACCTGCTTACGATGGTAAATTAGGGCATATTTAAATTAGCATACAGTATGATAGCATGCGTGCATCCATACATTTGTCTTACATGCACCGGGCTCGGTACATCACGCTAACTGCATTGTATTTCAATTTCCAAATTGAATACTTGTTACTTGTAGCATTTCACATGCCATGTTTAGGATAGCCGAGCCTGTCTAGATTACACCCTTGCTTGTGTTGCATTAGCCACTTAACATAAACTAGGACCATGCATATGATTACTAACTAGTTTCTGTTTTGGTGTGGAGTACTAAGTGAGTTTTTTCGCTTTAGCATATCGCATGCGTGTGAATGTTGCCATAACAGCATGATTACCATGTGGCTAAGTGCTTATATGAGATAAACTGCCTGAATGCCTGTGGGTGAAGGTTGGATTGTTTGAGTTGGAAAAACTCATTAAAATCCGTGTTTTAACCTACTTGCGAGTAGCAAATTCCAAAGCGCTTTTCAAAACAAACGGATATGCAATGCTTGTTTCCAAATTAGGCAATCTAGTCTATACTTGTTTGCTGTGCGCATAACATAGTAATTCTAGGCTAATAACTGGAATAAGGACACATAACGTTTTCAAAATCGGATATCATGGTTAGTAGAGGCCGATCTTCGGACCGGGCGAAAGGGGGTGCTCATAGCTGACCTTCCCCGATCGTACCCAAGCTCCCGAGCCAAGACAACTTTGGTGATGATGGACACGTGGCCTTCGACACCGAGTCAGGGTTTCCTAAATTTCCCATTTTAAAAAATATTTAGGTGGCGACTCTGTATCTGGCAAAGCAGTCCATGTTTGGCACTTCTTTTCAAAATCTGTTTTTCTCAAAACGATTTGCCAGAGTTGGACTCTTTGGTTCAGATTAGGAACCGCAACAAGCAAAAAAAAGGGAGTTCGAACTGTAGCCGAGGTCCCTCGCGGGCTTGTTACACTAGTGAAGTTCTGGATGAAGCCAATTCTGCTCAAATCTAGGTTCAGTATAAGGCAGAGAACCTTCTTGATGAATATGAATCCTTTAAAAGTCAGGATTCTGAGTATGAGGAGGATGCTATTATGAATGAAGTGCATAAAGAGGGAGAAATGGACGCCACAAATAAATCCTTAAAGCAAATAGAATTCGAAGTGAAAGCCCAACAACTCACTCCTCAATTAAGGGCTTACCAATTAGACAAGCCAAACTTGGACAAGATAGAAGATAGAGTAGGAAAAGAATTTTCGTTTATTGAATTTTGCTGCACTAAATTTCATGACCTTGTAACTCTATCCATTCCGTATTTCTACGAAATCGGGAATTTAATCAAATGAACTCTAGTATCAACAACATTTATCAATAAAACTGAGCTTTCCAAATTTCATTTGTTAAATTCTGATTTAGCACTCAAATTATGAACTACATGGTTAATGTGCTTTAACTCCATTTTGACTCAAACTCTTCTAAAGTGTGAAGTCTTTTCTTTTGAGAAAGCAATTTTTGCCTTTCATGCCGACCCTAGGGCTAATATAATTCCTCACCCAATGGCTTCGAATTAACCAACCTTGCCCTTTGAAACTTTATTCGATCATATTCAATTTCCCAACATATAGTTGATACAACCAAATAATTTCGAATCAATTAATTTTCAAACAAACAGACTAAATAAGGAAACCTCTTTTACACTATTTTATTCGAAAAAAGTGATTTCTTCTGTATACTATCAAACCAACTATTGGTTTGACAATTAGAACAACAATTTCTAACCCAAAAGTGTTTCAATTTTTGCTTCAAAGGATTTTACTCTCAACTAGAAACCTACAAACAGGCCCTTAATCCTTTTTGAAGTAAAATACCTAAGCACTTTTTCACAGTGAGGCGTGGAATGTGCTTCGAAGTCGGCTTTCTACATTCGAATCCGTTTGTCATTTCATTTTGGCGCCAAAATTTGGCTTTGAAGCCAAATATTTTATTTCGAAGCTGACATTAGTATTTGAGATGTGTTTTGCTCCATAATTATCAATATAGAAAGAAACTTTTCGCATCCGTAACTTTAGTACTTCTTTGTGAATTCTGTCTGTGCAACACGACTGGGTATATTTTTTCAGACACAAAAGTTTTAAAACCCTTTTATTTCATGCTTTGAATTCACCTATTTGTCTATCACATAAACCCTTCATCTCTGCTAACCTTCCTTTTCCTCTGCTCTCTTTCCCGACTTCGCCTTCTGAGAAAACTCTTTATCAATGGCTTCTTCTTCTTTGAAAATACCAATCGTGGAGCGTGCAAGTCCGTCTGTGACCTTGAAAAGAATTATTGACGCAGAGTGTGAGAAAGACAAGGCTGATGAGAAAAGTGCCATTGACGGACGCATCTTCATTCCTCGTCGTCATGAGCAGCAAGAGTATGTGCTTGGGCCTATCTTCAAGGAGATTCTTATTGAGCTTCCAACTCTATATCCACATCTAGAAGACCATTGTCTCCTTTACGAAGGTGGTCTTGACTGGGGAAGCTGGAGGATGACCGCCCCCATCGCTGCTGGCCCATGGTGAGACCAGAATGGCAAGAGTGGTATGATCGGGTTGTCCCTGATAGGACTCTGGACCTTCAAGAGCTCTGCCTTTTCGACGCCCTCCAATTATCTAGGTTCACTATCTCAGAGAACCCTTTCTTAATACCTGCTGCCCTTCGCTTTTGGAATTCCGCTTTTAATTTCTTTCAATTCAGATGTGGGATGATGGCCCCTACTGTTCTTGATATTTGCTATTTATTAGGATTATACCCCACTGGAACCCCTATTGGACCAGATTATCCTGACCTACAAACCCCTTTTTCCCTCCCCTCTCTTAACTGATCCTATAGTGACTTTGTCAAGGCTGAGAATAAAAGGGAGGGCCTTGTGACTGATAGGGAATTCTTTTCTTTCATATTATATTGGCTTTGCAAATTTCTTTTCTGCACCTCTTCTCAATGGATCATGCCTGAATTCACCCCTCTTGCCAAAGCCCTTGTTTTACAAAAAAATATGGCCTTAGCTCCATATGTTCTAGGTCACGTATATAGAGCTTGTTCTCTTTTTTGTAAGAAACCTTTGGATGCCAATCAAGGAGGTCCATTTTAGATACTTCAGTTTTGGCTTTTTGCATATTTTACTGAACTACAATCTAAATGCCTTAAGTTTTTGGAGCCAAATCCTACTACTCATGGCATGAGGCTAGCCAACGTTTCACTCTATCCTTCTACCTTTGCTTTTTACTTCTCTTTCTTCCACCAACTCCCAGCTTCTTTTTCTTCCCATAACTTCTGTCCCTTCGAACCTACCAACATTGGCCCATCTTGGTTGAAAACCTTTCTGAGTGATAGGTTCTGCTCTTCACCCCAACACAAGAACATATGGGCCTCTATTCTGATCCCTAGAGAGTTATTCATTGGGACTATGAACCCCAGAGCTTACAAGTGCATTGCTGAGCCCTATTGTCCTGCTCAATTTGCTAGGCAATTTGGCCTCTCACAAGGGGTCCCAATATGTGACAACCCTCACCTCTGATTAGTGTTAAATTGTGATTTAGCATGATAAGTAATTGATTAAGATGAAATCCTGAATTGATTGCATAACTGTGTTGTTTTAATTGCATTTCTATCTGTTTGTCATTGAATGATCTGTTCATGTTTTAATTTTGGACTGCGAATTGAAAGCATTATTGGCGACCGATTCATAAATTGATTAGTGTTATAAGCTAATTAGGATTTATGGGATTTTATGGTAGGTTTAATCAAAATTCAATTTGGAATAATTAAATTAGAATTATTAATGTTAAATTAATTGGGCCTAGTTATTTACAAGTGTGCCATTGAGTGGATTTATATAATTGTTGAGACACCATTCTTCTTCATTTCATCTTCTTGACCCAAAAACCGTAAGAGAGAGGGAGACTAGGGAAAATTGAATTCATCTAGAGATTCGCCTTGAAAATTAGAGGAATTGAAGGAGAATTGCATTTTTGAGCTAACACACTTGGAATTCAAGACTTAAGGTAGGAAATTCATTCTTTAAATTATGAATTTAAGTTGTTACATGCATGGTTCATGGAAAATTAGTGATTAGAGTCAAGAATTGGCTTAAAGTGTTGTATTGAGTAGCAATGTTAGCATGCATGTCCATATCATAGAGTTTGAAGTTACTTTTCATGAAATTCTTGCATGCATGTTCATATTTTTGTTGTGGTCCAAGAATTTATCATGTTTTAGAGTTCAATCTTGTATTTGATCATGTTTTGAGGCATTAAAGTTCATGAGAACTCATGTATGTTATGTTCTTGCATTGTTCTTCAAGTTTTAGTTGAATTGTGTTTAATTGTCACACTTTTGGACTTGATCTTATGAAATGATCTTTAAAACATGTCGTATTATGGGTTTCTAAGTGTTTTCCAGAAAATTAGCCCAGAAAAATCGAATTTGAAGCTTTAGAGGTTGAGTTTTGTGCTTGAGGATCAATCTGGAAATTCCAGATTTTTGATCCACGCTCGAGCGGAGGACTTCACGCTCGAGCGTACACTCTGAGTACATGCACTTCCGCTCAAGCATCGAGGGTCATGCTCGAGCGTGAAATGCATATGCCCATAAGTTCATGTGCTTTGCAGTCCGCTCGAGCGAGGTAATCTGCGCTCAAGCGAGGGTTTGAGTCTCACGCTCAATCGTGGGTCGAGCGTTCATCGAGCGTGAAACACGTGCAATCAGTACTTTTTCATGAGTTTGCAGTCCGCTCAAGCGAGGGAAGTCACACTCGAGCGGAGCCTCTTTGTCTGCATGTCCGCTCGAGCGAGGAAAGCCACGCTCGAGCGAGACCCCTGTTTTCAGCAAATTTTGAAAAGTATTTAAAAGTACATTTTTGCATCCTCATTTCATCCTAGGCATTCCTAGGCCATGTTTAAGGCATCTTAATGAGGATAATGTTATAGAACCACACCAAGTCAAGATAGGGGCAAAGTTATTAATCCCGAGTGTGTAATTTAGTGTGTGTTCGTTCTGCAACTGTAGGGTTGGCATCCGAGGATGCTGATTAGCCTGCCAATAGCCCAGTACTCTGTGAGTAACAATGTTGTAAAGATACGTTCAATTATAATTATTTCTGAACGATTAATTGTACTACTTTCTAAAATGATATTGTTTACTAAATGAATGTTTGTCCTATTTGTAAACTGTACTCGTGGCATCCATAGCAACTTACTATTACTGTTACTGTTACTGTTATTATTACAGAGATCTCTGTCAGTTCCAATGTTTGGAACTACTACTGTTTACTATTTTGATGGCCATCAACTGACTGTTCGGTCTATTAAGACCTACTGTACTGTTTTGTTATTGGACGTACCACGTATGACTGTTATGGTTTCTAAATGACTGATATGGCATGAAATATGAGCCACTGATTGAATAACTGATTTACTGATGCAAATGACTGATTTAATTAATGAAAGGACATTCATTCTTAACCCCTTTACACAGTTATTATTCACTGGGCTTTGGCTCACGGTTTATACATATATGTAGGTGGCCCAGGCACCAGACCGAAGCTAGGAGCGTCAAGTCAAGCTCTTGTTTTGTCAAGCCAACCATTGTGCCTCACTTCGGGGTTCCACGTCTGTTCAAGCCAAAGCTGTTTTGGGGTGTCTCAGATTCACCCTTTTGTCTCTATTTTGTAGCAAATGCTTAAGACTTTTGACTGTACAGTTATGGTGAAGGGATTGCATCCCTAACCTGTATGTTACGCGTATCTGTTATGTATATATGTTTATGGTTATGTTGTGTACTAGTCTATAAAAGTCTTTTTCCACTCAGATTTTCACAGCTTATCGGACATCTTCTATTTACTATTTGGCTTCTGCCAGCCCCTTACTCTGTACTATTGTTATTACTATTAAGCAGGCCTTTGGTAATCATGGATTACTGGCCGGTTACGATGCTAAGCCCATAGGGGCGGGTTTGGGTCGTGACACAATACCTCTTTGCAGGCAAACCAATTTAAGTCTTACCAGCAGAGACTTAAAGGTTCGAAGATCTAGATTAGAAGAAGCAACTTCTAAATTTATCCAGGATTTGATTAACTTTGAGTATTTCCCTTTCATTCCTCAAAGTAACATATTGAAAAGGTGCCAGAACTGGTGGGTGACCAATATGGAGGTACACTTGGCCATTCCTCCCCAAGACCTATTAATGGTACTAGACATACCTCAACCCAAATTGAAAGGGGTTGGAATTGTTATTCCTTCCATTGTTCCTGCTACTACAGTTCTTGCACCTGTCATTACAAAGCCCATTCCTGCTGCCTCAACTCCTCCTAAAGTTACTCGAGCTGCCTCAAAGAAAGGTATGTACCCTTGTTTCTTTTCTCTTATTTCCCTTTATAATGCTCTTAGCTTTACTTTTAGTTCTTTCTTTGGTGTAGGTGGTACGGGTGCCTCACAGGGAGGTTCTCCTCAAAAGGTCCAAGCTTTAAACCTTCTCAGGAGCAAACAATAACAACAAAAGAAAAGAAAACTTTTACTTGATCCTGAAGAAGAAGCACCTGGGGTTCATGCAGCAGAAGAAGAAACAGAAAAAGAAGAGATAGAACAAGAACAAGAGACACCCTTGAAAAGAAAGAAGAAGATGACTGTCTCTCTTGCTGATTTCACTAGAGATCCCATCTACGAAGCATCTGCTAAAGCAGTGCAAGCAAAGCATTCCTGTAGACGGGCCCGAACGTCACGGCTCCGCGCGTAAGATGCCGCGAAATCTGGTTTGTTCATTAGCTACTACAGTTCAGACTCAATGTCACGGTTCTGAATCTAATCTCACAAAGTGCAATGCAAGATTGATAAATCACCAAAGAGTCCAAATCCGGCAAATCGTTTTGGAAAACTGATTTTTATAAAGAAGTGCCAAACATGGACTGCTTTGCCAAATACAGAGTCGCCACCTAAATATTTTATTTTGGGGGAATTTAGGAAACCCTGACTCATGCCTAAGGCCACGTGTCTGTCATCACCAAAGTTGCCTCGGCTCGGGAACTTGGGTACGAGAGGGGAAGGTCATGCAATGAGCACCCCCGCTCGCCCGATCAAAGATCGGCCTTTACTAACATGATATCTTGTTTTTGAAAACACATGCGCTCTTATTCCGGTTTATTAGCCTAGAATTACTATGTGATGCGCACAACACACAAGTATAAACTAGATCGCCTAAGTTGGAACAAAACATCTCATGTTTGTTTGAAAATGGTTTGAAGGTACTACTCTCAAGTAGGCTAAGACGTGGATTTGCCACCCTCAAGTGGGCTTAAGAAAACAACATGATTTTGCCACTCTCAAGTGGGCTTAAAACTTGCATTCGATGAATTGTTCCAATTCAAGTAATCCAACCTTCACCCACAGGCATTCAGGCAGTTAAACACATAAGCAGTTAACCTCATGGCAAGCATGCTATCATGGCAACACTCACACTCATGCAAGATGCTAAAGCATAAACACTTACAGTGTACTCCGAGCCAAAACAAGAAGCTAGTTAGTAATCAATGCATGATCCTAGCTATGTCAACAATGCCTAATGCAACACATGCAAAATGTAGCTAAGATAGGCTCGGCTATTCTAAGATGGCATATGAAATGCAACTTGATAACATGTATTCAAGTAGGAATTGAAACACAATGCAATTAGTATGATGCGCCAAGGCCGGTGCATACAAGACAGATGAATGAATGCAAACATGCAAGCATAGGAATGCTAATTGAAACATGCCCTAAAACTAACCATCGTAAGCGGGTAAGTAAAAGGGAGAAAGACGTGTGGTTGGAAGACATTCACACACTCACGCACACTTATTACAAAATTTGCCCTCTCGATGAAGGGTCCGAATGAATAATACAAACCAACTAATTAACTAACTATCCTAGCTAATTAATTATTACAAAACCTTAACTAATTAAGCAAATTAAGTAAGTTACAAAACAGTTAAAGCAGCCTCGAGAAGAGGGACACATGCATGCTCGATCGGCTTCGCTCGGATATTCGTTGCCATGCCCCATGTTGCCTCTGTTTGCACACTTATGCTCCTCTGAAAACTGTGCCAGCTTCTATGATGCTTCTGAACCACCTCATGGACATGCTGAGAGGCCATCGGCCAAAAAATATGGCCATCGGCCAAGAGAAAGGGGTCATCAACCACTTTTTAGTCCACCGGCCAAAAATAGTTAGCCGATCGGCACTGAAGATAGTCGATCGGCCATCTCTTCCTGCAGACTGCTCCTTTTGCTGCAGCAGAGAACAAACAAGGGCATGGCAATACATTTGCAAGAAAATATTGTGCAACTACACCCCTTATCATGTTTGAGACTCAAAGGAGTTTAGTATTCGACTCTCGAGCCATCAATCACGTATTTCGATGCATGATGGCCAAAGAGGCCGAATTGCACAAATCAATATGGAATAAATGCACAAAAACACATGAATGCCTCACACTCTATCATGTTGGATCAAGAGTGTCGGCGACCGAGGATTGAGACACGTTTCGTCACTTCGAGTACGAAACATCCCTCGGTCCTCGTGTTTGGTTTGACACCCCAAACTAAACACGATGCAATACATGCAACATGGAAAAGCTATGCAATGCAACATAAGCATGTCAAATGCAATATGACTCAAACATGCACACAAGGCTAAGGTAACAAGCATGCCAAATGCAATGCAACCTCAACAAGCATGTGACAGAATGTAAACTAGCAAGCATACAAAATGCAACCTAAGCATACAAACATGCATGGCATGCAAAGATGGACAAGCATGCAACAACATGCAAACTAGCAAGCATGCAACAACATACAAAGATGGACCATGCGACAAGCATGCAAATGTCATGCAACTCAAGCATGCAAGCATGATGTAAAGTAGTAACTTTGAACAATCATGGTAAATGGACTTAAACTAAAGATGGACAGACCTCAGTCATGCCCAAAATCAGTGGCCAAAAGTGCTAAAATGATGGTATGAAAAGCATGAAAAGGCAAGACAAGCATGCATGCCAATTGGCTCAAGGACTAAAGCATAAAGATGCAACTCTTAAGCACACTTAAAGAGTGACAAGCATGGATATGTGATAGCACCATAAGCTCTGAAATCATGTTAGGAATGATGCCAAATCAACCAAACAATGCAAGTATGGCATGCAAGAAAGCTCAAAGCTTGAAACTAACAAAGGGACTTAAACCATGGACATGCAAAGAAAGCCCCAAAGGGCCAAGGGCACCCAAAACAGTCCCAAGGCAGGTCAATGCAAGACCAAAAGCATGCTTGAACCTAGCCAACACAAGCTAGAACAAATGTCCAAAAGGCATGAGGCATGTAAGGCTAACAAGGGGTATTACACTACACCTATTACAACCAAACATGGCATGACTTAATCAATAAAAATCAGAGTTATGGCATGTCAAAATAAGCCCAAAAACTCACTGAGATGGCATCCTAAAGACCTAAGTATAGAGGCATGCACAATGATCCACTCTTAAGGCATAAGACACCAACTCTTCAAAGCATGGAAAAGGTGACAAATGTGAATGCATGACTACACTATATGGACTGAAATCTCATATGAAATGATGCCAAATCATGAAAACGGTCTAAGCAATGCATGCTATTGACTTGGACACCCAAAGCCAACAAGCTAGATTGAACCAAGGCTATACAAAACAATGCATACATGACCAAGACAATACAAATCAGAGCTAGAACATGGTAAAACATAACTAAAAGCTACTCTGAGTTGAGCCAAAACAAGCAAGAATGATGACCCAAATGCAAGGTGCATGTTAAGGCAAATGAGAGGATTGCACTACAAGTGCATGGTGCATGCAAGAGGCTATCAAACCAACTTTAGACAGAGGTGTAACATGCTAAAATAACACCAAATACTTGCTGAAATAAAGCCAAAACATGCTAAGCAAACATGCTACCAATATGAGCCATTTATACTAGCAAATGAGACACAAGGAGAGGGGGGTGTCCCTCTCCTATTCAAGACTCCAAAACCACCTTTCCACCACTGAAAATCCTTTGGATTTCAGTGGTAGAAAGGTCAAAACAAGATGGTTCCAAAGCTCAAAAAGAAAGGCACAAAACAAGGCCAAACAAGGCCTAAGAGAGGGTAGACAACCCCCAACACAAAAGTGATCTTAAACAATCATCTTAAGCATACAAAATTAGAAATTTTTGTAGTTTAGAGTTAAGCTTAAAACAATATGGAAATAGGTCTAAAAGCTTAAGCCAAAATGGGGGATTAAAAGGTAGTTTACTCACCCTTGAAGAACACCTTCAAGAACACAACTCCAGCAGCTTTTCCAAACTTAAACCACTCCAAGAACTCTAAAACCAACTCCTAAGGACCTTAGCAACAAAAGGATGGTGTTCTACTAGGTGTTTGTGTGCAATAGTGTGAAGATATTACACTTTTGGGCACAAACAAGGGCTAAACAAGAGAGAGAGGTAAAATATAGAGAGAGAGAGAGAGAGAGAGAGAAAGATACAGAACTTGTATCTCAGATTTTCAGAACCTCTGGAAAGGGAGGGGAGGCTCCCTTCTTATAGAATTTCAATTCTCAAGCTTGTTCAACAAGCTTGACTCTTTAAGCAAATCCCTCCATACACGTGTATGGATGATGAGAATTATGCCCACCAGTTATCACAGCTGGCACAAAATATCTGCAAAAAGCAGATGGAAAGGTCTTGGCTCAAAAATATGGCCGATCGACCAAAAAGAGTGCCGATCGGCCAACACTTATGGCCGATGGCATCATGCCTTAGCCGATGGGTTGAGGAGATGGCCAACAAGCCACCCTCTTCCCTTAAAAGCAAAACCACAAGTCCTTGGTCCACAACCAAGCACAAAATAGATAAGTTGAGAGATCTTGAGGCAAGGCGCGTGGCCGAGACCTTCGGGAACTCAAAACGAACACAAGCATGGATGATCATCGAGTGTTTAAACGATGACGTCCAAGTCTTGAGGACGGTCAAAAATGGGGTGTCTACAATTCCAAAGAGCTTATTGTATTTCAAAAGGCTGAGAAGAGGAAACAATAGCAAATGCTCAGGGATGAGGTTGCCGCCACTGATGCACTCCAAAAGGAAATTGCAAGAAAATAACAAACTGCTGGACACTATGCTCTTCGCAGCTCTCCAATCATAATCACTACTTCTGAAACCAGTAAGTCCCTTCGTACTTCTATTCATCTTTCTCAAATTCTCATACTGAAGCTTGATATTGTTTTGTATTTATTCTTTTGCAGCAACAACTAATCTGCCTCCTTCCACAAAGACCCCTTCAATCTCAGTTGAAGTTGAAAGACCTAGAGTTGTAAAGCCAATTCAAGCAATACTTCCACCTCTTGGTCCCATATTTTCTATACCCTTCTTGAAGCCAAGTATTCCTACATCTCTTTCTTTTGGCTTAACTCCATACTTCCCTAATTTATCTTTCAATTCCACTCAATTTACTCCCTTTTTAAGCCTTGTTACCTCTTCTCCTCCTGAGAACCTTCCAGCTAATACATTATCTCCAATGATAGTTGATTTCCATAGAGAAGACACTAGTAGCTCTCCAATTCCATATTTATTATCTCTGTCTAGCTCCAGTCCCTCTTCTCTCGATTTACTGGTGGCCAAAACCATAGAAACTGCTAAGGATACTCCACATTCTCCTCATATTCCTATGCAGTCATTTATTCCTTCTACTAGAGCTCTTTCTGCACCTTCCATGTCAATGGATGAGGTGGATATCTTCGAAGCTAGGCTAGCTAGTCTGTTTGACATACCTTCCACCTCTCCAACAGATAGCAGTGAGACTGAGCCATTAATTCTAGCTAATTCTTTATTAGAAATTTTTGAGAGCTCTTCCTCCAGTGGTAAGACTTCCTTGCCTCCAATAGACTTAAACAGTTGCCTGGAGCTGCTAACATCCTTTTTGAGGATTCCTTTTGAAGCCTTACAGAGGCCTATAATCAAAAATGGCTTTCTCTAGTGCTGCAAGATTGTTGAGCAATCCGGCATGACTGTTTCAAGTCATTTATCTCAGGCAGCAGCCACCATCGATTTTTACATCAACATCTGTCATACTGCCAAGGCTGCAAAGGAGAAATTGTTGAGAGATCAGAGCTTTGTTTCTAAAATACATGCCGAAGTGTCAGAACTGAAAGAGCAACATTCCTCTGTCTCTCAATTTCAAGCTCAACTGTTGGAAAAGAAGGCTCAACTTGAAGAAGAATTATCAACAGCCAATCAGGCTTTGGATCGAACTGCCACCAAGCTGCAGATCACCAATCAGGAGCTGACTGATCGAAAGCAAGAGATAACTACAGCCATTCAGTTGTTCCCATCTCCCAAAGAATAGAGCATCTATTGTAAGAAAAAAACAACTGAAACACTATACTGACTTTTAGGCCAATCTATGGCTACATGTACTTAACTAATTATGAAATAAAATCCTCATTCATCATTTGAGTGTTTTCATATTCTTTTACTTAGCATTTATTCTATTCCTTGTGTTTCCCATATGGTTGAAAAATAAGGCTTCAAATATCTGCCATTAATCCTCTTGGGATGTACATATCCATTCAAATTTTTCAAATGATATGCTCCCGAAGGCAAGACTATGAATTTGATATGGTCCTTCCCAGTTAGGTGGCCATTTGCTAAACTTGTGGCTTTTAATCCCTATTGGGAGTATTATTTTCCATACCAAATCACCTTCATCAAAGCTAATGTACTTGACATTTTTATTATAGTTTTTGGCTGCTTTCTTTTTTTGGAAAACAATGCTATTTAATGCCAGAATTCTAGCTTCATCTATACTTTCTAATTCTAAGCACATACTCTGATGGTATTGCTCAAAATCTAACTAATCCTGGGATCTCACCCTCAAGGACTTAACATTAATTTCCACAGGTAACACCGCATCATGCCCATATACTAAGGCATAAGGAGTGATTCCTGTACTTGACTTTGGAGAAGTCCTATAAGCCCATAATACATCCAACAAGAAGTTATGCCAATCCCTAGGATTGTCTTCCACAACTTTCTGTATTCCTTTTTTCAAGGACTTATTAGATGATTCAACTTGACCATTGGATTGTGCATAATAGGGGGTAGAATTAACAAGGCTAATTCCAAACTCTGCCACAAAAGACTTCACCATTTTCCCATCAAATATAGTCCCATTATCAACAGTTATAGTCTGTGGGATGCCAAATCTGTGGATCAGATCTTTAATGAATCAAATAACTTCGATCTGGTCTACAGCCTTATATGGCTTAGCTTCAACCCACTTAGTGAAATAATCTGTGGCCACTAAAATGAAACAATGATGCTTTGAAGAGGGTGGGTGTATTTTTCCCATCATATCCATGGCCCATCCTCTAAATGGCCAAGGCTTCACAATTGCATGCAGGTCAGTTATGGGCACGTGCCTTAGTGTGCTATGTTTTTGGCATGCCTAGCAACCTCTAGCATATTCTATGCAGTCTTTAAGGATAGTTGGCCAATAATAGGAGTGTCTTCGAAGCAGTCATCTCATCTTTACACCAGGCTGATGAGCACCACAGATGCCTTCATGAAACTCAGCCATAGCTATCAATGCTTCCTTTGGACCTAAACATTCCAACAATAACCCATTTGCCCCCCTTTTGTAGAGACCATTACCATACATTATGTATTGCATAGATTGCAATTTAATTTTTCCGTTGGCTTTTGAAGATGGACCAGCCAGATACTACATTATTGGATGCCTCCAATCTTGTTCTTGTAAGTCATTATGATTGACTTCTAAGACCATATTCCTTTTATTCAAAGGTAGTATTTCCTTCTGATATGTTGTTTGGTTTATGTTCCTTTGAGTGTTGTCTCTTCTCTTGAAATTCGAAACTTTCTGAGCCACATCATTAGCTTTACTATTCAAGAATCTAGGGACATAAGTTACATTTGCCATCTGAAATTGAGACAGCAAATACAATGCAATAACATAGTATGGCAACATACTTACACTTTGACATTTGAAAATCCCTTTCACCTAGTTAACTACCAATTGAGAATCTCCAAATATGTCAACTGCATGAGCTTGTAATCTAATAAGTATTTCTAGTCCCATTATTAAGGCTTCATATTCAGCTTGATTATTGGAACAAGTAATTTCATCCACTCTGAAGCCATGTGTGGTTTCTACCCTTTGTGGCGACTTAATTACTACACCAATTCCAGTTAGACCATTGGTTTTTGACCCATCAAACCACATTTGCCATGGTTCAACACTATCCATAACAAGTTCCATTATTTCTTGGCTCTCTGTTTGACATGGATGGTCTGCAAAAAAATTAGCTAAAACTTGTCCTTTTACTGCCTTTTGGGGGACATATTCTAAATGAAATTCTGATAAAGCTAGTATCGATTTGCCAATTCTTCCCCTCAACATGGGTCTAGATAACATATATTTAACCAAATCTGTGGTTACAATTACCAAGACAGTCGTAGGCAAAAGATAGCATCTTAATTTCATTGCAGCAAAATACAATGCAAGGCACAGCTTTTCCACAGCTGAGTATTTACATTCACAAGAATTTAGAAACCTACTAAGGTAATAAACTACTTGCTCTTTGCCTTCTCCATTGTCCTGAGCTAAGAAAACTCCCAGTGAATCTTTTGCTGCAGCTATGTACAACTTCAAGGGCTTATCACCCTTTAGTGGCATCAGCACTGGAGGTTTAGCCAAGTAGGCTTTGATACCTTCGAAAGCAGTTTGATGCTTCGCTGTCCATACAAACTCCTCTTCATCTTCAACCTTAATAAGGATGAAAATACTTTAGTTTTCCCTGCAGTATTAGAAATAAATCTTCGAAGAAAATTAACCTGCCCAAGGAATTTTTGTACTTCTTTCTTACTTGATAGAGGCCTGGCTTCGATGATAGCTTTGGCTTTGTTTTGATCAATCTGTATTCCCTTCTTGTGTACTACGTAGTCCAAGAAGTTTCCAGCTGATACACTGAAAGCACATTAGAGAGGATTAAGTTTCAACTTGAACTTTCTCATTCTTTCAAAAGCCACTTCCAAGTGAAACAAATGTTCCCCCATGGATTGGGACTTTACTACAATATCATCAATATAGCATTCTAAGTATCCTCCAATCAGATCATAAAAGATAGTGTTCATAGCTCTTTGATATGTAACTCGAGCATTCTTCAGACCAAATGGCATTTTAACCCATTCGAAGGTGCCAATGTTCCCAAGACATCTGAATGCTGTCTTGTAGATATCCTTTTCTGCAATGCAGATTTGGTTATAATCAGAGTGCCCATCCATCATTGATAAAATTTGATGCCCTGCTTAATTGTCTACCAATAAATCTACTATGGGCATAGGATACTCATCTTTCGGAGTTGCTAGATTTAGATTTCCGAAATCAATGCATACCCTCATTTTACCATTCTTCTTGACTACAAGCACAATCTTGGATAGCCATTCAACATACCTGGCTATCCTAATAAAGCCTGCCTTGAGGAGCCTAAGGATTTCTTCCGTGATCTTCTGAATCACTTCAGGACTCATCATTCTTGGTTTTTGCTTGTATGGCTTGAAGTTAGGCCTCATAAGGAGCCTATGTTCTACTAATGATCTATCCAATCCTAGTAGCTCATTATAAGACCATGCAAAACAATCTTTATATTTCTTCAAGACCACCAACAACTGGTCCCTGTTGAGAGCATTCAACCAAGCACTTATATAGGTGGGCTGCTGTATATAACCTTCCCCTGAGTTCACTTCTTCTAAAGGGTCTTGCATCTGAGGACTCATTGATGCTTCTGTTTTGATTTCTTTTATCTTCAAAGTAATCTCCTTGCTCTGTCCTGCTCCTAGCTTCTTTGTTTCAACATCTTTGCCCTCCTCCTCATGGACAAAGTCTGTCCACAAGGCCTCTTCTTCTTGCATCTCCTAGACTTTTGTTTCAATGTCCAATGCACAGTATTTTCCCAAGGCCAACACCTTGACCTGTTGTTGCTCCTGCTTACAGCCAATTGCCATGGCTTCTTCCTTTTGCTCTTGTATCTTCTGGACTTTTGATTTTATGTCCAATATTGAGAATTTAATTAAAGCCAAAGATCTGGCCTCTTGTGTGTCATCTCTTTGCCTACAACTAGGCATCATTGTTATCTTTGGCGACAAACTCCTCATCAGCACTTTCTTGAACTAAATGTTTCAGGTGTGCTAATTCCTCATCAGCCGTCACTTCGGCTGATCCATCAGGTTTCCTCAGTACACTGAGTGGTGCCACTCCTTCAGTATACAATTTAGCCAATGCAAAATCTGCACAAGTTATGAAGGGTTGATGATCTACATTGATCTCCTCTGTCTCTTCACTGCCCAAGGCCATCATTATTTTCTGATGCAGAGAGGAAGTCACACACTTGTTGGTGTGAATCCAATCCCTACTAAGTAGAGCATTGCATTTAGCATTACTATCAATAACGAAGAATGCAGTCATACAGTCCCTGGTTCCCACACTCAGGTTGATGGGCAAAATGCCTTGAGCCATCTGTTTGTCTCTAGCGAAACCAGCAATGGTTGTACTGGTTGGGATTAGTCTGGGGTTCCTCTTTCCTAGTTTCTTCAAGGAAGATTTTGAAAGCAGGTTTACTGCTGCCCTATTATCTACCAACACTCGGTTCATCTGTATCCCATCGAAGAAGGCCTTGATATACAAGGGTTTGACATGCTGTGTCATGGATGTCGTGGGATACTCAAAAGGGTCTGAGAGGTTAATGCTCACCTCTTCCTCACTCTCATCTCCAGTTTCCATAGGTGTGGCCACTTCGGATTCATCTTGCACCATACTCACTTGTGAGTCTTCACTGGAAACTGGAATTGGGTCAATTTCTTGACCTTCTTGGTTCTCATCTTTAGCTTGGAATTCTTGTGGTAGTATGTATACCATATTCACTGATACTAGAGGAAACGAGCCAAATTAGATGACTGGCTGTACCTGTTTCTCTTTCTGGCCAACTTGTTCAATTATTTCAGAAGCATCTTCCATGCTGCATTCTGGCACTTCAGTACTCCTAAATTCCTTCGAATGATCTGTTTCTGCTGGTTTTTCAACCAAAAATGTTTGTTCAGCCATGAAGGCTTCAAACATTTCTTCTTCAACCATCTCCTTCTTTTGGCCTAGGCCAATTTCTTCCTGTGTCTCACTATCACTTCCATCAAAGCCTTTTCCAGTCCTGCCAAACTGGATCTCTCTTTGGCTTTCAGTTCAGAATGAACTTTGACCAATTGCTCTCTGCTGCAACTCCTCTTGTCTTGAAGAGTTGATTTTGGATTATGATCTAACTTTAAATTTTTTCCTTTCTCTGCTTGGTCCTTTTGGCTGGACCAATAAAGAGCTTTCTCCACTTTCTTTCTGATCTTTCTGGTACTGAGTGTACCTTCGTTAGATCTTCCTCCTTTGGGATTTAGAGATCACTGGAACCATATCTGATTCTTTTGTTTTTGAATGCTTTAGTAACACCCAATTATTTGGAGCTACCAAAGGGGGTTTAACCATCCTGCCCTGATCTCGGATAACATTTCTTTGGGTAGGTATTTCCCTAGTTTGTTCTGCATGACAAACCAATCTGGAACTCCAGGTACCCATGAACCTACCGACCCAGTTGTCGAACTACCTCTTTTTTCCTTCGAAGCCAATTTCGAAGCTGGCTGTAAGGACCATTGCTTGGTTCTAACCCCTTGTTTTCGGCCTAGTTCAGGCCTTCCATGAAGGTGGCCATTTTCCTTTTTGTATGAGGCTGGTCTAGGGGGCCAATCTCTGGCTTTGATCCCATGATTCGAACCCACTTCAAGTCTCCTCTTAGGGTGTTTGCCCTTCGTTCTGTAATAGTTGAGTGGTTTGAATTCGTGTAGAGGTCTCTTTCCCTTGGACTGCATTCTCGTGGCTGCTGGCTCAGTCATGAATGACTGTTGTCTAGTACTAGTTGGATATGGTCTCTTATTATAGGCACTGGTTGGTTTAGGACGCCTCTGCACATCCTTGTAATATTAATTCCCATCAATCGGAAGCCCTTTCAACCACTTGTAGCTCAACCTACACCTGGGACACATTCTTTGCACGACAGCCGCCTCTAAAGAATCATCATCCAGTGCCTCTTCATCAGAGTCTTCCTTTTGACCTGCAAAGCCTTGCCCAACAGCTGGTAAACTTCTAGCATCTGTTTTGACAGTAGTTTGGCTAGCAACATGCATTTGCACATTGACCTCTTCCAATTCTTTCAAGGACAAGTTCTGGAAGTCTGGTACAATAACATTGGCTGCCATTTCTCCAATTTCTGGGAATGGATTAGTGTCAATCCCCATGGCCTTTTCTGCTTTAGCTGGGAATTTTAAACTCCCTTTTCGAATATGCTCTTGGATCCTGTCTCGAAAAACAATGTAGTTTTTAGTTGAGTGAGACCAAGAATTATGCCATTTACAATACACTTTTCCTTTAAGTTCCTCTGGAGATGGAATTTTGACTCCTTTAGGTAACTTCAAAAGCTTGCCGCAAGCAAATGATCAAAAATGTCATCTGCTTTTATTAAATCAAAAGAGTATTTCCTATGAAGCTCTTTCTTTTTGAACTACTGGTCTATTGTTGTGTCTTTATGAATTAATGCTTCACAGATCACATGTTCTTTTCCCATAATCTCTACCGCATCAATTTCATAATTAGGATCTCTATAATATGTCTTGTATGATGCATTACTTCAGTCTTGCACTTCCTCTAGTAATGCCTTATATCTAGACACCTTATAGGTTAGTTCCACCAAGTCTCTAAACTCAGTTGAGTCAAACTTTTTTCGAAGCCTAAACTCGAGACCATTTTGAGCCAGCCTCACAAATTCAGGCTCTGGTAAGATGATCCTACATTTGTTTCGTGCTCTTTTGAATCTGGCAATAAACTGAGTAGCTTTCTCATCAGGCCTTTGACTCAATCTTGCCAAGTCTGCCATGGACACTTCTGGCTCTGTTTAGAAGAATTAGGCATGAAATGCCTCATCCATTTGTTGCCAAGTTTGGATAGAGCCATGTGTAAGGTTAATATACCATACAAAGGCTCCTCCAGTTAGAGAATTTGGGAATAATCTTAACTTCATATAGTCATTATTGGTAAATTCACCGCACTGAGCCGCGAACCTAGCAATATGTTTAACCGTTGACTAGTTTCCATTCCCATGAAAAAGGGCAAAGTCTGGTATCCTGAAACCTCTTGAGTATTCATGTACCCTATCTACCCATTCTGGGTACGGTTTCCTGTACACAGGAGTTTGAACCCCCCCAGTCATTGGTCCACACATCTCTCTAACAATATCAGCAATTTGGTCCCTAGGGACCATATTTTGTGCCTGTTGAACCACTACTGGAGGAACAAACACAGGATTTGGTGGACAACCTTGTGCCTGGGGTCCTCTTGGTCCATAGGGTGGTATGTTTAGGACTGGTTGTCCCTGTGGTGCTGGCTGCTGTTGAGGGTATGGGTGACCTCTTTGAGCCTGTCCTGCGAAAGGACCTACGAAAGGTGCTGGAACAGGTGTTGTGTTTCTCCCGATTGCAAGAAACCCTTCCAACCCCCTGGGTATAAATTCGAACAAAGGATTAGTGAACCCCCTCGTACCAGGTATGGCTTCGAACATGGGATTTGGAAACATCCTTATGCCATTTTCCTGTGTTGGACTAGATCCACCAATTTGCATGGCTTCACTGTTGAGTAAGGAGGCATTTTGATTTACCACATGCCTCGAAAGAGGCTCATACCAAGACTGATGTGATGGTCTTTCATTGTTTTGGTTACTAGTTTGACCATTAGTATGTCCATTACTCTGCATAGACTGTTTATCTCTAGCCAATCTTTGCTGAGGGACATTTGAATTTTCCTCTATATGTCTTGCGTTAGTTGGTTGATGAGTGTTCATTCGATCCAAAAAGGATGTTGCCCATCTTTCCATTGTGTTCATTAACTGCTGTCCCATAGCATCTACTAGGCCACCCCATGAGTTCATTGGCTGAGTAGATGGAACAGTGGATGGTCTAATTTCTTGGCCTCGTCCAATATTATGAACATATGGTACTTGTTCCGAAGTGCTGGTCTGTTCGACCATAGGTTCTGATAAAATAGGCGTTTCCACAGGACGTGTTATCACATTATCCTCTGGATTATGCATTTTTACCTCTCCTTCCATGCCTTCTTCCAAAGGTTCATTTTCTCCTTGTCTCCTACGTCTAGCCATTTCAATTAGTCCCACTGGGCGTGCCAAAAATATATGTTGGCTTTTTGGCTTTCGAAGGTTATTTTTGTAATTATGAGCGTGCCAGCAAGGATCAATCAGTCCTTATAGAATATTAATTGCCAACGAATTATCAGACGATTGTGTTTTAGTTCTTTCAACCTCAATGAAGAGGACTTTTACTGGTGGCTTTGTTTAGGAGAATTAAACAAACAATGATTAAATGAAGAACAATTGTAGTGTTTCATTAAGCAAAATGAAAGACTTACAAAGATCCAAATCAGCCTCGTAGAGGTTTACAGCAACAAGCTACTTGAAAACTACTCCTATGAACGAAATGCAGTGCAGGAATTTGAAGTAGAGAAATGTAAAGAACAAGAAATGTAAAACTAAAAAGGAAATAAAATAGAATAAAACTGGTTTTTATCTGAGTCTGGGGGCACTTTCTGGGGCCTTCTCTACTATTTATACTTCTCACTGAAAACTGTCGAACTGCACTTCTAACCGTCGAACCGCCCCTCCATGATCACTGATCATGTTGCCTCATAGTCAGCTCCACTATGCCAATATCTGCAGTTAGGCTTCCCTCCTAATTTTGAATTTAAATACGAGTAACCGTTGAAACCACATCATTTTGCATCTCTTTGCTGATCCAATGCTACGCAAATCTTATAAAAAACCAATACTAACTGCCACGTGTATGATTACGATCGAAGATTTGAATTGTTTTCCCGCATTGCCCTTATCTTGCCACGTGTCGAACTGTGATTGGTTTATACAAAACATGTAGCCAACAATATGTATGTGTGTGTAATTGTAATTTGTTGGTTATATGAACTATGTGGCACATTTCACAGGCCAACAAGAATTGAAGCAGATTGAAGTAGTGTGCATGTGCCAGTCGACCGATGGGTTAACCGGCCGGACTCCAACGTTCCCGCACAGTAAATTGGTGAAATCTCGTGCATCCTCAGTTTGATGAAATTTTGCTCCATTCTTAATTTGACATCAGTTTGGCAAAACCATTAGAGAGGAAAAAGGTGGCTTTTTTCATCAAATTCAAATTTGATGCTGAATTAGATGCAACGTTGGAGATGGTCTAAGTATCTCTCTATATATATTTAAAATTTTAAAATGTGATGTTCAAATAATTAAAATGTAGAAAGATGTAAATGGAGCTATGTATTTGAAATTGTCAACCAAAAAGTGTCATGCATATGTCTTTTTAAAGCTTGGGGTTTCGTCTAGTAAAAATGTCAAAAATTTCAAAAAAAATTATTAAAAATTATATTAAATATCTCATATGAGTATGAGATCCACATAAAACTTATATTATATGAATCTTACACCCATATAAAACATTTAATAAAAATTTTAATAAAATTTCTAACATTACTCTTCATCCAAACCATCCCATCAAATGGAATTTCTGCCAATTAACCCTTAATATTTACTCAATAGAACACACGTGGCGATGCCAAGTGCAATGAATAACTTCTCCACATTCACCTACAGTGAGCATCTCTAACCCACTAAGCATATAATGCTTATGACTCACTTTTTTCAACTCCAATGCACTAGACATATGATTAGATATTTTGACTCAACTCACATTCACTAGCTATATGTAGTGGCAAAATTTATTTAATCATTAGGATCATTTCCCTCCATTTTTATTGCTGGCGTGACATTCTATAAATTTAATAGTATTTGAATAAATAGTTAAAATAAAGAGCATAATTGGAATAAAAAATGAAACAGTTGATAACCAAAATAAAATATATACTTTATAATAATCTTTAAATAGGTAAAATACTTACTGCCATTAAAGATGCTTGATTAAACTAATGAAAATGGTGATGTCATATTTTCTAACATTGTACTAAAAGGGAATAAGAGGGTAATTTTTTTCATTCACATCAGTACATACTATCTAAAGTTATATAATAATTTCATCAAATTTATTACTACTGTTAAAATTGTGATAATTATAAAGGTGGTGAATATAAATTTGTCAAAATTATAAGACTAGTTATTCATTAATTAATTATTTATTTTAATTGCACTAAAATTTAAGTTTATTTTAATTAATTAATTATTATTATTAATTTTTTTGGGCACTCGTTTGGACTTACTCTAGCCTAAATCTAAGGGAAAGAAAAATAGGATCATCCCGCCTCACATGACTTTAACATGTGACCTCTACTTTGGAGAGTTATATACAAAGAATATCACTGGGCAAATAATTTTGGACATGTGATATACGAATATATTAAAAAGGGAGACGTATTTATATTATATTTATATTAGAGATTGATATTTTTTAAATATTTGTGGATACATATCGAATATTTATTAAAAGTATCAGATACTGTTTAATTAAATTTTTATTAATTTGGGAATATCGGATACTTAATTTTGAAGTATCCAATATTCTAAGAGTATATAATAATAGCAAAATTAAATATCAATTAGTGCCAAAGGGAGAAGTTGGATTATTCTATTATTATAATATAAACTTATTAGACTTGATATTAAATTCAAATATTTGCTAGACCTATTGAAAAACTTTAATTAATATATAATTCTTAAAGGACATGTTTGATTAGTAGGATTATAACATATGATTGGAATTGTTAATCCATCTATTCACAATCCCATATTTTATTGCAAATTTTATTAATCAGATTACATATATGACGGACATTCAATCTGACAAAATGAGCAAATTTTTAATATTGAAAGGGGTTAGGGATTATAATTTCAAGTATGAATGAAAAAAAAAAATGAATATATAATAAATGGTTACTCACTACCTCATGGAATTATTAATCATTTCACTATTAATTTTGTTAATCAAACAAGGCCAAAGGTTAGTATTTTACATCATAAAATTACAATGTGATTTGTCAAATTTTTGATTTCTCACAACTAATAATTTTATTTTATTTTTTATTTTTACAAACATATTATACCCGTACCTGTATTATATTTTTTAAAATTTTATTGTATAACCCTAACCGCATTATTTCGTACTTGTATCTCGTATCCATATCCATACTTCCTAACTTTGGACAAATTTAAATTTGTTTATTTATTTATTTACAAATAAGTAGGTTGTTGATGGCCTTAATTATTTGAAGAAGTTGAATGTAATTTCCACTCAAAAAGTTTGGAGATGCCTTATGAATGAGTCCCAATGTTAGACCGCACAATTGAAAAGGTTTGGAACCTGCTATTATTAAAAAAATTTGGGTAATTCTATTATTAAAATTTCACTGCGAACTATACTATGCGTGAGGATCTATAAAATAACTTTGATCATTTGATCAGTTTACAAACAGCTCTCAAGAGGAAAACAACAATGGAAAATCTTCCTTCCATGGATCTTACTAATCCAAGAACAATCTTAATTTCCTTATTAGTTCCTCTCTTCATCTTCCTCTTTGTGCTAGATCAGTTGGTCACTCTTCGTCGACGCAAACACAACCTACCTCCTGGTCCACCAAAACTCCCATTCATCGGAAACATGAACCACCTAATTAGCCCAGCACCGCACCGCGCTCTCCGCGACTTAGCCTCCAAGTACGGCCCACTCATGCACCTGAAACTCGGCTTCATCTCAACAATCATAGTCTCTTCTGCTGAAGTAGCCATGGATATCATGAAAACCCATGACCTCATCTTCGCCAATCGCCCCAAACTCGTAGCTCCCAAGATTCTAGGCTACAACTATACTGATATTGCATTCGGTCCTTATGGCGCTTACTGGAGACAATTGCGAAAGATTTGCATTCTTGAGCTTCTAAGCGCGAAAAGGGTAAATTCTTTTAGGTTTGTCAGAGAAGAAGAGACAGCCCAGCTTGTTCGTACTATTGCATCAACATCCCCAGAACCGGTGACATTAGTTGAAAATCTTTTTGCTTCGAATCTTGATATTGTTACAAGAATCACTTTTGGTAAGAAACTTGATGAGCAGCACCGGTTTAGGGAGGCGATGAAAGAAGGGACAGCGTTGGCTTCGGGGTTTCAGATAGGGGATTTCTTTCCTTCTCTGGCGTTTATCGACGTGATCTGTGGAATGAAGAAGAGGTTAGAGAAGACATTCTTGGAGCTTGATAGCATTTTGAGCAAGGCCGTTCAAGAACATATTGATAGACGGAAAGTGGAGAAGCCAGAGCATGAGGATCTAGTTGAAGTTCTGCTCCAGATCAAGGACAATGGAGGGCTTGAGGTGCCATTGACAGTTGACAACATCAAATCTGTCATCTTGGTTTGTGATTCTTCTACTTCCTCTCCATTCATTACTTAAAACTAATTCGGGATTAATTCTGTGTGTCAATTTCAAAAACCATATTTCGCTAATATGAACTTGAATTCAAACACTCATATACCAATCTAGATTTTAGGCTTCAATTTGGGCACAAAATTTTCCCAAATTCAAATTTTAATGAGAGTGGTATAATTGCTTGAAGTTGACACAATTTCACAGTTCTAACTTCTTTTTTGTATTTGTTTAATTTTATTTCAGGATCTATTTGTAGGAGGGACAGAAAACTCTTCGAATTCAGTAGAGTGGGCAATGACAGAGATGATAAAGAACCCAAGAGTAATGGCGAAAGCGCAAGCAGAGGTAAGAGAAGCTGTAGGTGGAAAGGCAACCGTGGAAGAGAGTGAGCTCCACAAACTACCCTATATGAAGATGGTGGTGAAGGAGACTTTTAGGTTTCATCCACCATTGCCATTTTTGCTACCGCGGGAGTCCATGGAAAAATGCGTGATCAATGGTTACGACATCCCAGCAAAGACTCGAACGATTATTAATTACTGGGCAATTTCTAGGGACCCAAACAGCTGGAAAAATCCAGAGATATTTGAACCGGAAAGGTTTGAAGATGATTCGGTGGATTTCAAGGGACAAAACTTCGAGTTTGTTCCATTTGGTGCAGGAAGGAGGATTTGCCCGGGGATCTCATTCGGAGCAGCGAATTTGGAACTTGCATTGGCAGCTTTGCTTTATCATTTTGATTGGAAGCTAGCTGATGGAATGAAAGCAGAAGATTTGGATGTGAATGAGACATTTGGGTTAACCATGTATAGGACTTCTAGTCTTCGCTTGGTTCCAACTATTCGATTCCCTGTACCCACTTAGCATATATGTATGTCTATGTTTGGGTTAATCAGTGTCCGAATCAGATTATGTGTATCTCGACCAATCATGAGATCTTAAAATTAACAAGAAGACAAATCTCGTGCCAAGGTTATGTTGTTGTTTAATATGTTGTTGTTTAATATGTATGTTTGAATTTTAATATGTTGAACTGTATCTAGTAACTAGTTATTGGCAATCACAGTTCCTATATCACATGTTACTTTAAATTCATATAGTGTGCATATCCATAATGTTAAATATGATTGGGTACGACTTCATGTTGTAATTGATGAAAAAATTATCAAAACATAGTACGATTTCATTTAAGCTTTGCTTGTCCGCTGTAAATTGTTTTTCATGTAAGATGATTTTTCTCAACAAAAAATAAAAAAAATAAAAAATAAAATTTATTTTGTTTTCCAGTGTTTGGTTAATTAAGATATTTTTTACAATAAAATTTTTAATAAGAAGAAATTTACACTGGTGCACATCGTAAAAAAATTATAATTTTCTATGATGAACGTTATGATTATTTGTGATGAATATTATAACATTTTATAATAAAGTTATGAATAGCGAATTTATGATGTGCATCCTAAAATTAGAAATAATAATATGTTATGATACTTTGTGATTTTTTTTATGACATTTTGGAATTTTGTTATGATATTTTTCAATAAAAAAAAAAGTTATGACTTCTATAAGGAAAAAGTTATGACATGTATACCATATGTACCTTTTTGAAGGCACACATTGTAACAATCTCCCAATAAATAAAGAACCAATTATAGGATGAAATATCATTTTGCCCTCCAAATTTTTACACATTTTTCAATTTGACCCCCAGACTTTGTATAATATCAATTTGTCCTTTAAACTTTTGAAATTTTGATCAATTTGTCTCTTGCTATCACATTCCATCTACAATCAAATCAAACTTACTGACGTGGCACCAAATTTCATTTAGAACTTTATTTTATCCCCAAACTATACCTGCAAATCAATTACCCCCCTCCCCTCCCCCGAAATATTAAAAAAAGATTTAATTAATTTTTTATCTCAAAAAAATAATAATAATAAATTTCAAATAAAAAAAATTGAGTATTAGTCTTGTTTAGTATTCTTTAAACAGTAATTGAATTTAAAAAAAATTTCTCACTCAATTTCGAAATTACTATTAATCTATCAATTCTATTGAAATTAATTTGGGAAACAAACTAGTTACAATTCCACACGAGCACACATAGAGTAGCCAAGAAATTTTCAGCTCAATAAGTTTCTTTAGGATTGACTCGAGATAATTTGAGATCTATGAAGCACAAATACGAGAATACGTACTGATATTGGTACGAAATGGGTACATTAATATGGTAAAATTCAAAAAAAGTAAGGTATGGATACAGCTTGATACATTTGTAAAAAAAATATTTATTTTTAATTTAGAGTAATAAAAAAATGATTAAATGATTTAATTTGTTAAGATCTAACATATAATTGACATTTAATGCCAAAAGATAAACCAAAATTAAATGTCGTTATATTAAATAACTTATAAACCATAACTTAATTTGAAAATCATACTAAGTTTAACACTAAAAATACAAATTAAAAAAAAAAATCTAGTCAAAGGAATTTAATCTCTGTAGCAGAAGAAAATTTTGTTTCGACTGAAGTATGGCACGGCTCGGGTATACTAGGTATGCCTAGGTATGCTAAAAATTAAGAAGATAAATTTAAGTACGTATGCAGAAATACCATATGCCGGTCAGTACGCAGTACGAGTACGACATATTTGTCGAAGTACTACATTTTATAGTCTCAAGATAATTCTAAATGGGAATTTTTTTATTTTTTACATTTTTTGCAAAGTATATATTATTTGAAATTAAAATTTTTCATTATTGAGATGAAAAAATTATTTATTAAATATTTAAATTTAATTTTTTCTACATTTGGAGGGCTAATTGAATTTGAAGGTATAATTTAGGGGATAAAATTAAATTCCAAGTGAAGTTTGGTGCCAGGTCAGCAAGTTTCGTTTGATTATAGACGAAATGTGATAGCAGGGATTAAATTGATCAAAATTTCAAAAGTTTGGGTTCAATTGAAAAATGCATGAAAGTTTAGGAGGCAAAATGATATTTTCTCCAATTATAGAGTGAACTTTAAAAATAAAAAGAATAAAAAAAATGATATTTATACATAATTTTCATGTAGAATTGAACACAAATAATGTGACAATGACACTCTTCCAATTATAAATTATAGTAATGAAAATTTTAACTTTCAATGAGTAGATTTAAATGTGGCACATCATTATATGTATATTTTTTCATATACAAATTTTGTTTGTATATCATTACTCAGAAATAAAACAAAACAAAGATTGAATGCAACAAAAATAATAATCACAAAACTTTATTCAGATCATTTGCTTAACCATAATATGCATATGTATAGGTATATATTAGAAAATGACCCCCGCGACACACGAGAATTTATTTTTAAAATAAAAAATTAATTTTGAATCTTAATACTTTCTGTATAGAAAATGTTAACAACTTAAAGCTAAATACAAATAGATTTGATAATAGTTGATGAAAATTGTTGTCACTGTGTGTGAACCTATGGAAAATAGACTCATAAAAACAATTTATTTCAAAGTTTATAAAATAAAATAAAAAAATGTGTATTCTCAATCTAAAATCAAATTCTTATTTGTGTTAGTCAAATTTACCAAAAATCATTAATTCTACTTGTATCAAAATATTATTTTCCGAAAGGAAATAAAAACTCCACTCTATCATTTTCGATGAATCAATATTCTTTAATAATTCTTTGCACTATTTATCATTTGACATTTATCAATCTATCTTCTAAAAATATAATAAAAAAAGTATTGAGTTATATTATTTTAATCAATTAATATCAATTTGAACATTACACGTGTATGTAAATCATTTCTAGAAATATGATGTCTGACACAAAATAACAATGAAGTTAACTTTAATTAATATTAGGATATTTTATACTATGATATGTGTTACAAAAGAATAATATTAATTTTAATTTAAAATAAAATTTAAATTTATATAATAAATTTAGTTAAATTATTTATTTTGATAATTTTAGTTCTATTGTGACATAAAAGTGTAATTATCATATAATGATTTTATATGATATATATTAAATTATAAGATAATAAAATAAACACTCATTTTGATATTAAAAATAATCGTCAAATTAGAAAGAGAATTAGTAATATAAAACTAAAATTTATTCTAATTATTTAATTTTACTTTTATTTTTATATTTATTTGAAAAATAAAAATATGTAGAAATAGAAGAATATAAAATTTGTTTAAAAAGTTAAATATAAATATGTTGTGATTGGATTAAAAAAAATACATAAATTAAATATGTAGAGTATTGATTTTTTATTTAATATTCTCTTTAAATTATTCATACATATTGTATATAGATATATAAATTTTAAATTAAATATAAATGTTTTGTAATAAATAATTTCATGTTAAATAAAATATATATATATATATAAATTAATATTAATACATCAATAAGATAGACAAAAAAATACAAAATATAAAAGAAAATTAATTTAATCCGTGCGATGCACATAATTAAACAGGTTTTGTCTTCTTTATGTATTTATTTGTATATCGAGGTAATTGTTTTTCCAATTATCATAATAATTAAATTAAAATATCAACTATATAACAGAAATCTGCTAACGTCAAAATAAATATAAGATGAAATAAAAAAAAAATAAGTATTTCTCTAATAATGTCCCTATAAAATTGATTATTATAATTGAAATTGAATATATATAAAACTTTATATATAAATAAAAAAAGACCTGTTGATTTGACTTTTTTTTTTAAAAAAATTAATCTTTTAAAATGTGCTACCTAAGTAAAGAAAAAACATTACTTTTATATATATGATATGTAGAGAAAGGCTTAATATATTCGTCAAGTAATATCAACCGCGACACACAAAAAAAAAAAAAAAAAAAACTTATAGAATTTGATGATGCAGTTCGTTCTAGATGAAACGGGTCGGATTGATCCACGCTCCTCAAACCTGTGTCCGAATAACCAAGCCCACCAGAAGACCTGCACAAGAGTTCAACGGGAAACGGGGAGTCCCCCAGCGAACCCTCCGACGAGCAAGTTAGAAAGAGAGGTGGAATGTGGAGATAGATTAGAGATAGAAAGCTTAACCTTCTTCTTGTCTTCAACATCTGCTTATATCCTCTGGTAATCATTTCGTTGTCCCTTCCGACCTGGCCTCTTGGCCGAATGTCTACGCTCTAGCTTACCTTGTTCATGGTGAGGCCGTTCTGTCTCGACGGGGAGGGGTTATCGCAATAAATGCTGTAAGGGGCTTCATTAATGGCTGATGTGCAGTGCAATAACTTTGCAGGATCTTTGTTTGCTTATGTGGCTTGTCCTTTACTTGCCGCGTGTCTAGGTGTCATTGGTTCTTAATGCCATGTTGAGCTCCAGCAACGCTGAGCTTTAGTATTTGAGTTATGTATTGAACCCTAAACGATGGGCTATATCCTTTGTGGGCTTACCCGTGTCAGTAGTCCCCTATTCCCGAGTGTAGCTTTAGTCCAATGAAGGGAATAAGGAAGAAAACGATGGTTGTGAAAGACTGGCGAAGAGAAGACCGACCGAAAGGTGGGCCTACGGCGATGGGTGACCGCGAAGGGCGACTAGGTGGAGGGACCGACTGTGAGGAGGGGCGACCGCAAAGGGTGACCGAGTGGAGGGACCGACCCTGAGGAGGGCCGACCGCGAAGGGTGACCGAGTGGTGGAACCCACCGTGAGGAGGGCCGACCGTGAAGGGTGACCGAGTGGTGGAAACGACCCTGAAGAGGGCCGACCGCGAAGGCTGACCGGGTGGAGGGACCGACCATGAGGAGGGCCGACCGTGAAGAGTGACCGAGTGCAGGGACCGACCATGAGGAGGGCCGACCGCGACGGGTGACCGAGTGAAGGGAGCTACCATGAGGAGGGCCGGCCGTGAAGGGGGGGGCGGTGGTGCGCGAGGCTCGAGGGGCGGCAGGGCACGTGGTGAAGTGAAGTGGAATAGACAAGGAAGGGGAAAGGGGGCAGTGGATCGTAGTCGTACACGTGGCGGAATCCCGTGATGGGGAAGGTTAGACGTTAAGCAAGAAATGAAGCGATAGGTCAATATAGGGTGTTGAAAAGACAGTTTTGGCAGATTTTTGAAAATTTTCAAACTAGCAAAATTTAATTGTAACCCTTGGAATATAGGCAAGCCTTGGGCTTTTTGGTATTATCCGTTTTACCTATCTCTTTGCAAAAAACCAACACATTCCAGAAGTAAACTCGTTTGTTGCTAGTAATACGCCCCTGCAACACTTCATGAATTTTCTTGTGCTCGCATCCGAAGCCATTCGCAGACACACAAGAGAGATGGCCCAGGAGGAAGCAACAACCGTAAGGGTTGATCCGTTAGGCGACGACGATGTGGTGGATTTGGCAGAACAGTATCGTACAGAGCGTAGGGAAAGAGGGGTAGTTTGTGAGGCGATGCGGGCTCGTCCAAGGACGATGATTGCAACCGCGAAACCTATTAGTCAAGTGGAGTCGGACCACTGGCACACCAAATCGGACAAATCCATACTTACGGCGGAAAAGTTTGAGGGAACAAGGTGGAAGTACCAAATTCCCTCGAAAATAGGGTTAAGATTGCCCACATCTAAGGAAAGGGCGTCGGATGTGCGGCCGGGCGAGTTCAGCTTGTACGAGGAAGCGTTGCAAGGGGGTTTGCGGCTGCCTCTCCCCCAAGTAGTGGTGGATGTGTTAAACAAGTTAAAGGCAGCGCCAGGGCAGCTGATGCCGAACGCCTGGAAGATAGTAGTGGCCTGCGCGAGTTCCTGGCTGCAGGCGACCGGAGGGATGGCAATGACAGTAGAGGAGTTCTTCTCCTACTACAAGGCCTCCGATCAGCAAGAGACTTGGGTGACTCTGCAAACAGTGCGCGGGGCGAGGGCTAGTAGCGGGTCTTCCATCTTCAATAAAGGGGTGGAGGCCGAGATGGTTCTTTGTGACGGTGAATGGTGGGGCAGGAGTTCGCACGACGTGGAAGGTCCCCACCAAATCGGTCGAGCCCAAGTTGGACGGGGCGGCCGAAGACCAAGTGAAGAAGGTGAGGGAATGGAGGGAGGAGAAGGGAGTAAGATGGGACGAGCTGGTCCTTCCGTCAATGTTGTTTGCCCTAAACTTGGGACCGCAACCGTTGGGGGAGGATCCGGCAAGAGAGGAGTTAAAGAGGCAACGGAAGGCGGAGGAAGAAGAGGAAAGGAGATTGTTAGCCCGAGCGAACAAATATAAGGAGACACAACTGGGGCCTGCTCGGAAGTTGGTGCCGAAGGAGAGGATTCGACCTCGTCCTAAGCCTTTGGGGGACAAGAACCTGACTGAGTTTGCCCCATTGCCACAACCCATAGACCCACTGAAGGAGAGGGGCAAACGAGAGGTTAAGGCAGGACTAAAGAAGTCAAAGAAGATGAAAGTTGCCACTAAGGGGGCTAAGGATGCGCCCGGTTTGAAGAATATGAGGGTTGGTGGCGAGGACACCCTCAAAGTGGGACCAGAGGAGGCAACGAAGGAGATGGAGAGTGGGGCGACTGTCCTTGAAAACAAGTTGATAATGGGGCGACCGGCCCTCAGGAGGGGGCAGAACAACAACCAAAGGGGGGGCCTGCTCCCCAAGGAGAGGGAAAGGGGGTCAAGTTGAAGACTGCTATCTACCACGCGCCAGCAGTTTCTGGGCAACTGAAGGGAGAAGGAGGCCCAGCCAAGACTGCTGCCGACCAGCTTTTGAGCGTGGTGGAGGACGCGGCAGTGCGTTCGATGGCCAGTTTTACTGAGGCCGAATTGTTAAGGGGGTTGTGCTTTGCCCAGATGGAGGCAACTGCCTTAGCAGGAGCCCTACTAAACAAGGCGGCGGCTGCAAGAGGCGAAGTGAGGCCACTGAAGGCAAAGTTAGAGGAGGTGGAGTCCCAACTTAAAAGTTTGAGGAGGGAGATTGCAGGGTGGAGGAAGACCGCGTGGAGTGCGTGTGTCAGGGGGCTGGAAGAGGCCCAGAAGGCGAAGAAAATAGAGGTGTTGGCGATGGTGTAGAGCAATGCTGCCGACCATGTCCATGCTGAGCTGCTCACGACCAAGTTGGGGTTGGAGACGGAACGCCGCAAGGTGGTGTCGCTCGAGTTCCAGCTGGTTGGCGAGCAGAAGAAGCTGGAAGAGGCCCAAAAAGCCTGCATCGTCGCCAACGAACGGTGGAATGAGGCCATGACCTGCAACGAAGATCTTCGTGCTCAGTTGATCAAAGAAAAAGAAGAAGCGGATCTGAAGATCGCTGAGCTGGAGAGGACGTTGGCAGACGAGCGGGCCAAGTCAGTGGAGGAGAAAGTGGGGTTGGAGAAGGCTTTGGAGGAAGAAAAGACTAAGTTAGCCTCTGAGAGGGCAGCGTACCCCGACTTATATGTCGCAGCATTAGAGCAGTTCAAGGGTCCGCTGACTTCCAGATGGCTATCGATGCTGCGATCGCTAGCAACTTAGCAAGAGAGGGGTCTGGGGGAGCTGGCCCGTCGGGAGCGACCGCTGGGAGCAGGAGTGAAGAAGAAGTAATCCAGAGCTTCCAGCGGTCGGACTTCTACAAGCATGAGATAGCTAAGTTCTGGGACAGCGGCTGGAAGACTTTCAAGCGTAAAGCAGAAGAGCTGTTCCCAGACTTAGACTTCAGCAACGTAAGGATAGACGAAGACGACGTGGCCCAGACCCCCCTAGACGAGGGTGTTGACGAAGAGGACCTTGCCTCAAGTGAAGATGAATTATTGGTGTGAGCAAAATTTGTAAATAGAATTTTGGTTATTTTTGTTTTTGTTTTGTTGTCATTGTTGTTTGTTTGTTTGTTTTTGTGTGTGTGTGCGTGTGTGTGTGTGTGTGTGTGTGTGTAATTTCTTTAGTAAACTTATGAATAAGTTTGTGAATAAATAAAATTCTAAGTTGTGTTTGTCGTACTGTGGCCTTTATTTTTGTAAGTCTGAAAAGAATGAGAATGGTTATTCAAATATGGCTTGTGTATAAATCACAGTGAAAATTGAGAAGTAGGGAGCCAATCTAGCTTGTGAGAAAATTATGATGCAAAGAATGTTAACAATAAAAATGTTGGAATGTAAAGGTCTTAAAGTGTGAGAGTCTTGAAGTGTTAAGGCATGTGGTCAGAGTGTTGAGAAAATGTGAGAATGAAAATGTCTCAGAATGTGATAGTCTTGAAGTGTTAAATGGTTGGCAAATGAAAGTTGAAAATGTAAAGAATGTAAAGAGGTGTAAAAGCATGGACCTAGAATTGGACCAAGTATGACAACTATGCTACAAACATGAAGTTGTAAGAATGCTTGAGCCATAAGTAACTCAGTCTGGCTAAGCCCTTTGTGCTCAGGCTGGCTGAGGCTTTAAGTAACTCAATCGGACTGAGCCCTTTGTGCTTAGTCGGGCTGAGGTTTTAAGTAACTCAGTCTGGCTGAGCCCTTCGTGCTCAGTCTGGCTGAGGCTGTAAGTAACTCAGTCTGGCTGAACCCTTCGTACTCAGTCTGGTTGAGGCTTTAAGTAACTCAATCTGGCTGAGCCCTTCGTGCTCAGTCTGGTTGAGGCTGTAAGCAGGGTGTTATTGAAATACCACACAAATGACTGAGATATAAGATTGTTGTCTTTTAAAGTGCAACCCTTTGATCATAAATTTACACCATGTGAATAAGAACATTCAAGTGCATAGATTGTCAAAAAGAAAATACAGCAACTGATCAATACAAAAATAGGGCCTTATTGAAAATAACGCTTCAAGTGCTCTGCGTTTCACGGATGGGGGAGATCCCGACCTTCCATGTCCTGAAGTCGGTAAGTGCCCGAACGAGGTCTGGCCTTAACAATGTAAGGTCCCTCACACTTGGCTGCCAACTTGCCCTCAGTCGGATTTTTGGTGGCAAGGGTTGCTTCGCGCAAAACAAGATCCCCCACGGCGAACTTCCTCGGTCGAACTTTGCGGTTGTAATGTGTTCTCATTTTCTATTGATATGAGGCCCGTTTGACAACAATGGTCTCTCAGAGCTCTTCAATCAGGTCTAGGTCGGCTCGATGTAGTTCTTCAGTGAGTTCTGGATTTGGGTGCAAAACCCTCAGGGTAGGCAGACCGATTTCCACTGGGATGACCGCCTCAGCGCCGTATGTTAAGCGAAAGGGGGTCTCCCCAATAGGGGTTCCGGGTGTAGTACGGTACGCCCAGAGTACGTTTGGTAATTCCTCAGCCCAGAGTCCCTTAGCAGCTTCCAGCTTAGTTTTGATGATCTTCAAAAGAGAACGGTTGGTAACCTCAACTTGGCCATTGGCTTGGGGATGACCTGGGGAAGAGAAACATGGCTAGATTTGAAGTTCTGCACAAAATTTCCTGAACTTGGCATTGTCAAATTGTTTGCCGTTGTCAGAGACGATGGCTTGAGGGATGCCAAATCGGCACACGATCGACTGCCAGATGAATTTGGTGGTGTTGCGCTCGGTAATTATGGCAAGGGGTTCCGCCTCCACCCATTTAGTGAAGTAATCAATGGCGACAATTGCGAATTTGGTTTGGCCTCGACCAGTGGGCAATGGGCCAACTAGGTCGATCCCCCATTTAGCGAATGGGTAAGGGCTGCAAAGTATGATCAATTCTGTAGGAGGAGCATGAGGGATGTTGGCAAAGCGTTGGCACTTATCACATTTGAGCACGAATTCAGTGGCATCTTGGCTAAGAGTAGGCCAAAAGTAACCAGTGCGGAGTATCTTGTGGGCGAGTGACCTGGCACTAGAATGATTGCCGGATACACCCTCGTGGACTTCTCTCATCACGTAGGTCGCTTGAGCAGGATTGAGGTATCTGAGGTATGGGCGTGAAAAGCCACGTTTGTACAAGAGACCGCTAATAAGAATGTAGTTGGACGACTAGGCCCTGACTTTAGCGGCCTAGTGCTTGTCGTCTGGCAGTTCCCCCATTGTCAAAAATAGAAAGATGTCGGCCGCCCATGGAATAGGTTCGTTTTGGAGGAAATGGACCTGCTACTGGTTTGGGGAAATGGCAGGGTGAGCCAGATATTCGAGGCGGATACCATGGCTGAGGTCTGACTGGTCGGCAGAAGCTAACTGAGCAATTTCATCTGCCTTGAAATTTTCCATCCGAGGAATGTGCTTGATGTGGAAATTATTGAAGAGGCGAGCAAGGGGGAGTGCAATATCCCTGTATGCCCGTATCGTGTCTTCTTTGGCATCGAATTCCCCCGTGATTTGTCCGACAATGAGTTGGGAATCGCTGAACACTTGGATATGGCTGACACCAATGTCTCTAGCGAGGCGAAGACCTGCGATGAGTGCTTCATATTTAGCCTCATTATTGCTTGCGTCGAACAAGAAGCGGAGAGAACACTTGAAATAACCACCCTCGGGAGTGGTGAGGATGAGACCAGCCCCACTGCCTTCTTTGCGGGATGATCCGTCGACGTTGAGGGTTCAAGAGTGGGGGTCTTTTGCCTCAGTATGGGATTGTAGGGGCGGGGGAGCCATGATTGGAGTGGGGTTAGTGAATTTCAAGATAAAGTCGGCAACAGCCTGCCCTTTGATCGCCGTTCGAGGTCAGTAGGAGATGTCAAATTGGCTGAGCTCGCCGACCATTACATAAGTCTGCCGGACAACTCTGGTTGTTGCATTATCTTCTTCAAAGGTTGGTCAGGGAGGACCACTATGGAGTGGGCTTGGAAGTAGGGACGGAGTCGTCTTGAGGCGGTGACCAATGCTAAGGACATCTTTTCTAGCAATGGATAATTCTGTTCTGCGCCTCTGAGGGCTCGGCTGATGTAGTAAACCGGGTGTTGAACTGAACCGTCCTCCCTGATGAGGGTCGCACTGACTGCGATGCTTGATACGGCTAAATAGAGAAAAATGGGCTCACCCGTGAGCGCTTGGGAGAGTAGAGGGGGTTAGCCATGCACTGCTTCAATTGTTGGAAAGCCTCTTCGGACTCAGTCGTCCACTCGAAAGTCTGCTGAAGAACTTTGAAGAAGGGGAGGCACTTGTCAGTTGCATGGGAAATGAAGCGGTTGAGGGCGGCGACTCTGCCAGTAAGCCTCTGAACCTCCTTAACTGTTCTGGGCGACTGCATTTCTATCAAGGCCTTGATCTTTTCGGGGTTAGCTTCGATACCTCGCTGACTGACCATAAAACCCAAGAACTTCCCAGATCCTATGCCGAAGGCGCATTTCTCCGGATTGAGTTTCATTTGATACTTTCGTAGGGTGCCGAAGGTCTCTCGCAGGTCGACCAGATGATCAGTGGAGAGCTTGCTCTTGACTAGCATGTCGTCGACGTATACTTTCATGTTCCGGCCTATCTGGTGATGAAAGATGGCGTTGACCAACCATTGGTAAGTAGCCCCGGCATTTTTCAACCCAAATGGCATGGCACAATAATGGTAGTGGTAGGTTCCCTGGTCGGTGATGAAGGAGGTGTATTCCTAGTTAGACGGGTGCATCAGAATTTGGTTGTACCCAGAGAAGGCGTCCATGAAGCTGAGCATTTGATGGCCGGTCGTGGCGTCAACGAGCAGATCTATGCGAGGAAAGGGATAACTGTCTTTGGGGCAAGCTCGGTTAAGGTCGGAATAGTAGACACAGAGTCGCCATTTACTGTTGTTTTTACGGATCAGGACCACGTTTGACAGCCATCTGGGGTATTCCACATTTTTGATAAACTGTGCCTTAAGGAGCTTATCTACTTCGGAAATGATAAGAGTGTTGCGCTTCGGGTGAAAGATGCGCTACTTCTGGCAGAAGGGTCGGAAGTGGGGCTCAATGCTGAGACGATGGGTTATGATGGAGGGGTCAACACCCGGCATGTCGGAGTGGGTCCATGCAAATACATCATTGTGCTCAATCAGGAGGCAGTAAGGTCGGCCTTTGCCTGGGAGGATAGTTGGCTGCCGATCTTGGCAGTTTTTGTCGGGTTGGTGGGATCGATGGGGACCTCGACAAGCTCTTCCACTGGTTCTCCTCTGACCAGCTCATCCTTGTCCCTAGTGTCGAGCCCTTCAATGATCATAGCCTCCTTTAGCTTAGCCTCTTTAAGTGAAGTAACGTAACATTCCCTGGCCACGGTCTGCTCTCCCTTTACTGTACTGACCCCTAGGTCGGTGGGGAACTTGACGGCAAGATGGAAAGTGGATGTGATAGCTTGGAAAGCATTTAGGGCGGTGCAGCCGAGGATGATGTTGTAAGTAGAGGGACAGTCGACGACGAAGAAGGTGAGTAACTTTGTGGTCTGCCGTGGTGTAGACACCCCATTTTTGACCGACCTTAAGACTCAGACGTCACCGATTGAGCGCTCGGTGATGTTGCATATTGCGCTCGTTCAGAAGTCTCAGAGTCGCGGCCGTGCGCCCTGCCTCCGGACTTCCGAACTCTCTTCTGTGCCTTGTCTCGGTTTGCGAACCAGGCTCGGTTTTTCTCTGTTTTCTTTCCTGAGGGGAGGGAGTGGTCCCGTAGACTATCTCTCAGTGGCCGTAGGCTACGTTTTGTGGCCGTAGGCCATTTTGCCCATTTCGGAGCCCGGTTCCCGGTTTTCGGGACCGTCAGGCCGTGTGCCTCGGTTCGGGACCGCCCAACCATCTCCGATTTCTTCGATTTTTGGTAAGTGCCTCTGTTTTAGCATAACGAGGGACACTGGGGTCTCCGAGACCCACTTCGCAGCTGAACACCACTTCCGGTGTCCGGCAGCCCATTTTCGGGACCCTGAACCGCGCGGTTTTGGCCCCGAGCATTCATTTTGCATCGATGTCTGTTCATTTTTGGCAGACACCTCTGTTTGGTCCTTCCGAGGGACACTGGGGTCTCTGAAACCCACTTCGCAACCGAACACCACTTCCGGTGCCCGACAGCCCATTTTCGGGACCCTAAACTGCGCGGTTTTGGTCCCGAGCATTCATTTCGCATCCGTTTTCTCCGGTTTTTGGCAGAGACCTCTATTTGGTCCTTCCGAGGGACACTGGGGTCTCTGAGACCCACTTCGTGGCCGAACGCCACTTTCAGTGCCTACAGCCCATTTTCGGGACCCCGCGCGGTTTTGGTCCCCGAGCTTTCGTTTTGCATTCGTTTTTGTTCAATTTTGGCAGGTACCTCTGTTTCATCATTCCGAGGAACACTGCGGTCTCAGATGCCCACTTCGTGGCCGAACAAAATCTTTTTTTTTTGCCCTCAAAATATCTAGATATTTTGCCCTCAAAATATCTAGATATTTTGGGGAAAGATATTTCCATCTTTTGGCCATAAAAACCAGCAGCTTCTAGCTGGTGGAGAGGTTAGAAAAAATTGTTTTGGAGCCTCATATCTATATCTCTCTCCCTCTCTATACTTCCAAGTCAAAAAACCTCCAAGTTTCAACCCCATTTCTTCATCATCTTCAAGCCCTACCATCACCATTCCATTTCTGGCAGCAAGGGAGGGATTCCAGCAGCTTAAAGTCACCAAAGTTGGTCCAAGAAGCAATCAAAGTGTTGGTCTTCAAGGGTAAGTTTACTTTCCCTCTTTTCTAGCCCTATTTTGCACCATTTCTTACCTCTCTTTGCTTTTACTTTTGAGCTCCGAACTTGACTGAAACTAGGTCTTTTTTTAGCTATTCTCCATGTTTGTTTAAGGGTTCAACCCTATTTGAGAGCTCCATGATACACTTGTTTCAATATCATTCTTTAGGTCAATAATTTGCATGCTTTATTTGACTCATGAATAATCTGATTTCGAGTATGACATAAACTGTAAATATGCATATTTTGGGTTCCTCTTCAAAGTTGTAGAAGGAAATTTTGCTGTTTGAATTTTCTATACACCACTTGTCTCAATACCTCTCTTTGGCTCATTATTTTGCATGCTTTGTTAGGCTTATTTGGCTCCTGTTTTCAGCCTTCATCAGGCTTAGAAAGAGCCTTATTTTGGTCCATTCTTTGTGTTTTGTTAAGGGCCTTAAGCCATTTGGTGATTTCTTTTGGTACTTGTTTTGCAATTCTCCAAATTTACCGTAATATTGCATGCTATGTTTAGCATATATACATACTGATTTAGAGGTTGTAATCTCTTTCATTTGTGCATATTTTTGTTCCATCTTCAATGTTGTAGAACTGATTTTTTGGGTTTGAGCATTGTAGATATCACTTGCTTTGTAAATCCTCTCTTTTTCCGTATTTTTGCAAGCTATTGTTGTCATATCTAGGCTTACAATTTGGCCATGCTTTGTGCTGATAAAATGATATTTTTGGGGCTGCCTTGCTACTGTTTTTGCTGTCATGTGTCAATTTTGCATGTATAGCATAGCTGTAGGCCATTTCGGGGGCTAAATATCACATTTCGGGAACATTCCGGGCATCGGGTGCATTTGTATCATCATTTTGAGGCTGTTTTCCCTTCATTTAGTTGCTGGAATTTAGTTTGCATGCTTGCATATCATTTCCATGCCATTTTGTGCCTTTTTGTCATTGCCTCGGTTTGCGTGCCTGTGTGCGCGCATTTCGAGGCAGCCTCGTTTTATCCGCCGGCAGCCTATGTGAGTGTGGTTGAGGCCCTCTCATGTTGGCGTAAGCCCAATTTGCATTTTCATGCTTGTATGCCATTGCCTCGGTTTGTGTGCCCGTGTGCACGCATTTCGAGGCACTTTTTTTTATCCGCCGGCAGCCTATGTGAGTGTGGTTGAGGCCCTCTCATGTTGGCGTAAGCCCAATTTGCATTTTCATGCTTGTATGCCATTGCCTCGGTTTGTGTGCCCGTGTGCACGCATTTCGAGGCACTTTGTTTTTACCCGATGGCAGCCTATGTGAGTGCGGCTGAGGCTCTCTCATGTTGGCATAAGCCCATCACTGCATTCCGTATGCCATTTTATGCATTCCTCGGTTTGCGTGTCCGCGGGCACGCATTTCGAGGCAACTTTGTTTTTATCCGACGGCCTCCTATGAGTGTGGCCGAGGCCCTCTCATGTTAGCGTAAGCCCAATTCGCATTCCGTATGCCATTTCATGCCTTCGGGCCATGCCTCGATTTGCGTGCCCATGTGCACGCATTTCGAGGCACTTCATTTTTATCCGCCGGCATCCCGTGTGAGTGTGGCTGAGGCCCTCTCGTGTTGGTATAAGCCCAATTTGCATTTTACATGTCATTCCGCATCGCCTCGATTTGCGTGCCCGTGTGCATACATTTCGAGGCACTTCTTTTTTATCTGACGGCCTCTTATGTGGGTGTGGCTGAGGCCCTCTCATGTTAGTATAAGCCCAATTTGCATTTTCATGCCTTTATATCATGCCTCGGTTTGCGTGCCCGTGTGCACGCATTTCGAGGCACTTCATTTTCCTCTACTGGCTTCTTATATGAGTAGGCTGAGGCTCTCTCATGTGGGTGTAAGCCCATCATTGCATTTCTGTACCATTTTCATGCTTGTTTATCATCGCTTCGGTTTGCGTGCCCGTGTGTACGCATTTCGAGGCACTCCTCTTTTTGTCTCCCGGCCTCTTATGTGAGTGCGACTGAGGTCCTCTCATGTTAGTGTAAGCCCAATCTGCATTTTCCATGTCATTTGCATTGCGTATGCCACCGCCTCGGTTTGCGTGCTCGTGTGCACGCATTTCGAGGCACTTCGGTTTTATCCGATTTGCATTTCACATCATCGCCTCGATTTGCGTGCCCGTGTGCACGCATTTCGAGGCACTTCAGTTTTATTCGATTTGCACTTCGTATCATCGTCTCGATTTGCGTGCCTGTGTGCACGCATTTCGAGGCACTTCGGTTTTATCCGATTTGCACTTCGTATCATCGTCTCGGTTTGCGTGCCCGCGTACACGCATTTCGAGGCACTTCAGTTTTATCTTATTTGCACTTCGTATCATCGCCTCGGTTTGCGTGCCCGCGTACACGCATTTCGAGGCACTTCGGTTTTATCCGATTTGCACTTCGTATCATCACCTCGGTTTGCGTGCCCGTGGGCACGCATTTCGAGGCATCTCATTTTAATCCTATTGCATCTCATTTTCTATGTCATTTCACGCCTGTATGTTATCGCCTCGGTTTGCGTGCCCGTGGGTACGCATTTCGAGGCATCTCATTTTCATAGCATTGTGCATGCTAGGCTGTATCTTAGTTGCATTTCATGCATATCATGCATATTGTCGGGAAACGAGGTACGTTTCGTACTCCGAGTGACGGAACGGATCTCAATTCCCAAGTCACCGACACTCCGGATTAACCCATGATGGAGTTAGGCTTTCATTGTAGCATTCATCTGCATTCATCCGATATTGAGTTGTGCAATCCGACTCCTCGGCCATCATGCATCGGTATGCGTGATTGGTGGCACGAGGATCGAGGCATGCATATATTTTTGAAATACATTGCCATGCCCTTTTCCTGCTCTCTGTTGCAGCAAAATCAAGAATCAGCTACTTTTCGGAGTCCGGCGCGCATTTCGAGAAACACTGCAAACAGAGGCTAATTGGGGCATCCCAGTGGATTTCAGCGCCAAGGCAGCCCAGCATACACTACTCATCAGAAGCAAGGCAGTCCCTGGCTTGCATGCCAGTTTACTTCTTTGTAATTAATTTGTCAATTAATTAGAATATGTATTATTCTTTTATTTTGGGACTGTATATTTATTCGGACCCTCTGCGCGAGGGCACAACTGTAATAAGGGTGTGTGAGTGTGATGTATGTCTTCCAACCCCCCATTTCTTTCTCCCTTTTATTTATCTGCTTATGATGGTTAGATATAGGACATATTTCAATTAGCATACAGTATGACAGCATGTTTGCATCATTCATCTGTTTTGCATGCACCGGGCTCGGCGCATCATACAAACTGCATCTGTATTTCAATTCCAAGTTGAATACATGTTAGTTGTAGCATTTCACATGCCATGTTTAGAATAGCCGAGCCTGCTATAGTTTGCATCTTTGCATGTGTTGCATTAGGCAAATCTGTATATATTAGGATCATGCATGATTTCTAATCGGTTTTTGTTTTGGCTTGGAGTACTCGGTGAGCCTTTATGCTTTAGCATCCTTGCATGCGTGTGAGTGTTGCCATGATAGCATGCTTGCCATGAGGCTATTTGCTTATGTGATATAACTGCCTTGAATGCCTGTGGGTGGAGGTTGAGTTATCTGAAGTGGAACAAATCATTGACTGTTTGTTTTAAGCCCACTGGATAGTGGCAAAATCATTGTTTTCTAAGCCCACCTGAGGGTGGCAAATCCGCATTTTAGCCTACCTGAGGGTAGCACCTTCACACCATTTTCAAACAAACAAACATGAGATGTTTAGTTCCAATTCAGGCGATTCAGTCTATACTTGTATGCTGTGCGCATCACATAGTAACCTAGGCTAATAACCGGAATAAGAACTCACGATGTTTTCAAAAACAGATATCATGGTTAGTAGAGGCCGGTCTTTGACTGGGCGAGCGGGGGTGCTTACGATGTGACCTTCCCCAATCGTACCCAAGTTCCCGAGCCAACTTTGGTGATGACGGACACGTGGCCTTTTGGCACCGAGTCAGGATTTCCTAAATTTCCCATTTTAAAATATTTAGGTGGCGACTCTGTTATCTGGCAAAGCAGTCCATGTTTGGCACTTCTTTCAAAAAATCTGTTTTTTCTCAAAACGATTTGCCGGATTTGGACTCTTTGGTTCGAGATTTGGAACCGCAACCAAAATCGAGTCCGAACTGTAGCGAGGTCCCTCGCGGGCGTTGTTACAGTTTCTGGCGACTCTGCTGGGGAGTTAGAGAACTTGACTCGAACTCGTGATATCTGGTTTTGACTACACTTGTGTGTTTCTTTGCATTGCATTTGCATTGGTGCGCCTAGGACACCGTGTTTGCCATATGCCATTCCCGAACGATTTGCCGGAGGCTTGTCTTGTCAAGGCATGACCATAAGGCTGATCGGCTCTGGGCTCTGACAGCATGGGAACACAAACCCCGGTTTTACCGGGGCACCCTTTTTGACCATTCGACCTAGTGCATATTCGGATCCATAGTGACCATTCCAAACTAGGACAGGTTGCTTACCCGATAGGTTGTTTGAAGCCGCTGCGTGCGTAGTAAAACCCTAGTTCCTGACAAAATAGGACAGGGAAACCCTACCCCAACATAGGGGTGTTTTGGCTCTCATTTATCTGTTATGTGCTTGTTAGAGTGCGGCTCTACAGGGAATGCATGTATCAGTTTGTGAGTTTGGGCATCAGGCCTGCGGGCACCAGTTCAGTATTTTGAGAATCAGTTTTACCCGAGGGTATCAGATTTGAGGCAGAATTTTGGGCAGAATTCAGTAGAGAGCACACTCATTCAGCTTTGTTCGTATCTGTTCTGGTGAAGTCAGGCTGAGATGCTGCTTGTTTTCTCTTTTGCTAGGTAGTCTGGGAACTATAGCTTCAGGAGGCTCCAATATCCCCCAGGTACACCGAACTTGTGTTGATAGACTTTGTCAGGTCAAAGATTCAGTTCAAGGGCAATCAGTATTCCTTTGCCAGAGGCAGGGTAAAAAGGCCAGTCAGGGACAGTTATACCGGTTGTTCAGTTAGACCAGGGCAATATGGCAGGGATGGAGGAAATGATGCGTCAACTCCAAGAAAGTATGAAACTCATGCAGCAGGACGCTGCCCGTCAAGCGGAATTTGCCAAAAGCCAGGCTGAGATTATAGCCCAACAGGCAGAGACAATTGCCAGGCTAGAGCAGCAAACTGGAGTATCTACTTCACACCAGGCTCCTCTCCCACCCAGAGTTCCAACGCTCGGGGAGACAGCTAATGTCCAGGAAGATACGGACATTCGACAAGGCCACCTCTGCCCTCGGTTCTACCCCAGCTATCCAAAGCACCGACCAACCTACCAGACTCCGCCTTTGAGCTCGAGACGGACCCCACAGCATTGAAAGTGAGCAAGCTTGAGAAACTGTTCAAAAAGTCTCAGGGGGCCCACTCTATTCCTGATATAGAGGATGGTTATACCGACTCAGTAGTGACATTACCGGATCGGTTCAAGATGCCACATATCGATCGATTCGATGGCTCTGAAGACCCAATGGTGCACCTCCAACTGTTTTCTGATATCTTGAGGCCAATGGGTTTGACCACAGCCCAGAAACTATCACTATTCGGCCGAACCCTGTCCGGGATAGCCGTGATCTGGTATGCAAAATTGGAGAGCTCTGTGAAACGGAACTGGGAAGAGCTGGCTGAGGCCTTTGTTGCTCAATACTCCTATAACACACAGATCGAGGTCACAACTCGTGATCTCGAAGTCACCCGCCAAGAACCAAAGGAGGGTTTCTCAGAGTTCATGACGAGATGGAGAGCAAAAGCCTCAATGATGACCACTAGGCCCACTGACAAAGATCAGATTCGGATGATTGTGCGCAATCTCCAGCCCAAGCTTCTGCAGAAGATGATTGTTCTTCCCTTCCCTACCTTTTCAGATTTGCATGAGATGGGGGTTCAAATCGAGGATGCCATCAGACAAGGGATCTTTGCAGAAGATAATGAGCCTTTGAAGGGGAATGTTGCTTGCAGTTCTAATGCTACTACTGATGGTAGCACAACTGCGAAATGCTCAGAAGTAGACACTATCACCACTTCCCTCAATGGCCAAAAACTAACCACTTCAACTCGGCCCCAAGCCCGAAAGTTCAACCCTCTTTACATGAGTCTCTCTCAAGCTTTGAAAAAGCTGCAAGAAGAAGGGCACCTAGAACTCCTAGAACCCCAACCCCTTCCAAATCCTCTTCCGCCAAGATATGACCCAGCTAAATACTGTGCCTACCATCAACAGCACGGTCATGATACGAACCGTTGCATTCGCCTCCGTCATAAGATTCAGGATCTTATTGACGAAGAGACCCTAGCTCCACCAAAAGGACCTCAGGTTAGTACTGGCTCGTCACCTCCCCACCTCAACCTCATCCATACACTACCATCCATCTTCGACCCCAGCATATACATCACCCCGGCCCACCTACCCAAGCCTGAGGTGTTTATCCCAGAAAGCATGGACTTATGCATGATGGATGCACCTGGACCACAATCATCTCAAACCCGAGAACCCACTACTTCTGAGTTGATGGGAATGATTAAAGATCTTCAAAGAACTGTGACCGATCTGGCCTCCGGGACATTGGCGCCATCATCGACCACACCACATACTGGGAATTTCATGTCAAAAGGCTCCCCAGTCTTGGGGCGGGCTATATCTGAGGAAGGCCAATCCCTTGGCAAAGTGGAGGTAAGTGGTAAGAACAAGGTAGGGGCGGGCATGGATCCCCATGAACATCTTTTGTTGGCTGTTGAGGCTTTGAAAGCCGAGGGACTGGACAAAGAGCAAGTCCTCACAGTTGTTGCAAAAACTGTGGAGGACACTTTTGCCACTCAAGTTGGGGGTAGTTTGAATCAAGAGGCAAGCCGGAAGAAGGGTCGTTGTACCAAGAATGTTCCTTTCAGGTCTAATCCCGTGCTTGGAAGAGATCAGCAAGTCAGGCCAGCACCTACCAATCCCTTTGCGGGTGCGCCCAGCAAAAATCCACAAGCCTTGAAGTACCAACCCCGAGGTCAGAGGGTCTTCCATGCCCTCCACATGCCTTTATCAAAAGCTTTCCAAATCCTTGTTGAACAAGGGCATCTGAAGCCCCTAGAGTCACAGCCATTACCAAAGAACCTCCCTCTCTCACACAACCCAGCCGACTACTGTGCCTTCCATCAGCGAGCTGGCCATGACACTGACAACTGCTTCCGTCTTCGCCATGAAGTACAGGATCTATTTGACAACGGGGTCATCCTCCCGCCGAGCTCAGCAAAGTCTATCGGCACTGGATCAGTGAACTTGGGGGATAATGTGATTATGTGATCAAGAGATGAACCACCTGCGGATGGCACTTAGAGTACTCCAGACGTGGGAATGGCACGCACTGTTCTGAGCAATGTGCGAATACCAGTTTTTGTGCTTTCTGACTTGGGTATTGGGTCAGTTTTGTTATTTTGTCTTGAGTCTGTCTTTTTGTTTTAAGTCAGTCTCTTTTGTTTTGGGTCTGTCTTGTTGTATTGAGTCAGTCCTGTTGTATAGGAGTCGGGTGGTTCCGGGGGTGTTACCTCGAGCGTCACCATTTTGTTTTGTGTTTGCCTTTTCATTTTTGTTTTGAGTCTGTTTCTGCCAGGGAGCCAGTTGTGCCAACAGATTTTGAATGAAACAGCAGTGATTTTCGCGCTCTCGCATTTGCTTCTGCCGTGTGCTAGTTGTGCCGGGATTTGAATGAAATGGCAGTGCATTCCACCTGCTCTCTTGTGCCTTGAAGTCATTGTAATGACCTAAGTTTTTCAAAACTTTTTGAACACTGCGGTGAAAACAAAGAGGAAGGAATTCCTCGGGATTTGCAAAACTTTGATCAATTGAGAGAAAGAGAGGCGTGCTGAGCCCTTAATGAATGAAATCATGCTTGTTAGTGTGAGTACTGGGAAGGACCCTAGCTTTGATCCAGATTGGTCCTACACTGTCTTCAGCGCGAGCGATTTGTCGCTTTCTTAAAAATTTTCAAAAACAAAATGTTTTGCGCGGTCTTGCGAAGACATGTGTGGAATCGCTCTTGAGATTGTGCAGCTCAGGATCGCTCTCAGCCTCGAGACTCAACCCCTTTGCTTCAAACCTTGAACTTGCATTCAGAATGTTCAACGGTCAACCACGATGTGAGGCCTGTGTGGCCAGATTTGAAGCAGCCCTCGAACATGAGGCACCAAAGTCAGATCAAGAAGGTCAGACCTTATCAGAAGAAGCTTGCAAAGCTAGATCAGAAGCACCCCTCGAACTAGGGGCAAAAAATATCCGATGTGCTCGAAAAGCCAAAGGTGGATCCTTCTGCAAATCAATACAACATCCAGTCTCCTGGATACAGAGGGCTTCAATCTCAAAACCATTTGGCATGGACTTGTTACACTTTTCCCCTTTGAGAGGCTCGCTGGGCCGAAAACCCGGAAGGGCGACCCAGGCAAAAGTTAGAGCAAAGAAAAAAGAACAAAAAAGAGAAAAAGAAAAAATGCAACGAAAAGAAAATAGAAAAGAAGAAAAAGAATATGAAAAGAATAGAAAAAAGAGAAAAGAAAGAAAAACAAAGCTCGCAAGGTCGAAAACCTGCAACAGGCGCCTCGGCAAAAGTTAGAGCATAAAAAGGAGAGGTTAAATACCCGAGTGTACCTTAACCCCGAACTACGTAAGGCTTGATTCCCATCTTTGGGATACGTAGGCAACTTCATTCTGAAGTCCAGCCGTAAACACTTCCAAACTCAATTATGTCCATGTAATGGTTTTGACCATCCTTGTCTTCTCTGTATCCGAGAGTACGGTTGTAATCATCTCTCTGAGGACTGACTACAATGCGCTGCAGTGCCATCCAAACAAGGGGCAACTTTCCGTTGCCATTCAATGCACCGCAGTGCCGTTCAAACAAGGGGCAACTTTCCGTTGCCATGCAGCTCTCTCCAAGCAAGGGGAAATTTTCCTCCGGGTCTGAGGTTGTGCATCTCGAGAGTGGGTTCTATGCTTGTTGAGCAGTGGCCATTTGCAAAGATAGTTTTTGAGAATTTTTACTGAGGTTGACTAATTTTCTCGAAAATTGTTCCATCTTCCCCAAAAACTGGACCATTTTTTGGACCCAAAAAAGGAAAATTTTCAGTGCTTACAACCCGACTTGCATGATTTCAAATCAAAAATCGAACAAGCATGTTAACCCGACTCTCATTTTGGTCAAAACTGTTTTAGTAAAAAGCAGAAATAAAAAATGGTCAAAATGATGAACTAGGGGCACAGTTGAGTCAGGTGTTCTGTCTTTTCCCCGTTATCAATGCATTTGCCAGAAAGGGCACCATACCTGCCAGAAAGGGCACCACTGAAGCTAACAGAAACGGGCTGAAAGCTCTCTCACACCCTCCAAGCAGCGAGGTATCAAGCCAAGTACGAAGCACGAACTAGAATGGGCCAAGATATTCCACTCCATCATCTGGACAGATCTGATCACGTCCAAACTCCCCAGCAAAGCATCATCAATCGATGTCAGCTGCAGATTTGCTACACATCCTGTTGTAGCACAACCCCTCTGTAGGAGAAACTCACTGTTGTGAGCAGAAGAAGAAGAATCTGGTAGAATGCTAGGGGCAAGAGCCTTCAACTTGCTGTTTATCCATCAACCACCAAGGGGAGGGATTGAAAAATGAGAGATTGAAGAATAGAGAGATGTGCGTTGAGAGAAAAAGTGAGAAAAGGGTTTTTTCAGAAAAACAGAGCTTGAGGGCCGAGTGATGTGAGAATCACAAGTGAGAAAGGGTGGGAAACACTACCCGGTGAAACAGGCTCCCTGTGCACGTCTGAGTGTCGTGTCTTTTTGTTTTATCTCGATTTTGTTTTGGGTCGTTTCGAGTGTTACTCGATGTGTCTAGGTTGTGTGCCTTTTATTTCCTTGTTGAGTCGTTTTGCTGTGTCCAGTTGTAGGCTCAATACCTGATCAAAAACTCATCTCTCAATTTCAAAAATAAAATCGTTTTGCGCTCTGAGTGCCGTGTCGTTCTCCACATTTGTGCAAAACAGAATTTGTTCTTTCGCAAAACCACAGGGTTCAACCCAGGTCATATGAGAACAGTAAAACAAGGACCTATCTGAAGCTATTTAGTTCTGGGCTACCAAGCAAAAGAAAAGAGGGAAAATGTTGGGCATCTGAGATTGTTTCAACTTCTGCAAGTTTTGTTATTGCATCCTGTATATTCAAAATGAGCTGTGCGCCAGAAAAACGAGCTGTGTACCCGGAAGAGCTGTGTGCCCCAAAAGAGTTGTGTGCCCAGATTGAACAGAATTTTGTGTTGCGAGTTGCGCGCCTAACGAACAGGGTGTCGTGTTGTGAGTTGTGTGCCAAATGAATGGAATGCTATGTCGTAAGCTGTGTGCCAAGTCTTGCATTGTTATGCACATCTATCTAGCATTGTTATGCTCATTCGTTGCATTGTTATGCACATCTGTCTAGCATTGTCATGCTCATTCGTTGCATTGTTATGCACATCTGTCTAGCATTGTTATGCTCATTACTTGCATTGTTATGCCCACTTCACCTATATTATTATGCACCTTTTCACTTGCAATTATCGTCTTTTCTCCTCTCGCATGCGGCGCGTTAGAACATCTTTGGTTTGAATATTTGGACGAGTTCCAGTCTTCGTTCACCTTTCCTCTCTCGCATGTGTTATGCTACCCGGTTAAAACCTTCCCTCTCTCCGTATGACATACGTTGAGATATGCCTGTTGGTTACACCATTGTTATTCTACCCGGTTACAACCTTCCCAGGTTGCGTTGTAGACGCGCTGGGCGGTTGTTGGATCTCTTCTCACGATTTCAGCGTGGTTAGAGTATCCCGTTCCTTACGCGATTTCAGCGTGTTTGGAATTTATCTCAGGTTGCGTTGTGTACGCACCTGGGCGGTTGTTCGGATCTCTTCTCACGATTTCAGCGTGGTTAGAGTATCCCGTTCCTTACGCGATTTCAGCGTGTTTGGAATTTATCTCAGGTTGCGTTGTGTACGCACCTGGGCGGTTGTTCGGATCTCTTCTCACGATTTCAGCGTGGTTAGACCGTTCCTTACGCGATTTCAGCGTGTTTGGAGTTTATCTCAGGTTGCGTTGTGTACACACCTGGGCGGTTGTTCGGATCTCTTCTCACGATTTCAGCGTGGTTAGAGTATCCCGTTCCTTACGCGATTTCAGCGTGTTTGGAATTTATCTCAGGTTGCGTTGTGTACGCACCTGGGCGGTTGTTCGGATCTCTTCTCACGATTTCAGCGTGGTTAGAGTATCCCGTTCCTTACGCGATTTCAGCGTGTTTGGAGTTTATCTCAGGTTGCGTTGTGTACGCACCTGGGCGGTTGTTCGGATCTCTTCTCACGATTTCAGCGTGGTTAGAGTATCCCGTTCCTTACGCGATTTCAGCGTGTTTGGAATTTATCTCAGGTTGCGTTGTGTACGCACCTGGGCGGTTGTTCGGATCTCTTCTCACGATTTCAGCGTGGTTAGAGTGTTCGTTTCCTCACACGTTTTCAGCGTGTTTGGAATTTATCCCAGGTTGCGTTGTGGACGCGCTGGGCGGGTTGCTTTTGGTTACCTCTTCTCACGATTTCAGCGTGGTTAGAGTGTTCTTTTCCTCACACGATTTCAGCGTGTTTGGAATTTATCTCAGGTTGCGTTGTGTACGCACTTGGGCGGTTGTTTTCGGACCTCCTCTCACGAATATCAGCGTGTTGTGAGTGTCCCCTTCCTCACACGATTTTCAGCGTGTCTGGAATTTATCTTAGGTTGTGTGGAACGCACCTGATGGGTTTTCTTTGTTCTCTCTCCTCCCACGAGTCCAGTGCGATTGGAGTATGTGACCATTTTGCATCTATTATGCTCTCTGTTGCATCGCGCTATCTTGCGCACCTTACTTGTATCACATTGCGATGCATCCACTCGCTGACACTGCGTGTGTCAAACTTTTGGAATCATAGGAATCACATTGAATATATGTTGTTAGCATATTGTTCCTGTTGGATTTCTCTATTTTGCAGGCACGATATTGTATGTACGGTTCATTTGAGGCTGGTGCGACCAGACGAATCGCGCAGGTATCGTATCTTCTCCGTGTGAGACGCGACGAGAATTGAATGATTCTCCGCATTCCTAACTGCATGAAATGTAGTTGTTTGCTTTGCATTCTTGCTTAAAACTGTTGCATCTATTTGTTAATACTTGTTTCATTACAGCTTGCTGCATTTGCATGATCACCTGGCTCTGTGCATGTCGTTTTGCATTTTGCCCCCTGCCTGCGGGCACACATATCTTTGTTCATCTTGTATGATTGTCTAAGTCTTCGGCCTTGTCAAAAATGGGTTGTCTCTGGGCTTTGACATTCACTCCCGTCATTGTTATGACTTCCGAGTTCTGTCAAAGAGGGGCAACTGTAGACACCCTATTTTTGACCGACCTTAAGACTCAGACGTCACCGATTGAGCGCTCGGTGATGTTGCATATTGCGCTCGTTCAGAAGTCTCAGAGTCGCGGCCGTGCGCCCTGCCTCCGGACTTCCGAACTCTCTTCTGTGCCTTGTCTCGGTTTGCGAACCAGGCTCGGTTTTTCTCTGTTTTCTTTCCTGAGGGGAGGGAGTGGTCCCGTAGACTATCTCTCAGTGGCCGTAGGCTACGTTTTGTGGCCGTAGGCCATTTTGCCCATTTCGGAGCCCGGTTCCCGGTTTTCGGGACCGTCAGGCCGTGTGCCTCGGTTCGGGACCGCCCAACCATCTCCGATTTCTTCGATTTTTGGTAAGTGCCTCTGTTTTAGCATAACGAGGGACACTGGGGTCTCCGAGACCCACTTCGCAGCTGAACACCACTTCCGGTGTCCGGCAGCCCATTTTCGGGACCCTGAACCGCGCGGTTTTGGCCCCGAGCATTCATTTTGCATCGATGTCTGTTCATTTTTGGCAGACACCTCTGTTTGGTCCTTCCGAGGGACACTGGGGTCTCTGAAACCCACTTCGCAGCCGAACACCACTTCTGGTGCCCGGCAGCCCATTTTCGGGACCCCAAACTGCGCGGTTTTGGTCCCGAGCATTCATTTCGCATCCGTTTTCTCCGGTTTTTGGCAGAGACCTCTATTTGGTCCTTCCGAGGGACACTGGGGTCTCTGAGACCCACTTCGTGGCCGAACGCCACTTTCAGTGCCTACAGCCCATTTTCGGGACCCCGCGCGGTTTTGGTCCCCGAGCTTTCGTTTTGCATTCGTTTTTGTTCAATTTTGGCAGGTACCTCTGTTTCATCATTCCGAGGAACACTGCGGTCTCAGATGCCCACTTCGTGGCCGAACAAAATCTTTTTTTTTTGCCCTCAAAATATCTAGATATTTTGCCCTCAAAATATCTAGATATTTTGGGGAAAGATATTTCCATCTTTTGGCCATAAAAACCAGCAGCTTCTAGCTGGTGGAGAGGTTAGAAAAAATTGTTTTGGAGCCTCATATCTATATCTCTCTCCCTCTCTATACTTCCAAGTCAAAAAACCTCCAAGTTTCAACCCCATTTCTTCATCATCTTCAAGCCCTACCATCACCATTCCATTTCTGGCAGCAAGGGAGGGATTCCAGCAGCTTAAAGTCACCAAAGTTGGTCCAAGAAGCAATCAAAGTGTTGGTCTTCAAGGGTAAGTTTACTTTCCCTCTTTTCTAGCCCTATTTTGCACCATTTCTTACCTCTCTTTGCTTTTACTTTTGAGCTCCGAACTTGACTGAAACTAGGTCTTTTTTTAGCTATTCTCCATGTTTGTTTAAGGGTTCAACCCTATTTGAGAGCTCCATGATACACTTGTTTCAATATCATTCTTTAGGTCAATAATTTGCATGCTTTATTTGACTCATGAATAATCTGATTTCGAGTATGACATAAACTTTAAATATGCATATTTTGGGTTCCTCTTCAAAGTTGTAGAAGGAAATTTTGCTGTTTGAATTTTCTATACACCACTTGTCTCAATACCTCTCTTTGGCTCATTATTTTGCATGCTTTGTTAGGCTTATTTGGCTCCTGTTTTCAGCCTTCATCAGGCTTAGAAAGAGCCTTATTTTGGTCCATTCTTTGTGTTTTGTTAAGGGCCTTAAGCCATTTGGTGATTTCTTTTGGTACTTGTTTTGCAATTCTCCAAATTTACCGTAATATTGCATGCTATGTTTAGCATATATACATACTGATTTAGAGGTTGTCATCTCTTTCATTTGTGCATATTTTTGTTCCATCTTCAATGTTGTAGAACTGATTTTTTGGGTTTGAGCATTGTAGATATCACTTGCTTTGTAAATCCTCTCTTTTTCCGTATTTTTGCAAGCTATTGTTGTCATATCTAGGCTTACAATTTGGCCATGCTTTGTGCTGATAAAATGCTATTTTTGGGGCTGCCTTGCTACTGTTTTTGCTGTCATGTGTCAATTTTGCATGTATAGCATAGCTGTAGGCCATTTCGGGGGCTAAATATCACATTTCGGGAACATTCCGGGCATCGGGTGCATTTTTATCATCATTTTGAGGCTGTTTTCCCTTCATTTAGTTGCTGGAATTTAGTTTGCATGCTTGCATATCATTTCCATGCCATTTTGTGCCTTTTTGTCATTGCCTCGGTTTGCGTGCCCGTGTGCGCGCATTTCGAGGCAGCCTCGTTTTATCCGCCGGCAGCCTATGTGAGTGTGGTTGAGGCCCTCTCATGTTGGCGTAAGCCCAATTTGCATTTTCATGCTTGTATGCCATTGCCTCGGTTTGTGTGCCCGTGTGCACGCATTTCGAGGCACTTTTTTTTTATCCGCCGGCAGCCTATGTGAGTGTGGTTGAGGCCCTCTCATGTTGACGTAAGCCCAATTTGCATTTTCATGCTTGTATGCCATTGCCTCGGTTTGTGTGCCCGTGTGCACGCATTTCGAGGCACTTTGTTTTTACCCGATGGCAGCCTATGTGAGTGCGGTTGAGGCTCTCTCATGTTGGCATAAGCCCATCACTGCATTCCGTATGCCATTTTATGCATTCCTCGATTTGCGTGTCTGCGGGCACGCATTTCGAGGCAACTTTGTTTTTATCCGACGGCCTCCTATGAGTGTGGCCGAGGCCCTCTCATGTTAGCGTAAGCCCAATTCGCATTCCGTATGCCATTTCATGCCTTCGGGCCATGCCTCGATTTGCATGCCCGTGTGCACGCATTTCGAGGCACTTCATTTTTATCCGCCGGCATCCCGTGTGAGTGTGGCTGAGGCCCTCTCGTGTTGGTATAAGCCCAATTTGCATTTTACATGTCATTCCGCATCGCCTCGGTTTGCGTGCCCGTGTGCATGCATTTCGAGGCACTTCTTTTTTATCTGACGGCCTCTTATGTGGGTGTGGCTGAGGCCCTCTCATGTTAGTGTAAGCCCAATTTGCATTTTCATGCCTTTATATCATGCCTCGGTTTGCGTGCCCGTGTGCACGCATTTCGAGGCACTTCATTTTCCTCTACTGGCTTCTTATATGAGTAGGCTGAGGCTCTCTCATGTGGGTGTAAGCCCATCATTGCATTTCTGTACCATTTTCATGCTTGTTTATCATCGCTTCGGTTTGCGTGCCCGTGTGTACGCATTTCGAGGCACTCCTCTTTTTGTCTCCCGGCCTCTTATGTGAGTGCGACTGAGGTCCTCTCATGTTAGTGTAAGCCCAATCTGCATTTTCCATGTCATTTGCATTGCGTATGCCACCGCCTCGGTTTGCGTGCTCGTGTGCACGCATTTCGAGGCACTTCGGTTTTATCCGATTTGCATTTCACATTATCGCCTCGGTTTGCGTGCCCGTGTGCACGCATTTCGAGGCACTTCAGTTTTATTCGATTTGCATTTCACATCATCGCCTCGATTTGCGTGCATGTGTACACGCATTTCGAGGCACTTCGGTTTTATCCGATTTGCACTTCGTCTCATCGCCTCAGTTTGCGTGCCCGCGTACACGCATTTCGAGGCACTTCAGTTTTATCTGATTTGCACTTCGTATCATCGCCTCGGTTTGCGTGCCCGCGTACACGCATTTCGAGGCACTTCGGTTTTATCCGATTTGCACTTCGTATCATCACCTCGGTTTGCGTGCCCGTGGGCACGCATTTCGAGGCATCTCATTTTAATCCTATTGCATCTCATTTTCTATGTCATTTCACGCCTGTATGTCATCGCCTCGGTTTGCGTGCCCGTGGGTACGCATTTCGAGGCATCTCATTTTCATAGCATTGTGCATGCTAGGCTGTATCTTAGTTGCATTTCATGCATATCATGCATATTGTACGGGAAACGAGGTACGTTTCGTACTCCGAGTGACGGAACGGATCTCAATTCCCAAGTCACCGACACTCCGGATTACCCATGATGGAGTTAGGCTTTCATTGTAGCATTCATCTGCATTCATCCGATATTGAGTTGTGCAATCCGACTCCTCGGCCATCATGCATCGGTATGCGTGATTGGTGGCACGAGGATCGAGGCATGCATATATTTTTGAAATACATTGCCATGCCCTTTTCCTGCTCTCTGTTGCAGCAAAATCAAGAATCAGCTACTTTTCGGAGTCCGACGCGCATTTCGAGAAACACTGCAAACAGAGGCTAATTGGGGCATCCCAGTGGATTTCAGCGCCAAGGCAGCCCAGCATACACTACTCATCAGAAGCAAGGCAGTCCCTGGCTTGCATGCCAGTTTACTTCTTTTGTAATTAATTTGTCAATTAATTAGAATATGTATTATTCTTTTATTTTGGGACTGTATATTTATTCGGACCCTCTGCGCGAGGGCACAACTGTAATAAGGGTGTGTGAGTGTGATGTATGTCTTCCAACCCCCATTTCTTTCTCCCTTTTATTTATCTTGTCACGACCCCAACCCGCCCCTAGAAGGTCGGCGCCGAGATGGCCAGTAATCCGAGATTACCGAAGGCCAACTTACAAAGATCACACACAATCAGAGTATACATATGGGGCTAACAAGAGCGGAAGCAATAATTCAACATACAAATGGTCCATAAGAGCTGTGCATAAGTCAAATGAAATGGCATACATCTCAATTATAGCTTTACAACTTAAATACAATACAAGCAAAATACATATTACATCCTTAACAAAAGGGCTTCACAGCCGACATAAACAAACACAAGACGAGGGACATAATCTTCATAGTGCCGACGTTCTCAACGCCGACCTAACATGCATTCAAAACCTCGGCTAAAAAATAAACATCTCGGCAGAGCCGACTTCTTGCTTGAAACCTACATATATATAGAGAGGGTGAGTATGAAAACTCAGTGAATGGTACAAGTAATAAAGGGGTTTCATGAACGATTCCCGAGGTTCTTGCAAAACATACATATATCATAACTTGGTCAAAGCATGTTCTCGGCATAACTGTGCAAAGCATACTTGGCAAAACTCACATCAAAGCATGTACTTAGCATAACTTATAGCGAAACATATACTTAGCATGACTTGTAACAAAACATGTACTTGGCAAAGCTTATACAAAACATATACTTGGCATAACTTGTATCAAAACATGTACTTGGGGTCATCACATTCCAAAACAGAACATGTCCATCCGCTCATAGACCGTCGATGGCAAATCATACTTATCCACTCGTTCATAGACCGTCAGTGGCAAATACATTCAAACAAAACATATCAAACTTGTACTTCAATCTTGGCCTTTCAAATCATATGTGCTACTAACGTTTAAAGTCCCCTAGCACGTACGGACTTGTGCCACCAATGCTTAAAGTCCCTTGGCACGTACGGACTCCAAAAGGTTGTGCTACTAACGTTTAAAGTCCCCTAGCACGTACGGACTCCAATAGGTTGTGCTACTAACGTTTAAAGTCCCCTAGCACGTACGGACTCCAATAGGTTGTGCTACTAACGTTTAAAGTCCCCTAGCACGTACGGACTCCAAAACAATTCACTTGTAGGCCGGGTTATTGGGCTTAGGTCCCCATCACCACGGTCCCCAAAACAAAGCGGATACTTGTTGCATGAAACTTATACTTAATACATCAAAAATAGGGCAATCATTCATACTTAACAAATACTTTTCAAAACAAAGCAAAGCAAGGCTTATTCAAAACAGTTTAACATAGCTTTATTAAAAGCACCACTCACTTAGTTCTTGGGACGTCGGATTCACAGCAGAGGTCCAAGTCCTTAGAACACGGATCTAACGGTTTGATCTTTAGGAATCAAGCTTGGAAGATCTACTCTCTCTCAAGAACACTTCTCCCTCCTCTAGAGCTTCTCTCTCTTCTCTCAAAACAAGATATAACAAATGATGCATTTCTCTCTCCATCGGTTGATTTAACACTCAGCTCGGACACGTGGCAGCGGTGGATTGGTTCTCCTCAAAAAGGTGATAGATTGACAAGACAAGGTTCTGACAAGGCGTATCTAACAAGCTTCACAGGAAACACTCCGGCAAGGAATGACATCGGCAAAAGACAAGACATCGGCAAAGGCAAGACGTCGGTAAGCAAAGGACAATGACCTCGGCTAAGGACAAACTTCGGCAGTGCGATAATAAAGACATCGGCTGGAAGAACAATGCTTCAGTAACTAATGGTGACAATGATCTCGGCTAGGAAGGACAACACTTGACTAAGCTGTGTCACACCTCGGCCTAGATGTGCCACACCTCGGTCTAGGTCATACCACTTCCAGGACAAGATCACTTGGGTTCAAGATAACATCTCGGCTCGGATAATACACATCTCGGCCTCGGCGATACACACCTCGGCCCAGATGATAATCATCTCGGCCAATATGCCTAGACGAAGATGAGGTCAAACAAAGGGATTCCGGAATAGTTACAGGCTTGGGATGACCTCGGCTTAACATATCCTAGGCTCATCATGACTTAGGCTTAACAATACAAGGGAGGAACAAAGCATACATATACACTTAGGCAAATCATATACATACAAAACAAGGCAAGATTCATGAGTGCAAATCTTAACATGGCAAATCATATAAATACATGCAAGCATGACTGAGGCATGAAATGTGGGTCCTTACATATCTGCTTATGATGGTTAGATATAGGACATATTTCAATTAGCATACAGTATGACAGCATGTTTGCATCATTCATCTGTTTTGCATGCACCGGGCTCGGCGCATCATACAAACTGCATCTGTATTTCAATTCCAAGTTGAATACATGTTAGTTGTAGCATTTCACATGCCATGTTTAGAATAGCCGAGCCTGCTATAGTTTGCATCTTTGCATGTGTTGCATTAGGCAAATCTGTATATATTAGGATCATGCATGATTTCTAATCGGTTTTTGTTTTGGCTTGGAGTACTCGGTGAGCCTTTATGCTTTAGCATCCTTGCATGCGTGTGAGTGTTGCCATGATAGCATGCTTGCCATGAGGCTATTTGCTTATGTGATATAACTGCCTTGAATGCCTGTGGGTGGAGGTTGAGTTATCTGAAGTGGAACAAATCATTGACTGTTTGTTTTAAGCCCACTGGATAGTGGCAAAATCATTGTTTTCTAAGCCCACCTGAGGGTGGCAAATCCGCATTTTAGCCTACCTGAGGGTAGCACCTTCACACCATTTTCAAACAAACAAACATGAGATGTTTAGTTCCAATTCAGGCGATTCAGTCTATACTTGTATGCTGTGCGCATCACATAGTAACCTAGGCTAATAACCGGAATAAGAACTCACGATGTTTTCAAAAACAGATATCATGGTTAGTAGAGGCCGGTCTTTGACCGGGCGAGCGGGGGTGCTTACGATGTGACCTTCCCCAATCGTACCCAAGTTCCCGAGCCAACTTTGGTGATGACGGACACGTGGCCTTTTGGCACCGAGTCAGGGTTTCCTAAATTTCCCATTTTAAAATATTTAGGTGGCGACTCTGTTATCTGGCAAAGCAGTCCATGTTTGGCACTTCTTTCAAAAAATCTGTTTTTTCTCAAAACGATTTGCCGGATTTGGACTCTTTGGTTCGAGATTTGGAACCGCAACCAAAATCGAGTCCGAACTGTAGCGAGGTCCCTCGCGGGCGTTGTTACACGTGGGTATTCTCCGATTGTGATGGGAAGATCGATGGAGCCGATGGAGGTCACCCGATCTCCGGTAAAACCGACCAGTGGGGTTTGGAGAGGGGACAGACTTTCTTCCCTAATCTTGAGCTGGCGGAAGGCATTTAGGAAGATAATGTCTGAAGAACTGCCGTTGTCGACGAGAACCCGTCTGACCTTGTAATTAGAGAGGAGGACAGAAATGACGAGAGGGTCGTCATGGGGGTAACGGATGCCTGTGCAGTCCGCGTCCGTAAAGGTGATAAGCTCCGTCCACTACTTGGGCTGTTTGGAGGATCGGTCCAATGTGACAACTTCTTTATCTGAGCCCTGCCTTATTTTTCTGAGTTCTGCCCGCTGGGCCGAGCAAGATAGTCCTCCACAAGCAAGCCCGCCAACAATAACTCTGATCTCTCCAACAGGGGGGGCGGGGTTCCCTTGTGCCCGGGGTTGACCTTGATTAGGTTGTACGGTTGCGGGGAGGGGTGCGTCGGCGATTGTTTCTGATAGGTTTAGTCCTTTGCCTCTGCTGAGGGCGGGCTTCCGTGAATCGATTGAGACGTCCCTGACGTATCAAGCCCTCGACCTGGTCTTTGAGGTTAACACACTCCTCCGTGTTATGGCCGTGGTCCTGATAAAAGCAGCAGTATTTGGACTGGTCTCGCCGGTTGGAAGGAGACCGTGATGGTTGGGACCATTTTAGGAGATAATCTCGTTGAATCTAGTTCAAGACTTGTTCCATGGGGGAGTTGAGGGGTGTGTACCGCTCGAACAGACTAGGCGATCGGGTTGGTGCCGATCGGTCGGCTCGGGGTGGTCGGTCGGTATACTGAGGTGTTTGGTTATTGTATTGGGTGTTTCTAGTTGCTGAGTCCTTTCTCTTCTCTCTGGCGGTCGGGTTTTTGGCTATGGGATCTTGGCAGGCGGCTAGGGAATCTTTGGCGTTCATGTATTTTTGGGCTTTGGAAAGTAGGGTTGCCCTAGAGGTCGGGGAGTTTTTGGAGAGGGAGAAAAGAAAATCAGATGATCGTAGGCCGGCCACGAACACCGCGAGGATGACCTTGTCATCGTTTTCCGCTACCTGCAGGGCTTCAGGGTTAAAGCGGGTGACAAAACTGCACAGCGACTCCCCCTCGGTCTGACGGATGTTGAGGAGCTGGGTTGCTGGGCGCCGCTGGCGCAGGGCTCCAATGAAATGGCTGAGAAAGGAGTCACTGAGGTGCTGGAAAGTGAAGACAAAGTCTGCTGGCAGTTGACTAAACCAAAGTCGAGCTGACCCCTTGAGTGTTACGGGGAAAGCCCGACACATGATTTCATCAGGGAATGCATGGAGGATCATGAGGGTTCTGTAGGTGTCCAAGTGATCGACTGGGTCCGATGTACCATCGAAAGAGTCAATCGTGGGCATTTTAAACTTAGAAGGTAGAGGTTTGTCCCGAATGGAGGCAACGAATGGTGAGTTGGCTGTGGTAGATGGTTTATTCAGTATATTCTGCATGACTCCTTGGAGTTGGAGCTTCATGGCTTGAAGTTCTGCGTCCCAGAAAGGGACGTTGTCACCGCCAGACTGGAGTGGAGGCTGGACGCTACTGGCCTCTCCCTCGGGGGTGGGTACCTGGGCCGATGGGTGTGGGACCGAAGGTGGAGGGTTCATATCTGGGGGAGGGGGTCGCAAGCCTTCCAAGTTGGGTGGATGGGGCTGCTGGATAGTATGGCTCGGGGCTCGTTCTTGGTTGGGTGAAATATCTGGAGGTAGTGGAGGAGGCATAGGAAGGTTTCTTTAGAGTAGAGCATTAATCAAGACTTGGTTTTGCTCAGCCAAGCGGCTGATGCTGTTGGTGAGCTCGGTGAAATACTGTGGGGGGTTGTTTGGATTGGGAGAGTCGGCTTGGTGGTCGGTAACATTGTGGTGAGAAACCATGGATCTAGTCGTGACCATCCACTTTGGTGGGTGGCAGGAAGAGATTATTGGGAAGGGGTCTCCGGCGGCAATAAGCACAACTGGCGCGCGGAACAGAGAGGCTTTCCACAGACGGCGGCAACTGATGATGCAGTTCGTTCCAGATGGAATGGGTCGGATTGATCCACACTCCTCAAACCTGTGTCCGAATGACCAAGCCCACCAGAAGACCTACACAAGAGTTCAACGGGGAACGAGGAGTCCCTTAACGAACCCTCCGACGAGCAAGTTAGAAAGAGAGGTGGAATGTGGAAATAGATTAGAGATAGAAAGCTTAACCTTCTTCTTGTCTTCAACATCTGCTTATATCCTCTGGTAATCATTTCGTTGTCCCTTCCGACTTGGCCTCTTGGCCGAAAGTCTACGCTCTAACTTACCTTGTTCATGGTGAGGCCGTTCTATCTCGACGGGGATGGGTCATTGCAATAAATGTTGTAAGGGATTTCATTAATGGCTGATATGCAGTTCAATAACTTTGTAAGATCTTTGTCCACTTATATGGCTTGTCCTTTACTTGCCGCGTGTCTAGGTGTCATTGGTTCTTAATGCCATGTTGAGCTCCAGCAACGCTTGGCTTTAGTATTTGAGTTATGTATTGGACCCTAAACGATGGGCTATATCCTTTGTGGGCTTACCCGTATCAGAATTCGTAAACGTAAATCATTTGACGCTTTATAATGAAGAATATTTTATTTATTTTTTATCCAATTAAAGAACTAAAAATATGTATAAAAATAAAATAAAATTGAACGGAATCTTATATGGACTCAAATGTGCTATTTTTAAAGACATGCCTTCTACGGATGGAAATATGCCCTGGCTCTACATCGTCACCTTGCTCCGGCTCTGATTCGTGCAGATTTCTCCCACTCTAATAAGAAAACAGAGAGTTAAGATTCTATCCTCGCACTCTCTTCATGCCTCCCTACTTATAACGGTGAAGATATATTTTGATTTGATCTAATAGTTCAGATTTAGTTATTTAAAAATAATAAAATAATAAAATAAATTCAAATTTGGTTTTCTTGTCCAAATCTGAACCGTTGGATTAACTCAAAATACATCTCTACCATTGCAAGTAGGAAGACAAGAAGAGAGTTCAAGGAGAGGATCTCAACTCGAAAAGAGAAGGGAAATAATATTTACCTTGTTTGATTTCTCTCACTCCAATAAGAAAAATGGAATGGGAAATGGTATTCACCTTATTTGATTTTAATTTTTTACATTCACTTTTTAAAAAATTAAATTTTTTATTTTTTGTATTTTCTTTTTGTTTTTACTGAATTTTTTTAATATTTTAAATAATTATTTTATTTTTAGATATACCTAATATAAATACGCTTAAAAAGTATAATATTTGTGAAAAAAATATTTAAAAAATTCACTAAATACTAAAAATATAAAAAAAATAAATAACAAAATCTAGTATATTTTTGTATTCTTAGGTATTTATTGATTTTAAAATATTTTTTTTGACGTATATTTTATTTTTTAGGTATATCTAGGTAATGTGCATCCAAAAAGTAAAAAAATTACTTAAAATTTAAAAAATATTCACTAAAAAAAAACTCAATTTAAAAAAAATTAAATTCAAAAAATTGAAATCAAATAAGGTAATTTGTTTTCCCTGTCCCGTTTTCTCCATCCCCGCTCTAATTATAGTAGATAAATAACTTATAAGTATGCATATAATTTAATTTGTTAAATATAATAAGTGTAACATATCAAAACATACATATATATATATATATATATCTTATTTTCTACCTTTTTCTATCTCACATTTTAAATATTTTTAACTCTTATTACTCATTATTATTTGTTCTCTTAATATTACTTATTAATATTTGTTTTTTTGTAATATCATTTGTTTCTCATTAGTAGCTACTAACCCCTCTTAAAGGTAACAAATCATCTAAAACTTCTTTGTCCCCGTTTGGCTTATATTTTGAGAAATTATTTTTAAACGGATTTTCATTTATCTTTACTAAACCTTTTTTTATATTTTAGTAAAACCTAGTATAACTAAAATATGAAAAAAAATAAAATCACTAAAAAGAAACGTAAACCCAAACAAAAGTGCATACAAATTTTTGTTCGAATTTTTATTTATTTTTAATATTTTTGAAAAATATTTTAATCAATTTATTTTACTTTTTAGATGTATCTTGATTAGGTGCATCTAAAAAGTACAAAAAATATTGATTAAATTACAAACAAAAAAAAATCACAAAAACTAAATGAAAACTCATCTAAAAACAAATTTTAAAAAATCAAACCAAACAGTACTATTTTCATTTTTTGGCATTTATCTCCGAAAAAATGAACAGTTATGTTTTACAAAATAAATCATTCTTTTTTTTTGGAGACAAACGCACACACAAAAAAAAATTACGATTATTGGATCGACCTAATTTTTTCATAGATAATATACATAGAAAGTTCTACAAAATAAATCATTCAAATCGTCCAAATAGAACTCATGGTGGACTATATGATTCTCCCAAATTCTCTAAAATTCAGATCTTAAATTTTGATTTAAAATTGAATGAAATCCAACTATAATATTTTAACATATAACTTTGTTTGGTTATCTAGTTTTCATTTCATATTTTTTTAATATTTTGGTCATTTTTTTTAAATATATCTAATCTACACTATATATTAAGAAAAATGAGGTTTCTAATGAGAAGAGCTTTGTGAATCTCAAAGCCCTTATACTATTTTTCTAGAATTTTTATTTTTCAAATAATTAAATAATTTTCTATTTTGAATCATTAAAAAAAATTATTATACGTTAATTTACACATTTCAAAAGGAAAGTTAATTAATATATTTATAAAATTAAATTTAGAAATTTGAAAAAGAAAGTTAACTAATCAGTTTTGAGATTTAAAAAATAAATAAATAAATAAAAAATCTAGCTTTTATTGAATCATTTTAAAAATATATATCTATTATGCCTCGGGTTTACATATTTCAAAAAGAAAATTAATTAATTCATTTAAAAATTTAAATTTAGAAATTTGAAAGGATCAGCTTTAAAATTTAGATTTTTATACCACTAAAATATAGGAATTAATTCACATCTTCCATAGATTATTTGTCTTGATGTTTAATTTTTTTACGTAATTAAAAAATATTTTATTGGCCAACTTTTATTCCCCTATAATGTGAATGATGATCTATTTTAAGAATTTGTTTCTCCCACAAAATATTATATAGTTTTTTTTTTTTTTTTTAAATAATGTATATAATACAATAAAGGATGCAAAACTACTTTCAAACATTGATGATGTGTTTGGTTCATGATTTTGGCTAAAAATTTAGAAAGGAAAAATGAAAGGGTGTTTGAAATTAGCTAAAATGTAATTATAATTCATTCACATTTTGCCTATCTTTTCCTTTCCTATTCCAAATTTCTACCCAAATCCATGAATCAAACATAATATAAAGTTGGGTACATATTTTTTATACTGAAAAATTCTGAATTAATATTATTTTATAAAATTGTGTACTATAAAATCTTATCACACATGTATCTCCATATAATAATGATTGAAATTTATTTTAGTTGCTATCTCAAAGATTAGTTATAGAGTCAAAGAAAATGTGCAAGCCTTAAAATTTTAAGGAGAAATTACATGTAAGTGAGAGTTAGGAAAAAAAATACTACCAACACATTGCACCCCCATAATGTTTCATTTGCACCCCACCATAGACACGTTTGCACCCCTATGTGTTTGCAATTTTTTCTCCTAATTAACTCCCACCCCTACATGCAGTACTCCCACCCCTACATGTAGTTCTCCCAAGTTTTAAAGTAAAAATTTTAAGTTAAAATTTCTTCAAATGTAATTTTTGTAATATTTATAATTTTTTTTATTGTAAAAAGCATTGAAAACATTACGATTATTATTTATAAAAAAACATTGAAAACATTATTATTTTTTATTGATAAAAAGCATTGAAAACATTAAAAAAAAAATTTGTAATTCTCATAATATTTATATTATAATTTATAATTTTAAATTAAGAATTGTTGGAAAAAAAAAAATCAACTCCAACTAGATTTGTTAGGCTAAATTTGAATATTTAATCAAATATTAGAACCCTAAACTAGCTTGTACGGGTCACAAACCGATAAATATAATTTTTAATGATTAGGTGAATGTCACATTGGCATAAATATTGAGTCACGTATTTTCTAGGTCACTTTCAATGTTTAGTCCAACACCACAAGTCAATCTTAATCCATTTTCATGTAAAAGTTATGATATATGACAATTTATAATTTCGAGTAAACAATTTTTTATAGCGATCCCGGTTTTACCCCAACCTTTGTTATGTTTCGGACTCAGATTCCGTGATTGTATACTATTGTCTATGTCTTGTTTCCTTCCTTTAACTCTTTGTATTTGAGTTTTGGAACTTCTTGAGCATTGTTTGGTAGGAATGGCAACAGGGCGGGGCGGGGCCGGGGATCACCCTCCCCGTCCCCGATCCCCGACGGTGGCAATTACCCCCGTCCCCGGTCCCGACCCCGACGGGGAGCCCATCTCTGCCCCCGTCCCCGCCCCCTAACGGGGATCGGGTTTCCCCGACCCCGAAATTCCCCGACCAAAAGAAAAAAAAAAAAAAAAAATTCAGTTCAATATTTTCTTCAAACAGATCTGAGATTTTCTTCACAACTTCATCAACAAAAACATGAACAACAACAACAATGTAAAAAATAAAAACAACATCACAGATCTGAGTTCTGAGATCAAATGTATCAACTACCAAAAAAAAAAAAAAAAAGATCTGAGTGTGTATCATCAATCAAGAACATCATCAACTACCAAAAAAAAAAAAAAGACATACAGACAGATCTGTGTGCATCATCAATCAAAACAGATCTGAGATTTGTGTCATCAAACAGATCGGCGATGGTGGCTGAGATCGGCGATGGTTAGCTGTGGCGGTGGCTTCGGTGGTGGTGACGGAGACAGACCTGCGGCGGTGGCGGTAGCGGTGGCCATGTCGGTGGCTGAGAAACGAGGTGAGAAGAAGAGAGAGGGGGGGTCGGGGACACGACAGCAGTGTGGTGTTGAGAGTGGGAGAGTTGACAGAGAGGAAGAGAGTTGAGAGAGAGTGATGGAGAGAAGGAGAGACAGAGAGTTGAGAGAGTGAGAGAGACGAACGAAAGAGGGAAATGAGAGTTAAGACTACGGGGAAGCTTCGGGGAAATTTACACAGGTTATTTGGTTTATTATTATTATTATTATTATAAGGGAAGGGGTATAAAAGTAATTTCACTTCGGGAAATTTCGGGATGGGGCCGGGGACGGGGACGGGGCCGGGGATCGGGCCGGGCGGGGGATAAAACACTGATCACCGTCCCCGGCCCGTGACAGATCGGGGATTGATTTTCAGATACCGTCACCTCCCCGTCGGGGGTATTTTTCGAGGAAAAATCGCTTAAATCGGGGTCGGGGTCGGGATCGGGGATCCCCGTCGGGCCGGTTTCAAATTGCCATCCCTATTGTTTGGGACAGGTTGGTTCCTAGTTGGTCTAGAGTGTTCTTGTCCAGATTTTGGTCTCTTCGTTCGAGCGAGACTTTTTGAGCTCGAGCGAGGATTGAGAGTCCTCAGGTCTTTTTCCCAGATGTAGCTTTTCTAGAAAGGTGCAGTGCTTCGCTCGAGCGAGACTATTTGCGCTTGAGCGAGCCTTGTGAATTGTTTCTTCGCTTGAGCGCGACTTTTTTCGGTCGAGCGAGCCTTATGAAATTGTTTCTTCGCTCGAGCGAGACTTTTTGCGCTCGAGCGTGCATCTGCGTTTGTGGCAGACCTAAAGCTTTGCATTCTACGCTCGAGCGACGCTTCTTGCACTCGAGCGAGGTCACTGTTGTGTTTGGTCGCTCGAGCGACGACTCCCTAGCTCGAGGTCGCTCGAGCGAGGACAGCGTATATCAATTCGCAGCAGCGATATTTTAGATCACTTTTTGGTTTCTTCTCCCCCTAAAACCCTAATCCGGCTGTCTCTCTCTCTAAAACACACACTCTCTCTCTACAAATACTCCATGATCTTGGGTCTCTCTACCTTACTCCCTTTGTTAAAAAGGTAGAGTTTTGCGTGGGCTTTCTTTTGATCCGAAAAGGTTTGATTTTTGGGCATCTTCAAGTTTCTCCTTCATTCCTTTTGAGCTCTACATTTGAGGTAGGGATATTATACTCTTTAATATGAGCTTTAACCTAGATATTTGTCATTTTGTATAAATGGTGGGATTTGGGAAGATTTGGGTGAAGTTAAGGTTAGGGTTTTGATATTTGAAAGAGGGGTTTTTCATATTTGGTACCATATGTGTATAAGAGGCCTTGAACATGATATTGCTTGGATATAACTGGTGAAGTTTGGTCTTGGGTGTAATATTTGTGAAAGGGAGAAGATTGCCCTAATTTGAATTAAATAATTACTTTGTTTGAATAATGAAATTGGTATGAGAAATATGAAATTGGGAGGATGTGTAAATAAAGCGCGTAGTTGGATTTCATAAATCATTCACCTATGGAATTTGATAAATTATCTGTTGATAGATTTATGTATCTATTTAGATATATCTGTTTTGGGCTATCGGTGGAGGATAGCTATGATTGTTATAGAAACTGCATGAGAACTACGTAAATTGAAACTAGTCATATAAATATTGTCATTGAATATAACGGTTTGATTAAACCATTGAATATGTGATTTTATTAGTCATTGTAAATGACAACGTGTTTAAATACATTGTATATGTATCGTTGTTTGGGAGGAGATAGCGGATGTACTCCATTGTTTGGGAGGAGATAGGGGATGAACTCCATTGATAATTAAGTTGGCCGGAGTGTTCAGGGTGAAAGTCCCAAAATCTCATGTATTTGGGTGCTGGTTCCCTCGGATGTGATTTCGTAAAATGGCAAGAAAATAGAAGTGTTGAATAATGTTTGTTATTGAAGTGTTGATAAATGAGTTATAGTTTCGTTTTGAATTGTTTAGATAACAATGAATTATGTCAATAAATTGATTTGGATAAATGAATAGAAATGAACTGAAATACGGATGTCAACATGGATTGGTCATGACAAAGGTGTAAGTTGGTTTACTAGTATTGAACATTTATCTCATGCTGATAGCTTAGTTAATTCTCATATATTATTTAGCATATATCTATTGAGTTTTGCCTCACCCTACTTGGGAAACCATTTTCAGGTACAGGTGATATGCCACCTCTAAGGTCATAGCTTGGGAGGCTTAGGGCCTAAAGGTTCCACTTTTGTGATTTCGTTTTGTGTTGAATATTTATTCAAGTCGAGGGCTTTACTTGTATAGAGACTAGACTCTTTTTTTGTTGTAACCAAGCGAAGTCTTGGAAAGATGTAAACCCTTAGGGTATTTATTTTTGTTGTTCTCAATTAGAGTTACATGGTATAGTTTCAAGATTAATATTTATGAAAGTGTAAGACATGTGAAATCTTTTGTAATATTAACTCTGATGAATGAAAATATAACATTTCTATCATGTCCATAGATCTTGTGAATGATTGATTATATTATATTTTGAGGGCGTTACATTTTAGTTTTTATAAAATTTAAAAAAAAATGTTTTAATAAATGTAATTTACTACTATCATATGGTAGATTAAAATTACGAAACTTATAAAACAAAATCTATTTATATTTTATCGTAACTATAATTTTTGTAATTTATTTTTAAATTTTTACCAATTAAATTATGGCATGCAATTTTTTATTAAGAACTTAGAACACATAATTAATGGCAAATAAAAATCTTCTCTTATGTGTAATTCTAATAAAAATGAATAAAATTTAATTGATTATAAATTATTTTTACTAAATATTTTATATAAATTTTATATTATTACTTTAATTTATAAACTAATTTTTTATTATTTATTTATACATGTGCATAGCACGAGTATGTACTCAAAAAGTAAAAAATTTTTGAATAAATTTTCAAAAATTCAATAAATACTACAAAATATAAAAATTCATTACATTTTCAATTTTTTTTTTATATTTATTGAATTTTTAAAAGATTACTTCACAAACATTTTTTTTTTCGAGTATATCCAAATTGCATGCATCTAAAAAATAATTTTAAAGAAAAAACTTATCAAAATATTTTAAAAATTACTTAAAACCAAAAAAAAAATACGAATTAAAAATTCAAAATCTGATTTTGAAAATTCAAACAGAGTTGCTTCCCAATTCCTAATGACAATAATGAATACATATTTCCAAACAATCCAAACAAATCATGCGAAGACACTGCTACAACGTCATTACATAATAATAATAATATAAAAGGATACATCACACGTAGCTTAGCGCTCTTAACAGAAAAGTCAAGTACGGGCATCCAGACAAATCATGCGAAGACACTGCTATAACGTCATTACATAACAATAACAACAATAATAATAATAATAATATAGAATGATACAAATAATAATAGGGTTCAGCTTGTATCTAGTCTGTGAATGAATTTGACAGTATTATTAGATTTGTGAGAGTACATCACGGATCTCATTTTGATAATTTAAATTGTTTAATATGTAAAACTCGTCAAATACTATGGGTATGTTTGGTTTGAGTTTTAGAGATGAGTTTTAGAAAAAAATTTCTAAAAAATTGTTTGGTTTGAGATTTTTCTCAAAAAATTTCTAAAATCACTTTCTCTCTCTTACACATCAATTAATCACTTTTTCTCTCTCCTCTCTCCTTCTCAATCACTTTTTCTCTCACACACATCTACTCAATTACAACAAAATATCAAATCATCCCAAACTCCCAAACTCCAAAACCACTTTCAAAATATACAACCAAACAAACCAAATTTTTTTTTGAAACAACTCTCTCAAAAACAAACCAAACAAACCCTATATATTTGTAAAAAATCACTTTGATCGAATATCGATAGCTATATGATCAAATCAATTTTGTATAAAAAAAATAGACGCTGAATAAATTAACGATTGACAAAAAAATATTGTGATCACATAGTTATCGATATCCAATCAACGTGATTTTTTATAAATATATAGTGCTCGACAAGTTCTACGCATTGAATGATTTGGATTATCAAAACGGGTCCCGTGGTGAGCCTCTATAAATCCAACAACACTGTCAAATCTGATCTCAGACTAAACACAAGCGACTCCCTTAATAATAATAATATAAAATGGTACATCACACGTAGCTTAGCTCTCTTAACAGAAAAGTCAAGTAGTTAGGTTTCGTTTGGCAATATTATTTTTTAATCTAAAAATTAAAAAATTATTAAAAAAATTAAAAAGTCAATAACATATATTAAAAAGTTAAAAATTCTTTTTTTTTTTTTTTACTTTTTGCACATTTTTTTCATAAAAAATCAAAAATTTATCCCAAACATATTAATTTTTTTTACATTATATTTTAGCTAAAAAACTAAAAAATTACCAATAAAGTCTATTCCTAAACGAGGCGTTAGGGGTGCTTTGGGAAGCTGGCCCATTTTAGGTCACATCACCTCTCACATTTTTTATCCACAAAAAGAAATAAAGTCAAAAAAAATTAAAAGTCAACTTTTAACTAACTTCCCCAAAACATCTCTTAAAACACCAACAATGAGAGAGACCTTTACACATGTAGCAAAAAAAAAAAAAACACACAGGCACACATATTACATCACAGGTGGACCCCACTTTTTTAGAGCTCTCAATTAATTTTCCTTAAAACACATAAAGAGTCATCATTTGGTCACGTTTAGGGTGTACACGATGCGATTCGGATGGTTTAAAAGTAAAATTACAAATCGAATAGCGTGTTAGTGGATTAGCAGATTGACAAATTGTAGTCTGAGTGGTTTTTGGCGGATTGATGGATTGAAGAATATTTTAACTAAGGGCAAATTATAAACACCTCCCTCGAGGTTTGGTGAAAATACAGATTCTCCTCTGAGGTTTGAGAAATTACATCCCGCCTCCTGAGGTTTATATTTCCATAACAAATTGTCCCCTAAGGTTTTTATTTTCATACAAATTCCCCCATAATTTCCCCTAATTTGTTATGAAAATTTGACTCTCAGGAAGCAATTTGTAATTTCTCAAACCTCAGGGAGAAATCTGTATTTTCACCAAACCTCGAAGGGGGTGTTTGTAATTTGCCTTTTAACTAATTATCATATATTTGCATAATATATAACACTAGTTTGTATAATATTTTTTAGATATATAATACAAAGTAATTTTATATAATATGTTTCATGTATATAACCGCTAATTTATAATAAATTTCGTATTTTAAATCTCTCTCACACTCATTTTTACATTGATATTTCATTGCAAGTTAAAAAATATATATGTATTAACTATAGAGGAGCGGAGCTATTCGGTCGACGGATTATAAATTTTAAAGTTTAAAACGTAGTTAGTGGTTAGAGTGGTGCGAATCGATGTGGTTTTAATAGATTTAACGGTATTTCGCACAGCCCTATACGTTGCAAACCCATCACCTGATTTTGAAAATTGAAACGGAGTTGCTCCCTCATTCCTAATGACATAATGAATACATATTTTCAAGCTGGAGTATAAACACGTAATACTTTATAGTATTATGATAGATGGAGTATGTAGGTAGGTGAAATATTATGTTAAGTGATTAAAAAATATAAAAAACATAATAAATAATGATTGATTAAATAATAGAGCTACGTGATACTTCAAAAATATCCTATAATTTTCCAATATCCTATAATTTTCCAATGGACTTTCCCTTATACACTCAGTGGGGGTTGACCCCCAGTGACGTGGGGCTCCCCCACTGGTCAGTTTTTTTTTTTTTTTATTTCAGTCCAATCACCCAGTGTCACGTGGCACTGAATGTCACTGAGTGTAAAGAAAACTGGGGTAGGAAGCATTTTGCTTTTCCAATTTCCAAGCAATCCAAATAAATCATGCGACGACACTGCTACAACGTCATTACATAATAATAATAATAATAATAGTAATATAAAACGATACATCACATGTAGCTTAGCTGTCTTAACACAAAAGTCAAGTACTTAAAAACACGCAAAGAGCTACCATTTGGTCACGTTAATGTCCTATACGTGGCAAACTCATCACCTATCTCAGTTTGTCGACTGTATGAGAGTTCATTTATTTATTTTTTATCAGTAAAACAAAGGTTTTATTAATTAAGCATTTACCCGAAAATGTTAGGTCTCAAATCTTCTATCAAATGAATAATTAAATGTTTTATATGGATATGGGATTCACATTTTGTGAATCTCACAGCCATGTAAGACTTTTGATCATTCATTTAGTAGAAAATTTTGTATCGCTAGCCTTACCCGCAAATGACCAAATATTTCACATGATGTCGGGTTCACACACCCCACACCTATGTGAGACATTTAATCATTCATTTAGTAAAAAATTTTACATTCCTAACATTATCAGCATTTAATTACATAAAGTTAAGGACATAATCCCAAAAAGAAAGACTAAAGTATCAGTGCAATACTCCAAGTTCAGAAAAGACCAAAAATGAGCATATCATCAACATTCAATTAAGGTGAAGTCTTTATTAATTAAGATTCGAAACTACATTGTCGAATTGTTTAATTTTGTTTAGATGCTTTCAACCAAACGCTTTAGTTTTGTTTGAACACCTCCAACCAAGCAATCTAATTTTGTTCAGCTGTCATCGAACAAAAGACAGAATAGAATATCAAGGAATAAACAAGATAGTGTTCTAAAGATTCTACCACTATTCTGTGCTGGGTATTGCATTATCCATTGGTCACTTTATGCTACAAAATAGAGTTGTAAATCATGCAATAGTGATTTGTAAAAGACAAAAAGATGAACAACAAAATTGAGATAAGTGTGTATTGAAGATGATAAGTGTTTTAGTGAGTCCGCGACAATGATATAGGTGTTGCTTCAGAATGGTGAGAATGGTGGATGCCTATTTAAAGTTTTGTCCTTTTAAGTAATTTCATTTTAGTAGGGACGAGTCCATGATTTGAACTTTGCAAAGATAAAAACCTATGTAACTTTTTATCAAAAAATTTATTATAAAATTTTAAATTTTGATTTATACTAGCACAAAAAAATAAATAATATTTCTATAATCGAACATTATTTGTCAACTTAATTGAGAACAAAACTATACTTAGACATATTTTTTTTTTTGTCTGCATCAACTTAAAAAAAAAAAAGTAGCTATTATTATGTCTCCATCTACTAAATTAACTATATGAAAATGTTGTAATCGTCACTTTTTATAATATATAAAAACATCTATGATAGGATCGAAATCAAAACCATAAATAATATTTTTCTCAATAAATATGATCAAGTAACTTGTTGTAAAATCATTTTCCATTCTATTATATGCAGTTTTGTTTTGAAAATTTTCATAGTTTATTTTTTTATGAGTGAAACGATAATCCGTTACAAAAAGCGATGTTAATTATGAACTTATTTTTAAGAATGTCATGTTGGACGTAGATAAATATTCCTCTTTCTAGAGAATGAACAAATGAGAATGAATGCAAAATAAGGTGTATATGCAAACTAAGGCTTGGTTTGGCTCAACTTAAAAAAGTTAAAAAGTTAAAAAGTCACTATCCTATTTAACTCATATCATCTTATTTAAGTCACATCACCTCTCTACCACATCACTTCAAACCCAACCCATATCCAACCCATATTTCATAAAAAGTCAAAAAGTGCACTTATTTAATTTATTCCAAACAACCCCTAAATTGTGATTTATAGAAGAAAAAAATACATACATGACATATGATCATAAAACAAGAATAGTAACAAGTAAGAATAAATAGAAGAATATAAGTAACTTTAAACAATACAGAAATATAATAAATAATACATATAACAAATAGAATATATCAATATTTGATAAAACTTGATTTAGAAATTATTTTTAAAATTTTGTAATATAAATAATTTGGGAGTGCGAATCTTTATAATTTTAAGAGTGCAAACTACTGAATTTTTGGAGGTATGAAGTACTCTAATTTAAAATTATTTTCTTTTTTATTAGTATAATATACATAATTTAAAAAAAATTGGAGGTCCGACCACAATCCCTACGCGCCCTGCACCATCCTTGCATTTTAGGATAAAATTGTACAGAAAAAAAAAAGAAAAAAAAAGAAACCCTGAAAATACCCCCCTAAGAAATTATGTGGGTTAATAACAACTCTTATTTGACACCTTGCATAATTGGAGGACATACATCTGAAGGATTAGTCATTAATTGTTAGTAAAGGAAGGCGATAATACAAAGGGTATCAAAGTCTTTTTCATAAAATTTGAATCTATAACTTTAAACTATAAAATAGTGTTACACAACTAGTAAATCAAAAGCGTTAATTTAACCCTTAGACTCCTTAATCATTTCATTTTGAAATGAAATAATTAAGGAGTCTAAGGTTGGCTTGTAGGGTTGGATGAGTTGGTAAACTATAAAAAAACTCCAAGGATTGGTTGAATTGGTAAGATAACAACTTGCGTGACCAAAGGTTCTAGGTTCGAAACCTCTACCAACCTCTTTATAGCTTTTGATTGAAATTGGAAAGGTAAAGCGTCCTCCCCCGGGTTGGCTTACCAAGCCTTGGGGTCCTCGGTCATTAGGAAAAAAAAAAAAAAAAATGCATAAAAAGCCATCATTAGGTCATGGTAATGTCTCATACGTATGATGTAGTAGAAACAGGTAACAAAAAAAGTAGGATCATGATCTTAAATTTCGTTCATTGAATAGTGAATGATAGAAGTTGTTGGGATCCGGGATCCCCCCAAGACCTTTGCGGAAATTAAACCAAGCAGAAATACACACCCACACACAAGGAGACACAATATTTTACGTGGTTCGGCCCAATGCCTACGTCCACGGGAGAGTAATCGGATTTCACTATACCAAGTTGGAGATTACAGAAAGATTACATTAGAGGAGGAGCTCACACTCTCCTCTCTCACCCACTCTCCCGTCTCCCTCGCTCACACCGAGGGAGACGGTGTCTCCGCCTCACATCTCAACACCTCTTTTGGTTGCCTTGCTCACGGTTCTCTTACTCTCTCTTTTGCTCTCCACTCAACCTCACAATTTATACACATACAATGGAGGAGAGGAGCTGGCCTCATGGCCTCATGGCCAAGCCTCATGGCCTCATGGCCAACTCACCTTTGTTGGTTGGCAAGCATGTGAAGGGAATCATCCTTTGGCAAACTTTGTAGGTTGGCTATCACCCCTCACATGGGTGATATCCCACAAATCACCCCCTCAACCCATGTGAGGTGATCCACTGCACACATGCTGTTAATCTTGTCACGCCCAAATTCAGCATACTCTGCTTTTCTTTACTGAGACGCTGCATCCCTTGAAAACTAGAGATAATACACCAGAGATACAAGAGGAGGAGGGAATCCTACATCCTCAACTCAACTCACACCACTCTCTGATTTGGAGGAGAACCGCTGCTCCTATCTCCTACAGATCTCTTCCACGCTTCTTGTCTCGGATGTCTTCAGCATAGTCTGTATCTCCTCACTGAGAAGCTTGCACCCCTTGAAGCTAGAGATAATACACCAGAGATATAAGAGAAGGAGGGAATCCTACATCCTCAACTCAACTCACACCACTCTCTGATTTGGAGAGAGCCTCTGCTCCTATCTCCCACAGATCTCTTTCACGCTTCTGTCTCGGATATCTATACCTGTTATGCTTGAACTTGCGTAACCAAGATATCCGACACCCCCCTGATTGGATGTCCTGCACCCCCTGCTGGAATGCCCTTGACTGTCATGCATTACCTCGCAGGACCAGTCATTGGAGCAATAGAAACTCGTTGTTTATCCCATCAACGTCCTCTGTCTTCTTTGCTCGGAGCTCTTTCTCTGAACTTTCAGCCTTTGCCTTCTGCACTTCTGAACAACCTCCTGGCGTTTCCACATACGCTTGTTGTCTGTGCCTTTGCAATCCCTGATTTGCTGTCCAGTAGCTCGATGGTTGACAGTAGCTCCATCTGTCAAAGCATCGACAGCTATGCAATTCCTTGCATAGGCCCGGTACCCATGGCTTCTGGTCTCCCGGCGTCGAGCTCGCCTGAGAGATCTGCATCAACTCTATCCTCCGCTGCCATGGAAGAAACCACTATAGAAGAAAAAAGACTTGCCACTCGTTGGCGCGCACTCTTGCGTTTGTCTCAATTTCTCTGTCTGGAAGTTCCTGTGAACTTTCAACAACCCGCTGCTGCACACTCCTCTTGCGCCTCTGTACGACACTGTACCCTTACACTACTGCACGTCTGCATTTGTGCTCCTGCGCTTAGTATGCTCCTCTGCAACTATTGTTCTACACATCCACGTACCACCAGTACTTACTCGTATACAGTAGCTCCAACAGCCACAGCATTTCCCTGAGCCTGAACTGGTTGCCAAATCATCTATCCGTCGATGAATGGTCTTCTCTTCTGATTGAACCAGATCCTCCGATGAACTCCGGAGATAATCATCTTTGCAATCCTCTGATCGCCCCTGACCAATCCTGATCTCCCTCGATCTGCCATTTGATCAAGCCTGATCTCCTCTGGTCTTCAATGATCTATCTTGAGTTGTATCTGGTTGTCCAATCTGGTCAGAATCTGTCCATTCTAACCTCTTCAGTGAATTCGCAGCGTTCCACAATATCCGGCAACCTCCCTTTGAGTATTAAAGATGACAAACTCCCGTGTTTTGACAATCTTTCCCTAACCATTCAGAATTTCACTATTCTGACCTCGCGGTTGCGTCCGGAACGGTCCGATTAGCTAGGACCAACCTTCGCTGCATTTCCGGGGGACCTCACTGAAAAATATCCCCGAAAGCTGGGGCCACACCACAATTTTCTAAAAATTCTGGGCCAAATTGCAATTTTCAGAAATTCAGGGAATATTCCGTATACCAACAGAATATTCTGTCCACTGCACCCGATGCCGTCCGTCCCTTTTATCTGCCTTCTTTTTACAGAAACTCCGTCTCCAAAATCTAACCGTACGGATGTGTCCGGAATACACCAAATAGTTTGAAACCACTATTGGATCGCCAAAAACGGACTCCAAATGGCTTAAATCTAGCCAAAACATTTTGTACGCCTCAGATCTGCGGCTGCACCATAGCCGCGAAGCACCAGATCCCATCTCCTGCGGCTGCACCATTGCCGCGCACCACTGGATCTCTACCTGCTCCTGGTTGACTGGTCAACCCTTGCTGACGTGGCATTGCTGACGTGGCACTCTGTGCTGATGTGTCGCTGACGTGGCTGATGACCTGGCGCGCGCGTGGGCGCACGCGCGTGTGCTGCACGTGCCATTCCCCTCAGTCGTCTTCCTCCTCTGCCGCGCGTGGGAGCGCGTGTGACGACGCGCTGGTTACCTGTTCGGCGCGTGGGGGCGCGTGTTGAGACTGGGACTCACGCGCCTACTTCCAGGGCGCGTGAGGGCGCGTTTTAGCTCTGTTTGGGGGTGTTCTTTGCATTTCCGGACTCCTCTCGTCGAGCCCTTACTCCTGGTTTGCTCAAAACTCGATTTCGAGCAATTCGATTTCTGGGCAGATTCGGATTTTGCACTGTTTTGGTTCCGAAACGCCACTGACGAGGCTCTGATACCAATTGTTGGGATCTGGGATCCCCCCAAGACCTTTGCGGAAATTAAACCAAGCAGAAATACACACCCACACACAAGGAGACACAATATTTTACGTGGTTCGGCCCAATGCCTACGTCCACGGGAGAGTAACCGGATTTCACTATACCAAGTTGGAGATTACAGAAAGATTACATTAGAGGAGGAGCTCACACTCTCCTCTCTCACCCACTCTCCTGTCTCCCTCGCTCACACCGAGGAGACGGTCTCTCCGCCTCACATCTCAACACCTCTTTTGGTTGCCTTGCTCACGGTTCTCTTACTCTCTCTTTTGCTCTCCACTCAACCTCACAATTTATACACATACAATGGAGGAGAGGAGGAGCTGGCCTCATGGCCTCATGGCCAACTCACCTTTGTTGGTTGGCAAGCATGTGAAGGGAATCATCCTTTGGCAAACTTTGTAGGTTGGCTATCACCCCTCACATGGGTGATATCCCACAGAAGTAAGATAATTGTTTAGACCCATTGATAGATTGTAACGCCCCCAATTTCATAAGATACAACCCATTAAATAGAACCATTATTACTATCCAATTCCAGTTGTCATTTGTATAATTCATGCGGATACGATAACTAATAACGAGCATTAATTAGCTATATGTAGGATAATAAAACCTCTAATCCTTGCATGTCATTCAATTGTTTCAAATTAACATCACATGCATTAATAAATTCATAAATCTACAAACTTGAATCTATGGCATGTAATTACAAAAGATATGACACAATTAAATACAAGAGAAATGCCTTAATGGATACGAGAGAAATGCCTTAGTGGCTACAAGTTTCAGGGGCCTTGTCCGATTACAATAAAAGTGGGTTTTAAATCCTAAAATATCTTAGCCTATTGGCTTTACAAAACAAAATAAAGAGAATACCTTGACGCTCCAAAATCCTCCAAGTCATCACCTTGGCGGAGGCACGGAATTAACACCTGAAAATGGTTTCCACATAGGGATGAGCATAAAGCCCAACAGAGATAATCTTAATAAAGTGTATGAAGTTTAACAATGTCATGAGGTGAATCAAATGAAATGTCATGCCAAAAAAACATAGGTTTTCTTTCCAAAATTTCATGCCATGCACTTTTATGAAAATCATAAGCAATTCAAAAGCTTTCAATTTAATAAACTCGGGGCAGTAAATAGGACTCTGATAATCTCTAGGCACGTGCCTGCTAGTAGTCCCATAGAGCACTATACCGAATCCATTTTACCAGCTTTTAATCGGAAGGAAATTGAAACCTACTCCGCGCATGTTTTAGGACTTTCACCATAGACCTAAAGCCAACTTGAAAATTGTCAACCAAACTACACCCCCTAATCGAATTCACCAAGGTATTTACACAATTTCTCAAAATAAACAATTTGTTCTCAACAAAAGTAATCTCAATGCGATGATCATGAAATCATGCAATGCTCAATGATATGTATGCTTTTGCAATAGTTTCAATTTTCCTAATTCACATGCAATTTCTACAAGTCAATACAACCTTCCACCGGTTGCCAAAACAATTATCTCTATCTTAATATTCCAAAATAGGCAATATATAGAACATAATTTAACATTTCAACAATTAACAAATAGAGTATGTTTTTCCAAAATCTCATCATTTCCAATATATTCAATACTCATAATTCTTCAAGGATTTCATGAATTTCATGAATTTAGTTTCATTTCAAATCTCTACACTTTCTAGGGTTTAAGAAAAATTGGGAATTTCCTCTCAAAGCATAATTTTCTCAATTTCATAGTCATATAACAACCATAAGGAAGCAATTTGAATATTTAAACAAAACTTGAGAGTTTCCTCTAATTTATGCATTAATACTCAAATAATCAAACCATATAAACACTTCTAGCTATCGAGAATAACACATAATGCAGCTAAATAACCTACATGACATGGGAAAAAAAAAAAAAAAAAAACCTACCTCCAAACTTAGAAGAGAAAACCCCCAAATTTGATGTCATTGAAAAATTGATTCGCTCGGGTCAAAATGACGCCCTCGATACGCTCGTTCATTTGATCTTAAGAACTAGTACCAAAATGTTGTTTGATGTTATTGAATTGGAAGAAATGTGAGAGTTTGTGGTGTTGGGTAGAGAGAAGTTGTAACATCTTGAATTACAGGTTCGCTCTAGCGGTAGACTTACCGCTCGAGCGGTGAATTGAGGTTCCCAGTGTTTTTTCTACAAAACTAGGTGTAAGGTGAGACCGCTCGAGCAGATATGTGTGGATGCCAGTACTTTCACTTTAGACTTAAATTTTTTTTGGAAGCTCGCGTTCACTGTTCGAGTAGTGGAAAGGTCGCTCGAGCTGTAATAACCCGACCCTCTCATATGCTTTAAATTCCCTCATTATATGCATGATTATATGTGTGCATATGTGTTTAATGTGAAATTCTATGTTTGAATGTGTAGATTACATTTGTATCTGTCGGTTATAAGAAAATATGTTGAAATTGTGACCATTGGACTAAAAATTGAAAGCCTTAGGGGCACGATAACCGGAATTTGACGTTACAGTTATGATTAGCATGATTTTTAAGACATAATATGAAGTTTTGTAAAAATTTGATTCTTAATGAATAATTGGATTTATTTGTCTCAACTCTTAATTATTAGACTCAAGAAGGTTAAGTCTTAGATATAGAAGATATATGCACTTGAGCCTTAGGTAAGAGACTGAGATAAAACACAAACTATCTCCTGGGAAAAGATAAGAGAGAAGAAAGAAAAGAGTTCAACAAGGAGCTTGGAATTTGGGGATTCAAGAGGGAAAATCAAGACAATAGCTCAAGGTATGTGTGAATCACTTAGAATACTCTAAATCCTTCTTCAATTGGTTGAAATCAATCCTTAAGATGAAGTTTCTTACATGTATATGAGTTAGGGTTTATGGCTTATATGTTTGAGTGAATACTTCTCATGAAATTAATATGGATTCCTCACATTTGTTTGATTAAAGAGTTGATCCCTTTATTTTTAGTTTGTTTGGGGTTGGATTGTGAGGAATGTTTCTTGATCTTACCTCTTTGCATGCTTTGAGCTCATGTATATATGTATATATATGAAAAGATGAAGAAATGAAAGAATCATGGAAATTAGAGTTCTTTATGTCAAATTAAAAGAAGTTTGATTCCATTGAGCTTGTGTTTCATGTTTAACATGTTCCTATATCATTTTTTTGAAGTAAATTTGCTTGAATGGAGCCTTAGAAATGAGTTTGGAAAGCTTGCTTTTGATAGATTTTCGGACTGCACAAACAGGGGCCCGAACCGCACGTGTAGGGCTCATGGCCGCATGTGCGAGATGCACAACCACACGTGCGGAAAACAGGGAAAGTAACTTAGTTATTCTGTAATAAAAGCACGAGCAAGCCGTACGTGCAGCACACCTTTCCACACGTGTAGGAAACTGGGAGAAAATCTGCATTTTTTTTGTACATCCTTTTTACCCTCTAAATCTGTGAATGTGTATGTTTAAGCCTTCTGAAGTGTTTAAAAAATGAATTGAAAGTGAACGAAACGGAAGAATGATAAAAGACAAAAAGCTAAGAAAAGAATGCGTTGCTTATCAATTTATGTGTGTGCTGTGTAGGTCACTCACCGGAAGGGACCATTGCACAACCGGAGCACTGTGAGTAATAGTAGTGTAATGATATGTTGAATGTTGCGATTTATATATTTTCGATCACGAATAATATGTTTTGTACAACTTGTGCTTTGATTAAAATGGTTGAGCATTTGACAGCAATGACACATGAAATGGGCCTAAGGTCGTTCTGTTACTATTTTGGGCCTAAGGCTGTTCTGTTATCGTATTGGGCCTGAGGCCATTTTGCTATTATGTTAAGCCTGAGGCCGTTCTGTTATGATATTAGGCCTGAGGGCATTCCACATGTTGTTGGGTCCAAGGCCGTTCTGTACTATGTTAGGCCCAAGGCCGTTTTGTCTTATGTGGGCCCGAGGCCGTTCTGGAATGTGCTTGTGAATAAAACATACATGTGTTATGTAAATATTCTTTAAGACCCATGCTCATTTATATGCCTTCATGCATGCCTCCCCACATTATTATTACTCACCGAGCCTTGCTCACTCCATATTTATGTATGCTTTGTAGGTGGTCAGCTCGGCGGCCTGCCCTAGGTCAATGCCAGGAAACTTTTGCCTAACCTCTCTTGTTAAGCCTTTAACATTGAAGTCTTTTTGTCTTTTTGAGAGGTTCCATTAATGCCACCTTTTTGTTTAACCTTTGGTGGCTACACTTTGTTGATAGATAATTTTGAATTGTTAACTATTTATATATAACGACATGACTTGGACTTGTGTATATATGGCCTATGTATGTGCACTTTCTGTATTTGATATGATGGTTCAGAATCTTGGCATATAAGCACTGCTCAGTGGACGTTCTGTTATGTGATTTTGCTTCCATTTTAGGCCCCAATATAATTTGATTCTTTTGAATTTTTGTTTTGAGGCCTAAATACAGGCCGATCATGGCCTAAACTTTTAGGGGCAGGTTCGGGTTGTGACACAAGTGGTCTGTTTGGGACAACCAACTTAAAAGTCAATTTTTACCCATTTCTTTATCACTTTTCATATCCTCTCTCTCTCTCATAACACCCATTCCAAAAACCCTAGCCCTAAAACACTTGATTTTCTCAAGTTTTACTAAGGATCTCCTCAAAACCCTCTATTAGAAGTGGAGAGCTTGTGAATATTAAGCTTTTCACCAATTGGATTGCATTTTTGTCAAGTTTCTTGTTGGGTCTTCAACTTTTAGCTCTCATTTACAAGGTAGGAGTACTTTTAACTTGATATACCTATGATTTGATATATATATATGTGGTATTTTTCTTGTATAGTGATGTATGAGATGATTTTGTGATATAAGATGGGTTTGATAAACAGAAGGGGTTTATACCTAATGTTTTGGGAAAGATTATGAATGTTCTTATTGATTATTGTTGTTGATGATGGAAATTGACTTTTTAAGTGCAAAAGAGGGAAAAAGCCCCAAATTTCTCCAAAAACTCTAGTTTTCAAACTTGATCAAATAAAGGGGTTTAGCTCAATTAACTCTCAAATCTTGAAATTGGGTTAATGATTATAGAAATGATGTTGAGACATGAGGCTTTTGAACTTTCTTGGTTATATGTGTTGAGATTGTGGAAATTGTGAGGTTTAAGAAATTCTTTGATTGCTGATATTATTAAATGCTGTTGTGAACTGAACAAATCTTAGGAAAATTGAACTTGAAAACTCATCCATCATGTGCATTATATTTCTCTTTTGCGATCTTACAATCTTGTGGATGTTTGGAAAATGTCAAAAAGGGGGTAAATAGCGTATAAGTTTGGGTAGTTGAGTTGGGTTGGGTTTTGGTAATGGGTTGTAAGTTTATTTGGTACCTGTGCGGGGAGTCAAGATGCTCAATTGCCCTATCTTTGAGGTTATCATCGGACGAATGTGGAAAAAAGGTTTTTGGGTGTTCATGAGCCCACCGTTTCTAGAGTTGGCAAATGTGCGAAAACATAATTTTGGGTGTCCACGATCCTGCCATTTCAGAAGTCGACAAATGTGGAAGGGAAAGGTTTTGGGTGCCCACCTCCTCGCTATTTCCAGAGTCGGCAAATGTGGGAATACTTTCGGTATATAAACCTATATATGTATGTGTGGTTTTGCGGCTCTTGCTTGGGACGTCATAGTGTATTTACCATACGATGGCTGTTGATGAGACTTTTGAACAAAAATCATACATTGAATATTTTTTTGTTTTAAAAGAGAGAATATGAATTTATCTTAACAAATGCATAGCATGATTATATGCATCTCAATTATTTATATATCTTGTTAATAGTATTTCCTATTAGGTAATAACTCACCCCAAAACTGATAATATTTCAAGAAATGTCAGTGTGGTTCTACCAAAGTAACTTGGCGATTGATGTGATTTTTGAAGGGAGTACGAAGACTCAATGAATGTTAATTGCCAAAGCTAACTGAATGTCCATTTTTGTGTACTCAATGGCTAACATTGATAATGTGTATGCCACTAAGGAATTATACTTTTGTATTCTCTCTCTCTTCTTGAACTATTATTATTATTTTACATACATGTTAATGTAATAATTATGTAATTCACCTAGAATAGTTCAATGAGAAATAGATTACAAACTGTATTAGTCAATGGCATTCACTACATCGACGTGAAAATATTTATTGTTTTAAATTATAAAATGGTGGATAATTTTAGGGGCGTTACAACTTGGTATCAAAGAGCTAACCAGATTTGAATACCTTAAGCTCGTGGGATGTGGCTATATAGGTATGTGGTTAATATTCTAGGATACAACTTGCGTTCATTGTATTCATTGAAATCCTTTAAGGCACCTGATTAATGCTTTTTCCACTTGGAGGTTTTTGAGTGTCGTGGGACTAGTTGTTATCTTAGGGAAGTAACTCGTATGTGGTCTACGTGACTATGTGCTTATATGGTTTGCCTTATGTGATGTAGATACATGAGTAGGTTTGTGATTATGCGTGTGTGACGTGTGGGTATGTGAATTGTGAACTTAATCTTACCCCTACTTTCATATAGGATGTTTGGACATGGCAGAGGTTATGGTAGAACTCACCAAAGTGGTCGGGGTATTCCGGCCCAATAAGATATTCCTTCTCAGGAAGAAGGGGTTGGACAGAACAATGTGACCACACCTCCGGTCCAAGATGCAATGGGGGCATTGGCCCAAGAAATGGTCGAGGCTTTTAGGGAGTCCATAGGCATACTTAGAGCCGAGCAAGCAACTAGGACTGTGGAGGGGGACACACGAGTCATCTTTCTAAAGAAAGAGTTTTTTCGTTCCAATCTCACCGAGTACAATGGTGTACCCGACCTAATGAAAGTCGATGAATGGTTGGAGCAGATCGTCAAATCATTTGAGATATTAGACATTTTCAAAGATGAGCTTCGAGTAATGCTAGTGGCTTACCAATTGAAAGGAACATCGCCCGAGGGTACCTACGCGTGTTAACAGTTCAGACCCTCGGTCTCTTGGATCTAGTCTCACGACTGCAATGTGAAACGTAGATGAGAGTCCAGATTTGGAAACTTTATAGAAAATCCATTTTGTTGCAAAGACATTTGCCAAAAATGAATTGCATCATCAGATCTCAGAGTCGCTACCTAATATTTATTTTGGGAGAATTAGGAAATCCGTGATTCGTGCCATGGCCACTGTTTGCCGTAACCAAGGATGCTTGGCTTGGAACCTTAGGTATGAAGGGGGAAAGTCATTAATTGAGCACCCCCACTCACCCGATCAAAAGATCAGCTTTTACTAAACCATGATATGATTTTTATTAACTTCATATATTTATATTCTGATTATTAATTAAATCCTAAAATTTACTATGTGAAGCAAAACACATATAGACTATGTCGTCCATTTTGGAATAATTTAATTTCATTATCTTGAAAATGTTTTGGATAGTGCAATCATGAAAATCAATTTTATTTCAAATTAAATAACATAACCTTCACCCACTGCATGCATAGAGTTATATTAAATAAGCACATAGTCACATGGTAAGATACTAGACATAGTAGAAAGCACACACAGGCGGGATGCTAAAGCACAAAAACTTATATATCTATTGGCATCCCGCAAATAGGTACAAAAACAAAATTAGTAAAATATGCATGATCCTATATACAAAATCCTAATGCAATTCACTCATGAAAATGCAACTATAGATCTGGCTTCTAATATATGAGATGTGAAACATCTCAAAACATGATGTAGCGCACAAAATCACACAATAATCGATTAAACTCATAAATGCAAATTTAGCCAGATTTTAAGGCATAATGTATGGATACAAGGCATGGATATGATGACAAACATAATAACATGCATATTTACAGAATATGGAAACCAAAATAAAGAACGGGATAGAAAGAAGCAAGACGATGAATTATTACATCTTTGAATATTACATATCCGAATAAGGGGGGAGAGGAAAAATATTACAATAAAATTAAATCCTCACAAACTCTCTCTAACTAACAGCAAAAAATAAAAACAGAAGCTGCAGGAGGCCTCGGAGACTGTCGGAGACTATTCTGCTCATTGTCGAAGGCTGTTGAGTTCTGTCTAGAAGAAAACTGGCTGGCCGGCCAAAAAATAAGTTGGCCGGCCAAAAACTCTGTTTTGTTCAAACACTAGAAAAAACTAACAAAAAATATGCAAGTGCTCAACTAACCACTTCTAGTTAGCTTACAACAAGTTGATAACATAAAATTGAAACAAGAAAATTAATAAAAGAAAGAAAATGCAAGAAATACTAGAAAATGAAAAGTGAGAAAAATTTACCTTCTCATGAAGGATTTGATTTTTAAACTTCCTTTTGATCACCCTCAAGCTTAGGAAGTGTGTTCTCAATTTCTCAAGTTGAAAAATTCGAAATTCTAGTTTGAATGGTGTTTTGCGGCTATTTAATAGTGTTTGTGGGGAGGGAGGGAGAGTTACAACTCTCTTATTTTCTCTCAATTTCAACAACACTCACTCACTTTTGATCAAGGCTACTTGATTATGGCTATCACAGAATTTTTGGGATGGTTTTGATATATTGAAGCTTGGTATATCAATGTATGTTTGAAGAAATGGAAGTTTTGGTTCAAAGCTTAACTTCTCTCTTTCTCTCTCTATATCTCTCTCAATTCAATTCTCTTTTTTCTTTTTTCTAATACATACATCCTCCTCATCTATATCATCAATGATGGCAGGCTTAATCAAGGAAAATTGTGGGAGACAAGGTGGGTGACAAGGATAATTGCTCTCTTTTGGGAAGGAGACAAGCACCCTTTTGACAATGGAGGCCAAATGATGATCATAGAGGGGGTAGGTGTATACCTTGTGCATGAATCTAACAAGAAATATCTAAAATGGGCATGACCCACATGCTTTTATCAATAATTATGCCGAAATTGCCCTGCTCTTGGGCAAATTAGTTGGCCGGCCAATTTATTGGCTGCCTGGCCAAAATCTTGATCGGTTAGCCAATTATTGGCCAACCGGCCAAAACATTGGCCAAGGCCTGACTGTTTTGCATGAAATAAGATTTTTTGACAGAATTCTGATCCTTTCTTCCTATTTCCACACTATTCTTTGCTTAATTTCTTGAGAAAATGTTTCATTTGGAAGTTTAAAAGTGAGCCTCGAAACATTATGAAAATATTCAGAACAAAGCGCAGAAAAAGAAAGTTTCGAAAGAGAGTTGAACACTTGGCCAAAACAAGCTTAGGTTTGGAAATAAAGCACAAATTCCATCTTTCTTACTGAGAATCATATGAGAAACACATTCTGATTTCATCATTGGGTAAACAACAAAAGCACCCAAGTCTTAGGGCCGGTCAAAATAGGATGTCTATAGAAAGCCAATCAACGGTGGAAGTTGGTTAAGCACCAGGTTGAGCACACTTGGGAGCCATTCACTCATGTCTTCTAGGAGAAGTTTTTACATCCCACTGCTAGGGAGAGATTGAGAAAACAGCTTGAGGAATTGAGGCAGCTTGATACCCTAATTGTTGAGTTTGAGGCCACCTTCACTAGCCTATCTCGTTTTGCACCTGAGCTTGTGACGACCGAGGAGCGCCAATGCTTGGAATTTGAGAAGAGGTTGAGGCTCAAGATCTTGTTAAAGGTGGTACGCAATATGATTACAGAGTATGACCGACTTGTTAAAGCCGAGAAACATGTTGAGATCATGATAGAAGCGAAGGAGGCGATGCAAAAGCTTAAGAGGTCGGGTTACACGAAGTCCCAAGGTGATATGGGATCTTTTGAGAAGTCGAAGAGTTCATCTTATTTTCAGTCTTTGCCCTAACAGGCCAAATCTTCAGGCTTTGTTTCGATGAGGAGTTCGGGAAACACGGGGCCAAGTCGTATTACTTGTTTTAGATGTGGATAGTAGGGCCACAAAGCTTTTGAGTGCTTCCAGGGTTTTAGTCAGCAGTAGTCGGCTTGTTCTCAGAGCCAATCTCAAGGTAGAGGACATTCACCCATATTCTATCATTGTAGACAATCAGAGCATATGAATAGGTCTTGCCAACAGTTAATCAGGAAGACTAGTGATTTAGGGTTCCAACAGACAGGAAGACTTTAGGTGGGTTAAGGTCAGAGGCAGACTCATTAGTCAATTCAATCTAAACAGTTAATCAAGGCAGTGCACGAGGCCACTTCTGTAGAGTCAATACAGCAAGCCGATGTTCCGAGAGGTGACCAAGGTGAGCAGAGACCATAGGGGTGGGTGTATGCTGTCACTACATCCAAGCAGTAATCTAGGCCATTTGTACTGAGAGGTACATATATTGTCTTCAATAGTTGGGCTAATGTGTTGATAGATACAAGGGCATCTCACTCATTCATATCATCTGCATTTGCATCTATTCTGGGGTTAGAGATTAACCAATTAGAGTCTCCGCTCATGAAAAAGTCAGCAGTTCGGGGCAAAGTCGTCTTGAATCGAGTATGTCGTGGTTCTGAGATTGAGGTCGTCCATCGCCAACTTTGACTTCATTGTGTTGGATATGTCAAGTTTTGATGTTATTCTAGAAATGCATTGGTTGTCTTCCTACCATGCCACTATAGATTGTTACTGTAGAAGGGTTACCTTGTGTACACTGAATGGAGATTATTTTTATTTTCTAGGGAATTGAAACGATAGTCTGTTACCACCATTGCATAACCGATGGGGTCAAGGCGAACTTAGTTTTCTCTTTGCAATAACACTTGCAGATGAGGGTAACATGGTTCGGGGTACTTTTCCTAGAGTGGTTTGCGAGTATTCAGATGTCTTTCCAAAAGACCTCACAAAATTACACCTCACCATGAGGTTAAGTTTTCCATAGACTTAATGCCTAGCACGACACCCATCTCCATGTCACCTTATAGATTTGCACCGGCCAAATTGCTCATTTTGAAGGAGCAATTACAAGAATTGTTAGACAACAGCTTTATACACCCTAACACTTCACCATAGGGAGCGTCGACTCTCTTTGCTAAAAGGAAGGGTGGTTTATTACAATTATGTATTGATTTTTGCAAGTTAAATAGGGTCACGGTTATGAACAAGTACTCGTTGCCTAGAGTAGATAATCTCTTTAACCAATTTAAGGGTTTCCGATGTTTCTCAAAGATTGACTTAAGGTCGAGCTACCACCAGTTGCGAGTGAAGGAGGAGGACATTCCAAAGACGGCCTTTCATACTCGATACGACGATTATAAGTTCCTTGTCATGCCATTTGGTTTAACTAATACCCCTGTCACTTTCATGGACTTGATGAATAGAGACTTCCGAGAGTATCTCGATAAATTCATAGTACTCTTTGTGGATGACATCCTAATTTACTCATCTTCTGATGAAGAGCATTAAAAGCACCTCTGTATTGTCCTATAGTTACGTAAGGAGCATCGATTGTATGCTAAGTACGAGAAGTGTGAATTTTGACTTTCTAAAGTGAAATTTTTGGGTCATGTTGTTTTCGAGGATGGGATCATTGTAGATTCTTCAAAAATTAAGGCCGTGCAGAAATAGGAGCAACCTAAGAATGCCTTTGAGATCCGTAGCTTCTTGGGTCTCGCCGATTACTATAGACAATTCATGAGGGACTTCTTTACCCTAGTGTAGACACCCCATTTTTTACCGCACTTAAGACTTGGGCACCTCAGGTTGATCACTCAATGATGAAAGTTATGCTGTACAAATAATCAATTTCTTCAGCAAGAAGAGCTTCTAAATCCCAACCTTACACCCTATTTTTGGACGAAAACTATTTTTCACCAAAACAATTTTAGACCTTAAAACCCTTTCTTTCAAAATATTTTTCTAAATGTTTCTACGATGTTCCGAGGCTCACATTTCATTTAAAAGTTGCACTTTTCAGTAAACTAAGCAAGGACAAAGTGGAAATAAATGGAAGAGAGGTGAACTTTTTGAAAAATATTTTAAAACATCTTATTTGGAGGTTTGGAGTTGAAGAAAATTGGAGGAGAGGGAGGAAAACTAGTTGGGGAAGAAGTTGGGCATGAAACCATTAAGAGATAATTGAGCAGCCTTCACTAAATGGACTTAGACTTTACACTTAGACTTTAGTTGTGAGGCCACCACCATTGGAAAGTGGACTTTCGGGGTTTCATTTTAGACTCAAGAATCTCTGAAAGCCAAGTTTGGATGAGGGAGATATGGCCATTTGAAGTTAGGCATCAATCCGATTAAGATAAAAATGAGCAACCTTCACTAAAATAGGCATATCTCTTTTCACACTTAAAATTTAGATGTGAGGCTGCACCATTGGAAAGTATACTTCCGGGACTTCAATTTAGACTCAAGAATGACCTAAAACCGAGTTCGGATGAAGAAGATATGCCCATTTGAAGTCGGGCTTGGAAGCAGATTTTCTATGGCCGGTAGGCCACCATTTGTGGCCCGCAAGTCACATTTCTGGACTGCCGGCCACTGGTGAAAAACACAGATATTTTTGGCCAGCTGTCTTCCAAAAGCGCCAACTGTTCCAGGCATGATATTTTCGACCCGAGGGGCTGTTTTTCTATATATACCAGGCCTTCCTTCATGGTTTAAAGTTGAAAAAAATTCTAGAAGTTCCAATTCTTGAAATTCTCTCTCTCTCTCTCTCTCTCTCTCTCTCTCTAACTTGCAACACACACACCTTACCCAAACACTTCCTAAACCAATATTGGAGCTCTCCTTGCTGAGATTGTTGAGTCTAAATTTCAGCCCTTGAGAGTGAGAACTTGTTGGTTTGTGAGCAAAAGTGTTATTCCTCTTCAAGAGGTATAACTCCTAGCTCCTTTACACTACTTCTTTTCTATCTTTTCTTACTGAATTTGAACTGTTTTTCAACTGTTTTTATGGGCTGAAACTTGTGGTTTAAGGCCAATAAGGGTGGATGGATGGTGGCTCACCATTTCTTCTACCTAGCTTTCAAGGCCTTTACCCTTGTGTTTCCCACCTTGTTGTCACCTCTTTTTGAGCTTTTACATACTGAATTTCAAAGTTATTTCAGTGGTGAATAACACTTTTTGAAGTCCAAAATTAGAGGGGTTAGCCTTCTCTCCTTGTGTTTTGTTCACTAGCTTACATAGCTCTATGTTTTAGCTTATTATTCTAGCTATTTTTGTCTTAATTCCAGCATGTTTTAGGACTTATTTAGCACTATTTTAGGACTGTTTTTAAGTGTTCATTGCATTTGCGCCTTATATTGCATGCTTGTAGTGTAATTGTCCTCATAAGTTTGGTGTTTTAGGACTTAGACACCACCTTATTTGAGTTGATTGTATTTATTTAGTGTTTTTCTTACTTGATCTCACCTTTAATCACCTCTGCAACCTCCCTTCTTTCTTGTCTTTTTCTTTTCTTTGAAAGTGTATTCAAATTATTTGTTCGTTTAAGCATGAGATTGAGGTGTCATGGTTAATGGTTTAATCCCTTTGGGGGTTTATTACCAATGGTATGATGTCTCTTTCATGCCCAAAGCAACACTTGGTTTGAGCCCTCTTTCCATTAGAGGACTTAAATTCACTTGTAGACTTAATTGATTAAAGAATTGAGAGGTCATTAAAATGGAGTAATAAAATTGGTGAATAAAAAAGGTGCAAGATAATAATTTGGTTTTGGGTTCAATCGCACGTTAATTGAACCATTAAGTCATGAGTCATTTCATACTCATTAGTGATGAAAACAGTTCAAGATTCATTGTCAACTACTTCCGTTGATCTTTCATGATAGGGAGGTGATTTTGAGAGTCTTGTTTTGTTGCATTCATTGAACTTGCACACTTGGTTCATAAGCCATCATGCAATGAAATTGCACTCATTGGTTGTTTATGAATCAAACTCACTACTCCTTTGAGCTGTTCAAATGATAAGGAGAGGTAAATTGTGCAAACAAACCCTTGAGAATACCCTGTTCCTGCTCTATTTGCTCTCTGTTGCGGCAGGAAAGTCCAGTCATCAGTAGCTGGCAGGCCACCTTCTGTGGCCGGCAGGCCATCACCAGTGGACGGCAGGCCATCTGCAGGCCACCAGTGCAAAATCCAGTAGTGTGCTTTTGAAGAAAAACAGAGTTGGTTCTGAGGTGGAAAACAGTGCAAGTGTTCTACTGTGCAACAGAGGCATTTGGCAGCAGAAACAGTGACTTTTTCGAGTGAAAAGTCCGTGCATGCATGAGCATTCCCCGTTTCCCGAGACGGAGTAATTAGAATAGCTAGCTTAGCATCCTTTTCATGTTGTATTCATGTAAATAATTAGTTCATTTTGATTTGTTGTAATAGTTAATTAGCTAGAATAGTTAATTAATTTGTTATAATAATTAGTTAAGTAGTTTAGCTAAATTATTCATTTGGGTTTGTAATAGTTACTTAATTAGTTAGCTAGTTTGTTCATTCGAACCCTCCTGCGTGAGGGCACAAATGTTGTAATAATGTGTATATCTTCTAACCCTACGTCTTTCTCCCTTTCATTTAACTGCTTATGATGGTTAGTTTAGGGCATCATGTTTTGTTTAGCATCTCTCATGATTTGCATCCACTTGTCTTGCATGTTTTGAGCTCGGCGCATCATTCTAACTTGTATTGTTAGTTTAATGCTTCTTTGAATACGTGCTTAGACCGCATGCTATCAATTGTTTCACATGTTATGTTAAGTAGCCGAGCCTAGTAATTACATATCGCATGTGCTGTATTGGTCATATTGCATTAGTTAGTGCATACATTTTTCTAACTCTTTTCTTTTGGTTTGCCTTGGAGTACTAGGTGAGCATTTTATTGCTTTAGCATAATTGCATAAGTGTGATTTCTGCCATGTCAAAGCATGTTCACCATGAGATTAAGTGCTTAAATGATAAGTTGTTTGAATGCCTGTAGTTGAAGGCTAGTTGCTTGAATTGGAATAATTTGAGTAATATTCATATGCGATCACTATTTTAAGTGGTACATATTCGAAACAATTTTCAAAACAAACATGAATCAAGTGTTCCAATTTTTGCAAATTAGTCTATACTTGTGTGCGCATCACATAGTAATGCTAGCCTAATAGTCGGAACAAGAGCATATAATGTAAATAAGATTCACATCATGATTAGTAGAGGCTGATCTTTGATCGGGTGAGCGGGAGTGCTCAATTCATGACCTTCCCCTCTCATACTCAAGTTCCCGAGCCGAGACAATCTTGGTGATGACAGACACATGGCCTTTGGCACGAGTCATGGGTTTCTTAAATTTTCCAAAAATATTTAGGTGGCAACTTTGTATCTGGCAAAGTAGTCCATTTTTGGCATTTTGATTCAAAATTGATTTTCCAAAAGATTTGCCGGATTTGGACTCTTTGGTGTTTATCTATTTCGCATTGCACGTGTGAGATCATATTCAGAACCGCAGGAGTCCGAATTGTAGGGCTTATTCGTCTTTCGAAAAGGGGCACAAAAAATCGAGCTACACCTAGCATCACCATTGACTAGGTTAACCAAAAAAGGGATGAAGTTTGTTTGAAGTGAGGCATCTGAGAAATCCTTCTTGGAACTGAAGACTAGATTGGCGACCGCATCTATTCTAATCATCTCAGAGAGGGGTTTGGGTTATGCTGTTTATTATGATGCCTCTAGGGAAGGTTTGGGATATGTCTTGATGCAAGAGGGTAAGGTTGTGGCATATGGTTCACGTCACTTGAAAACTCATGAAAGGAACTACCAACTCACGACTTAGAATTAGCCACGGTCATTTTTTCCCCTTAAACTTTGGGGACACTACTTGTATGGAGAGAGTTTTGATGTGTTCTTAGATCACAAGAGCCTCAAATACCTGTTTTCTCAGAAGGATTTGAACCTACGTCAGAGGAGGTGGATGGAATTCTTGGAAGATTATGACTTTGAATTACATTATCATCCTATGTAGAGCTGTTCATGGAAACCGTCCACCCGCCGAACCCACCCAAACCAACCGGACCCGACACATAACGGACGGTCTCGACAAGGTAGATGGTCGGCTGCGGTTCATTTTATTTGATTTTTTTAGATTCACGATCAATAGTGGTTTTTGTATTTTTTTTATTCGTCGAAACTGACCCGACCAACAAATAATGTACACCTGTCTTGATTTAATTAGTTTGTGATATTTAAATTGTGTTTTGCTTTTCTCTTTTAACCCACACACGCCCGCACCCACCTACCAAGTGTTTCATATACGCTTCATAGTTTACAATGTCTATCTCTTACACTTCACAAAGTCTGCTTATGTCTCTCACACTTCAGAAAGCTACACCGATCAACTCTTTTTTCAAAGAGAAAAACTGAAAGGGCTCCATCATTTTTCAAGGAGAAAAATTTAAAAGGCAAAACAAATATATAAAGAGAGAGAAAACCGAATTAGAGAAAAGCAAAGCAATCCAAACTTTCTGTTTCTCTTTTGTTTTCTCTCATGTAACAAATCAAAGCTTCTCCTTGTTTTTCTATCTTCGAAGTTCAATCTGTGAATTTCTTTGAGATGTGCAAAGCTAGATCTTCAACCCTAAAAGAGGGTTATTCTCCAGAGATTGAGTTATCTCTCTTTATTCATTTTGGGGATTTTATTTTTCATGTTTTGATTTATAATTTGTAGCTTTTTGTTGGTTAATGCTTCGTATTTTGATTCTCTAATCATGGTTGATTTAGGGGTTTCTAAGTATTTTTCATTTTCTTGTTTTGATTTTCTGATTCTCTATTTCTTATTGTTATGTTTTCATTTAGTGTTTGTAAAATATTTTGATTGGTTCATATTTTGATTTAGAGTTTGAAAAATATTATGTGATATGTTCATGTTCTGATTTAGGGTTTAAAAAAATATTAATACTTGTTCATGTGTTTGTTGATTGAGGGATTTAAAAATATTATGAGCTATTCATGTTTTGATTTAAGGATTGAAAAATATTATGATTTTGTTTATGTTTTGATTTAGGTTTTGAAAAATATTATGATTTGTTTATATTTTGATTTAGGGTTTTAAAAATATTAAGGTTGTGTTTGGAGAAGCTTTTGAACTATCATTCCACCCCTTCTCCTGAACCCTCTGTTTGGATAGAGTGTTCAAAAATTAATTCCACCACAGTTTTCAAAACACACTTCTGTTTCACGTTTGGTAATAGATTGCAAGCCAAAGCTCTTACTTGTTCGTACATATGCTCAGATTCGTCTTCTCCATTTTAAAAAGGTTCACGTGCCAAAGAAGAGCAAAGCTGAAGATGCTTCATGGGTGAACTGCAGCTTTTCAATTACTTCCTTCTCTTTTTGAATGAATCTTTAACCTTCAAATCCAGACAATGCCTGCGAACCGATTCCTTCCCACCCATAAATTGGCATCGATGAGCTCCCACAAATCAAGTGATGATCAATTTGTGCATTGTGGTGGATTCACCCTCCGAGTAATGAAACAACAACAACAAAGAGGTATATATATATGTGTTCAGCAACTGATTGATTTTATGCTTACTTTCGAAATGTGTCTGTTGTAGGTCAAAGTTGTGAAGCCTTTTCTCGAATCAGAGGGCGTCTGAAGCAACGCAGATCAATCAACTGTATCCACTCCGTCACCGTTGACAATTATTCAATTCCTGCTCCTGTGGTATGTATGTCCTTCAGTCGATCTGTTGTGGAATGACTGAGAATTGTAATGAGTTAGCTCTGATCCGGGCAAAAATTGGTTGAGCCGGTCGTCCACTAGGACTTCTGGTCGATCGTCCACCTGGACTTCCAGTCGGTCGACCTCCACCCTGCGTGGTTCATCTTTTGCTTCATCTACTTCTTGTTCTGCTTTTGGTTTCTTCTTTTGCTCTTTTTCTGCTTTCTTATAAGAATGTTTAAATTTAGATTTCCCAGTACTCTTTAAGTTTTGTTGTGATTAATCTTCATTTATCATATTTAAATTTGGATTTCCTAGCCCAGTTTGTTGTGATTAATCTTCATTTATCATATTTGAAGTTCCATATAATTTTCTTGCCTTTTTAGTGGTGAATGAGGGTCAATGGAAACAAGTTTCTTAGGAGTTATGGAGAAGTTGTAGAAAGTGTTCTATTTTTCAGTTTCTTGCCTAGGCTTAGTGTAATATAAATTTTGTGTTAGATGGATACCAACAATTCAGATGATAATCAAGACACAAAAAGTGGAGCTCCAGAATTGAGTTACAGCTTATTAACATGTTGAGAGACGAGGTGCAAAAAAACCAATCAAAAGATCGTAGTACCCTCTGGACGCCGAGGCATTGGACCCAAATGGGTATGGGTTCTGATACACACCAAAACAGGTCAAACAAAAATATCAGCAACTCAAAGCTGATTACTTAACTTTCAAGCAGCTTCAGGCACAGACTGGTCTTGGATAGGATCCGATTGTAGGCACAACTATTGCACCTGATGAATTTTGGGATAAGGTATCATATTAACCTGTTCCCTATTATTTAGATTTATTTGTAAAATGTTGTCACACGTACCATACGCTTGTGTTCATATTTTCTAATTGGAGGTAGGCATCAAAAATTTAAATAAATTCAAGACTAAAGGGTTTGAGTATTTTCACGAAATGGCCGAAATTGTTGAACACTGCTGTGCGACAGGGGCCTTGGCTGGTGCATCCACACAGGGTGCTCTTGACTCCGATGAAGAGGATGATATGCTTAACAAATTTTGGTCATCTGGAGTTGGAGGTAGCAATGCGGCTAATGCCATTCATGTTGATTTGTGTGGAGATGAGTACATGGAAATAGGTAAGGCCAAAAGTAAGAGGAGGGGCCATAGCCAGAGTGACAGTGGTTGTTCCAAGAAGTCACGGTCAACTGGCTTTGATGATGTTTGTGCGGCTTTCACTGCCTATGTATCGGCAAAGACAGAACAGTCCCATGCACAATCAATAGACACGGAGGCTGTAAGTGCAGGTGGTGATGACTATTCCCTTAACGCATGTCAAGATGCCCTATTTCAGCTAGGAGACATACCACCAGTGCAGTATGTTAAGGCATTGACACTATTCAAAGATAAGGATTGACAGAGGTTTTTTATGCGCACTCCTGAGCATATGCGCCTATCAATGATCCTAGCTTTGTAGTGAACTGTGAAGCTGTGTCTTTGGTGGGGTTTGCGGTTTTTTCAATGGTTGTGAAACATGCTTTTATAAGTTAGTCTTCTTCTTCTTCTTCTTTTTTTCTGTTTCATACATGTCTTCTGAATTTTTTTTTTCCAGTATTTAAATCATGTTTATGTTTTCTACTTCTATCATCTACTTGTCACATAAATACACTGCATATAATGACTCATGGCCCATTTATTTCTATTCAATTTGTTTCTATATTATCATCTACAACTTCATTGATCCATTTCTCTTTTTCCTATTTCCCATTTCAAATTTCTATCTATCTTGTTTTCTATATCAGCATGTCAAACAAGAGAAACAAATGTTAACATGTATACATTGAATGCATATTTCAATTAAAATCGATACTTAAATGACTATGGCCAACTAATTGATTCCAGAGGATAATTAATTACAAAAACATTACTTATCCTCTTTGTAATAAGTCAAAATAATTGTTCTTCTATTGTTATGTAGCCAAAACACAATGTCATCTGATACACAAAATAATGCAATGGTAAGCTCATCAGAGGAGGATGAGGTTATGGAAGATTTTATGGACTTCTTGGTGATTGCTTCTATGAATGAATATATGAATATGTCAACCACAAGATGACCGCAGCGAACTTGCCCATTCAAAGGTGATGATTACATCTTCAGTTTATTAAGTGGCCACCCTAAAACAATGATGGACATCATGCGAATGGATGCCCCAAACTTCATTTCATTGAAAGATGCCTTACTTCAAAATGGCCTTGTCAATATTGAAAAGATGCATATCAGTGTATAGGAATTGCTTGCCATTTTCTTATATATATGCGCACAAAATGATTGGCAGAGGCTACTGGCCGATAGATTTTAGAACGCCACTGAAACAATTTATCAGCACGTTAAAATCATTATGTGGGCACTATGCAAGATTGCATTAATGGTTATCAAACCACGGAACCAATCGGAAATACCGACAAAATTTTTAAATGATAGAAGGTTTTACTCTTGGTTCAAGGTATGACTAAATGTTCGACCTGCAAATTTGCAATAACGGTAATGAATAAATTTGATTGTTATTTTTCCAAAGTGAAATCTATGTTTGAGACGCATTTGACGGAAAACTTCTAATATGATGTAGGATTGTGTCGGTGCTATCGATGGCACATTGGTGGACGCATGGGTCTCGGCCTCAAGACAGAACACATTCTGTGGTTGCAAAGCCACGGTAGCGCAAAATGTACTCGTAGCTCGTGACTTCAACATATTATTCACATTTATCAATTCTAGATAGGAAGGTAGCACCTACGAAAACACAATTTTAGTTGACTCACTTACAAGAGCTGATGTACATTTTTTACAACCACTCCATGGTCAGTGTTACAAAATAAGATACTGTACTTTTGCTTGTACGATTTTTGTGTACATGTATTTGACGGAGTGTTACAAACATTATTCACATGTAGGCAAGTATTATTTAGTGGATATCAGGTTCACCAACATGCCAGGATTTCTTGCCCCATTTCGTTCACAACGCTATCACTTGTAAGAGTTCCATGGTTGTCATTATTCTGGACCCAAGGAATTGTTTAACCATCGACATTTGTCATTACAGAATGTCATAGAAAGAACATTTGGGGTACTGAAAAAACGTTTTCCAATATTGCGATCCATGCCTAATTACAAGTCAACACAACAAGGACCCCTCGTCATTACATGTTGTGTAGTGCACAATTGGATTCGTTTGCATACAGCTATGGACCCATTCTTCATGGAAATTGATATTGAAATGACGGCTGAAGCGGCCGCAAATGGGTTTGGTGGAGGCCAAGCTGAGTATGTGGACCTGTCACAACATGGGTTGATGTACCAATCAAACTTGAGGGACGCAATTGCTAATGCTATGTGGGTAAATCATGTTGATCATGGGTAGATGTGTGATGTCAACAAATAATGTGAAAAATTGTTTGTTATGATGTATATATTATTTCTATTATTTATAATGTGTGAAATGCAATTGATCCAATGTGTCGCCAACCAAATTTTGTTTTTGATTTTTCACAAATATTTCTCCATTTTGGAAGAGTTCCTAATGCAAAAATTGACTAAAATTGGAGATGTTTTCATATTAAAAAAAAATGGACGTTTTCATAAAAAAATTAAAAAAAAAGTTTTTGAATTCATCTACCCCAGATAGAAAAAAAAAATCTAAAATAATTTACAAAAAAAAAAAAAATACTACAAACATATTTTTATTGTATATTTAATATTAAAAAAACGTGACTTATTCAGAAGATTTCAAATAGTCCAAAATTTAAAATGAATGCATAATGGTCCTATTGAAGAGTTCACAAAGGTTACGTAATATCAAATGCAGTACCAACTAATAAATGAGACGTAAATTCTCAGACCTATAATCTGGTGGTACGCACAAGTTACATCTGATGGGAAAGTTCCCATGAAAAATGAATGGATAAACTACTAATAGGTTTAATAGTTAAAATCAATTCAAATTAAATTTTGTTCAAAATAAATTTTAATAAAATTATAGTTAAAAATAATTTTTTGTGACGATTTTTTGCATATGTCATTAAATATTAACAATTAGTGACTTTTCTTGTCACGATTTTTATAAATTGTTGTTTAGACTTACAAATATTGACATTTTTTTATGAAATTCTATTACCCACGTAGAAATGTTTTTTTATTAAATATTTTAAGTCACAATTTGTTTATATTAAAATGAAGAACACATAAATAGCACATACTAAAAAACAAATTCTATATTCTTTAACAAATTCTGTGACCAACGTACAATTATTTTTTTTCAAACTCTGTAACCCATTAAACACAAATGTTTGTTTATTAAATATTTTAATTCAAAAATTGTTTTTTTTAATTCAAAATATAAGTCAAATTAGTGTTGCCCAACCAAGAATGTTGTTGTCCAACCAAAATTGTTTTTAATTCAGAGGTTAATTTTTGGCCAGCCAACAATGTTGTTGTTTGGCACTACAACGTAAAATAGTGTATTGCTAATTTGTGTCAGATTCAACACATTAGTGTCACATAGGAATGGGTTGTGGCCAGTCGAGAGAGAGAGAGAGAGAGAGAGAGAGAGAGAGGGAATCTGAGACAGTGTAGTAGGGTGGGCCCACTGCACTTTTAACTTATTTTATATTTTATTTATTATTTATATACATATATATGTGTGTGTGTGTGTGTATATTCTTAACACATATCTTAACATACACCATAACATGTCTATTATATCACCATTTACTCACTATTCACTCACCAAATTAACAAACTTGTAGCAAACCCACTTTTATCAATTTTTGTCACATACGACACAATGTAACAAACATTTTTAACACATCCATTGTGGATGCACGGTTATACCACCATTTATCCTATTATGCAAGCTTCACGAACCCCACAGGAAATTGTATGTAATGAGGTCAAACTTCATTAATTACAAAAAATAGTACATACTACTAAAAAAAAAAATAAAACCAAAAAAAAAAGTGCTTACATCAATGATAAAAATTATTTAGTTAGGAGACAGTACAAGTATATCAGAAAAAAGGTAATTAGAAAAAAAAAAAAGTTGTACAACAAACACAACAAATATATCTACTCGCTCATCCAAACACGTCAAATGTCATTGTTAGGTGGTGGTGGAGGTGGAGGGAAGTAGTGATGGTAGAGCTGATTGACTCGATGGTCAATTTGGTCTAAGCGATTGCTTGTTACTTCATGACGTGTTTCAGTGTCCACACGAAACTCACCAAATTGTTGAATTAGTGAGTTCTGAACGACGACAAATGCATTGAATTGATTACCTAATACATTGAACTGATTAGCCATTTGTTGTTCCCATTGAACTCGCTGATTGTGTCGTTCTTGTTCCTTCGCCAAATAATCATTCCAGTATTGCGGTTGTTCATTTTGTGGCATGGCATTTTCATGGGGGTCTTCGAGTGCATCATCTATTGGTGTATTTGCAACATTAGAGATCCCAATAAGTTTTCAGCGCCACCAGCTCGGGTAAGTGTGTACTCTGAAATCGGTGAAGTGATTTTCATCTCTGCTTCACTTACAAGTCTGACATGAAAAACTTTGAAAATTTTGGTTAGTAGAGCTCCAAAAACTAGTGACTGGCCATTGATAGTATCAAGATTTGCAACCACCATTTCCTTCGGTAATATGTAGCATAAATCTAATTTATGTCCAACTTCAAAACAATATAACAAATAAGCATTAAAAATTGGAACCGAATCAAAATGTCCTTTTTTGGAGTGATATTTTCTACTATAAATCGGTAGAGAATATGAAGGTAGGGTTTCAAACGTCTTTCTTGTAAATTACTGCCGGTAAATCGCATCTCACAAATTATATTATAAACTTCATTTATATCACCAACAATGTTAATTAGGTTAGACTCACTTTGAAAATGGATTTGCAAATCCCCTAGTTGAACTCCAATAATTTGTGCCAAAGTGTGGTTGTTCAATGTGATTATTTTACCTTTAACATAAGATGTCAGACTATTCTCTCCAATTTCTTCCTCAGTAGGTCTCAAGTGAACATAAAATAAATAAACAAGACGTGGATATACCTTTTGTGGTAAATTGATTAAATTTAGTCACTCCATTGTCTCAAGTTTGTTCACCAATAGAGGATCATATTGACAAGGGAGATTTACCCTTCTTCCGATGACAATTGGGCGGTTGCAAAATTGTGCAAAAGCTTATTCATGATTGTAAGTGAGAAAATCAATAGTTGGATAAGCCTATTCTTGCTGTTGTTGTTGGCGTGGTGGAGGGTTAGAGGTTCTCCACGTTCTAGTCTTGCTCTTTTTGTTCTAAGCATGACTTATGAAGGTAAGCAAAAGGATAGCAAAAGATATGGAAGGTTTCGGCTACTACTGTGAGGAAATGATGTGCAAAAGGTAAGCAACGGGATAGCCAAAATAAAGCCTCAGGTTGAGCCTTGCTAAAAGGTGTGAAAAGGTGGAGCCGGTTGACCAGTCGAAACACCCCCCAGTTGACTACCCGGTCGACCGGTTCTGTGATGGATTCGGCTACTGCTGCTGTTGTGAAGCTCTGTTGCTGTTGTGAAGCTCTAAACTTCATCAAAGCTCTTCCTCTCTTCTTGTTTTACTTGGATATAAGTTGTAAATATATTGATTGAATTTGTGAAATTAATTGTAAAAGGTGGTGGACTGAATTTGGATTCGGTGCTATTGTGAAGCTCTTTTTCTTGTTTTACACAATTAAGATTTGTAAATATATAGACTGAATTTTTGAAATTTATTGAGGTAAGTGGTGGACTAAATTTGTGAAAGTAATTGAGGTAGCTGGTTGTATGTTTCAAGTTAGTGGTGGTTGTATTGACATTATTTAATGATAAAGATAAATGAAAATGGTGAATAAGTTGCTAGTTGTATTGAAGTAAAGAAATTGTTGGGTGTTTTGAAGTCAGGCTATGAGGCTATTGTAGCCTCAGTCAAATAACATTCCAAAAAGCTTTATTGTAGCATCATTTTTTGTTTTGTTTTTCTTTTATCAGAAACTAAGGCACTGAGGTTTGGCAGGAGGGGCCATGGCTGTGCAGGATATGTTTGCAGGTACATAGGTACATAGGGTTTGGTTAAGAGTGTTCACGAGTTTGGTTCACCAAAATAGGTTAGGCACAATAATATAAATGATGAAGGTACATAGGGTTCACGGGTTTCCCACGAAGGTACATAGGTTCACGGTTTCCTATGAAATTGATGAAATGTAGCAAATGAAAAAATGCTAATAATATTGAATTATATGTAGTAAATTGTGTAGATACTAATGAAATGATATTTTAATTTTTGTTTGACTCCCAATATATATAACACTGATAAATTTTGTGGTCATTTATTTGAAAATAACAATATAATAGCTAGCAAATGATTTGTGACAATAATTATTAAAAATATAAAAATATTTTAATTGGAAAATATTGAAAAAAAACATAATTCGAATCAAATATACAATCATAAGTTCGGTATGATCAGTAATTGAATATTTATTGTGACCTTCAAATTATTTTGTTTATAATATTTTGAATAAAAAAAATTTTAATTGAGATTTTTTGTTAATAATTAATTTTTTGAATTGAATTTGAAAAACGGTTTGGTTATGACTGTTATTTTTTGTTAATCATTAATTTTTCAATTGAATTTTAAAAAGAGTTTGGTTAAGAGTGTTTTTTTGTTAATAATTAATTTTTTGAATTAAATTTTAAAAAGAGTTTGGTTTTGACTTTTGATCAGAAATTTAATAGAGTTTTGAGTTGTGTATTTGATTATGAGTTATAGATTTTTGAATTAAGTTTTGAAAACTCTTTTCAAAACTCATAACCAAACAAATTTTCTTATTTCACATGTCACATCAAACTTTCAAAACTCAATTTAACATTCAACTCAAAACTCAATTCAACACTCTTTTCAAAACTCATAACCAACAAATTTTCTACACTCAAATCATAATTCCAAAACTCACAAATTCAAAATACAACTCTATTATCAAATCATATTTCTAAAACTCTACCAAACGCAACCTAAGAGTTTATGTTTTGATTTAGGGATTGAAGAATATTAAGATTTTGGTTCATGTTTTTATTTAGGGTCTTCAAAATATTATGTTCTGTTTATATTTTGGTTTTTGAAAATTATAGTTTTGTTCATGTTTTGATTTAGAGATTGAAAGATTTTGGTTCATGTTTTAACTAGGGTTTTAAAAATGTTATGTTCAATTTATGTTTTGGTTTTAAAAAAATTATAGTTTTGTTCATATTTTGATTTAGAGTTTGAAAAATATTATGAGATGTGTTCATGTTTTGATTTAGGGTTTAAAAAATATTAATATTTGTTCATGTGTTGATTGGGGGATTTAAAAATATTATGAGTTGTTTATGTTTTGGTTTAGGGATTGAAAAATATTATGATTTTGTTCATGTTTTGATTTAGGTTTTGACAAAAATTATGATTTGTTTATATTTTTATTTAAGGTTTTAAAAATATTAAGAGTTTATGTTTTGATTTAGAGATTGAAGAATATTAATATTTTGGTTCATGTTTTTATTTAGGGTTTTAAAAATATTATGTTTTATTTGTAGATAATGGATCTTCCTACCAATGATGCCCATGTTGATGGCCAACCTACTGCTACTGCTGTTAGAACTCAATCCCAACCAGCAGTTGATGCCAAACCTACTGTCCGAACTCCTACTAACAACCCTCTAGTTCTATCCAAAGCTAAGAAGGCACGTGCTAAGGCTAATGGCAAAGTTAAATCTAAGGTATGGGATCATTTTGATAAAGGAAATGTGAAGATAGAAAAATGAGAGTTGTATGTAGGTATTGTCAAAAGGAATACTTAGCTGATTCTAAGTCTCATGGGACGAGTAATTTATTGACTAATTTTGCCTCATGTGTCAAGTATCCATATAGGGAGGTGGAGAAGGGACTGTCCACTCTGTCTTTTCAATTTAAAAAAGATGGAGCAAAGGGTGTTGACCTTGTGGCAACAACTTTTAGGTTGAAGCTACAAGAAAAGCTCTTGCTGAAATGGTGATTATTGATGAACTATCCTTTAGGTTTGTAGAGGGAGTTGGGTTTCGAAAATTTTGTCAAATCTTGCAACCCATATTCGATAAAATCCTATCTCGTATTACAATTTCCAGAGACGTTGTTAATATTTTTAACAGAGAGGGGGATAGCCTAAGGAAAGCATTGCATGGTTGTAGAGTTTGCCTAACCACAGACACATAGACCTCTATACAGAACTTGAACTATATGTGTCTTACAGTTCATTTAATTAATGATGATTAGAAACTTCAAAATATCACAAGGGTGAAACCATTGGTAGGAAAATTAAGTCATGCTTGCTTGAATGGAATATTAATTGTATTTTTACATTGACTGTAGATAATGCTAGTTCAAACAACACCACTGTTAAGTTCTTGAAAACAAAAGCAAAAGATTGGAAAGGAACATTTTAGGTCATGAATTTTTACATATGCATTGTTGTGCACACATTCTGAATCTTATTGTCTGTGATGGTTTGATAGAGTTGAATTCAATTATTGCTTGTGTGCGTGCTGCTGTTAGATATGTGAGGTCCTCTCCAAACCAGTATGAGAATTTCAAAAGTGTGTTGAAAAGGAAAAAATTGAGTCAAAGAGTCTTTTGTGCCCTAATGTTCTAACTAGGTGAAATTCCACCTATTTGATGCTAGAGGTAGTAGAAAAATTTGAGAAAGCTTTTGAGAGACTCTAAGAGGATGACTTTAGTTATCGGGCTTATTTTGGTGGTAATGAATTTGGTGGTGGTGAACATGATAGAGATGGGGATGTGGCAAAGGGACAACCCCATAAGGCTATTTGGAATAATTGTAGGGTCTTTTTAAAATATTTGAGACTCTTTTATAATGCCACAAAGAGGTTTTCAGGGTCATTGTATGTCACTTCAAAGTGCTTCTATGATGAGATGTTTGTCATTCAAAACAAAATTGAGCAGTTAATGAAGAAAGATGACACACTTTTATCTACAATGACAGTTAATATAAAAGCAAAATTTGATAAGTATTGGGGTGATATATAAGATAAATCTTCTTTTGTATGTTGTTGTGGTATTTGACCCTAGGAAAAAATTGAAGTATTTGAATTTTTGTTTCTCACAAATTCTTATTGAGAAAGTGGTGAATGAGATGACGGGCAAGGTGAAGGATTGTTTGACTTGTCTATACGAGCATTATGCTTTACATGATTCAAATAGTGGGCAAGAGCCTAATGTGAGTGAAACTTCTGAAATTGAGGTAGATGATGATTGTGATGATCCACACATGCTCATTGCTGCTCAGTTTAATTCATACTTGAGGAGGAGTATTCTGTTGTGTGTAAATCAGAGTTGGATAAGTACTTTGCTGATTTTTGTGAGGGTTCTAAGGATGAAAATTTTGATATATTGGGATGGTGGAAGTCTAATTCTTCAAAGTATAAAGTTTTGTCATAGGTGGCACGTGATGTTTTGGCATTACCAGTCTCTATAGTTGCTTCAGAATCAACATTTAGTGTGTGAGGACGTATACTTGATCCTTTTCATAGTTCACTTTCTCCCATGATGGTCGAGGCCCTTATATGCACACAAAATCGACTTCAATCCACTATCCCAATTTCTCTTCGAAGGTCCATGGATGATGTTGAACAATATGAGTCAGGTACTATTCATTTACTGCACATATATTAAATTTAAATTGAAATTTATTTCTATAATTGATTAATAATCTTTTCTTTCTTTTTTTTTTTTTTTAGCAATTTATGGTGCAAGCCCAAGCTCAAATGCAATTCCAAGTATCTGAAATTTATTTGTGTGACAAACCAACAGTAAGACTATTATACATTCATATTTAATTTTTTTTAAATTTATCATTGTAAGCTTTATAGTTTCTAATTTAGATTGCTTCTTTGCAGGACATGAGGAAGCAAAAAAGAAAAATGACCAGCAACTTCTAGTTTTTGTGAATATGTTTCTTGCTTTTAATTTTCGTTTAATGGTGGAATAGCAATAGTGATGAAGTTTGACAGTGACTTACTTTTTGTGGCAACAACAAACATGTTTTTGAGATGTAATTATGTGTGCACTGTGCAACATAGAAGTTTTTGAGGGGTGTGTTTGCACTGTGCAACATAGAAGTTTTTGGGGGATGTATGTGCTAAGTGCTGTTAGTTTGGTTTTTGTGGCATTTTATGCAAATTACAGGAACAATGTGGTGTACTTAATTGTTTAGGTTTATTTTATTATGAGATGTTTTGGAGGGTTATTTTGTTACAGAAACAATGTGATCCCTAAACTATTTTGGAACGTTATTTTATTAATTTTAATTTTTAATGGCATGTTTTTATATGGTGTGTTTGGCAACTTTTAAAGTGCAAGATTATATATTGTGACAGGTTTTACTTGTGAAGTGTACAAAATTATAAAGTTTAATTTATCAGTATGTTAATTTCAATGGGCTAACTTTTGTTGTGATTAATGAAGTAATTTTAATTTTGAATTGGGCTGTAAGCAATTTTATTCCCTCAATTTTGGATAAAAAATGATAAAAAATGCCCAATATATGATCAACCCAATCTGCCTAAACCGACCATATCCGATCCGACAACTCGGATATCAATTCAATCAATTTCGACAAGTGCTTGGTTCTAAAACAGTTGGACTGAATGTCCACTCGAATAGAACCAATCAGCTGACGGGTAAAGGTCCAACCTGACCCCGACCGGCCTGTGAACACCCCTAACTTGTGAAGGCCAACTTAGTGGCCGATACCTTGAGTAGGAAGTCCATGAGCACCATGGCTGGTCTTGCCATTAGGGAGTAGGAGATGTTGGGCGACATTGGTGAATTTGACTTGTATCTTGGCGAGTCTACGGACCAAGCCACCTTGTTCACAGTTATTACACAGCCTATACTTGTCACACAGGTCGTAGAAGCACAATAGATTGATCCAGAAGTTGAGACAATCCGAGAGAGAATCTTCAATGGGAAGGAGGAGAAGGGTTTGAGTATACACTCTAATCTGAGTGTTCGATATTTGAACCCTCTATTCGTGCTATAGCCCTGTAAAGATGAAGTACTTTGAGAATTCCACCACTCTCGCATTGCGGTGCATCCATGAGGCACACAAATGTACCATGATCTTAGCCGTCAATTTTGGTGGAGGGGTATGAAATGAGATGTAGCCTTGTTTGTGTCTAAGTGTCTAACCTATTAACAAGTTAAGGCAGAACACCAAAAGCTAGCCCGAATTTTACAACCCCTTCCAATAACCGAATGGAATGGGAGCACATCACTATGAATTTTATTTCGGGTCTTCCTAGAACACATAGGGGTAATGACGTGGTTTGGTTTATCATGGATCGACTAACTAAGTTTGTCCATTTTCTTGCTATGTGTATGGGTGATTCAATTGACTACTTGGCCGAGCTCTATGTTAGAGAGATTATCCAACTTCATGGAGTTCCGGTGAGTATAGTCTCAGATTGAGACCCTCGTTTTACCACTCGGTTGTGGTAGAGCTTATAGAGTGTTATCGGTCAAGCTGACGGCCAGTCCAAGCACACTATCCAAATCTTAGAAGACATGTTGAGAGCTTGTGTTTTGAACTTCAAAAGTTTTTGGGAGAGGCACTTGTCTCTAGTGGAGTTTACTTACAACAATAGTTACAAAGCTAACATTGAGATGGCGCCTTTTGAAGCCCTATATAGAAGTCATTGTAGATCACTAGTATGTTGAACCGAGGTGGGGGACTCACCCATGCTTGAGCCCAAGTTAGTTTGTGAAACCACCGAGAAGGTGGCTCTCATTGAGAAGAGGTTGATGACGACCCAAAGTTGATAGAAAAGTTATGCCAACAGGAGGAGGCGACCTCTATCTTTTGAGGTTAGTGACCATGTTTTTTTGAAGATATTGCCTAGAAGGGTTTGATGAGATTTGGTTGAAGTGAAAAATTGTCACCTAGATTTATTGGTCTTTGGACATCATAGAACGGGTGGAGGAAATAGCATATCACCTTGATTTACTTCCACAACTTTCCGGAGTACATGATGTATTTCATGTCTCTATGCTTCGCAAGTATGAACTCGATTCCTCTCATGTTTTGGATTGAACTAACCTTGAGGTGGATGAAAATGCCTCTTATGACAAGAGACCGGTAAAGATCTTAGATTCTCGAAAGCAAGTGTTGAGGGGCAAAATCATTTATCTAGTTAAGGTGTTATGGCATCATCACAGGGCAGAAGAGGCTAACTAGGAACAAGAAACTGAGTTTGGTGAGAAATACCTAGATTTCTTTAATAATGTATAATTTTACTATTTTATTGTTTCCCTTTATGACATGTGTATGGTATATGTGAACGGGTGAATGAGATAGCAATGTTATCTAGATATCTAAACTTTTACGCTTCCATTCAAATTAAAATTTTGATTCTTATACTCATTCGATGGTTCTATGGTTGTTGTAGTTGTTGTTGTTATCGTTGTCGTCATCGTTGAGGTTGTTGTGATTGTTGTTAAAAGGAATCACAAAATTTTGGGAAAGAAATTATTTAACAAGGGAAGGTTGTAACATCTTAAATTACAGGTTTGCTTGAGCAGTGGAGTTATCGCTTGAGTGGTGAATTGATGTTTCCAATATTTCTTCTGCAAAACTGGGTATAGAGTGAGACCACTCAAGCGGTTAATTGATTGCTCGAGTGGATATGCGTTGACACTAGTACTTTCACTTCAAACCTAAAAATTTTTTGGAAGCTCGCGTTCACTGCTCAAACGGTGGAAAGGTAGACAACCTGCTTAAAAGTTGAGTCTTTCTCGGTTTTTCATATCCTCTTTCTCTCTCAAAACACCCATTTCGAAAACCCTAGCCCTAAAACACTTGATTTTCTCAAGTTTTACCAAGGATCTCCTCAAAACCTTCTATTAGAAGTGTAGAGCTTGTGAAAATTAAGCTTTTCACTAATTGGATCACGTTTTTGTCAAGTTTCTTGTTGGGTCTTCAACTCTTAGCTCCCACTTTGAAGGTAGGGTACTTTTACGCACATAGTAAATTTTTTCAAAATAAAAAATAGTGTTAATGGGGGGTTATTAGGAGAAGGTCCAAATAACTAGATGGCATACTTTTTGAAAAATGTTTAACGCCCACAAAAATGTCCATAATTGTACCTACAATGATGTGATATTATATGTATTAACTTCTGATTTGTTAGGCTATCTCCAATTTAGACTCATATCTTAAATTTGATTAAAATTTGGTGAAAACGGTGCTCTAACTATTACACCAAATTGATATCAAATGAAAGGAGATGTATATTTTTCATCAAATCAAGGGAGTGTTTAACCTTCTATCAAATTTTGCAGGTAGCTGTTGGTGGACGACTGATCGGATAATCAGATTATGACCTTATGAATGAAAATTTACTCTAGGGCAGATGACCGGTTAGATTTGATGAAAATCTTAGTTCACTATTGGAGTGCATTATATCAAATCAAACTTTTACTCAAACTTGATGAAAGATTTGGTGAATGATTGGAGATTCTCTTATATGTCTAATAATGTAGGATCCTACCCTTTTGCCACATCATTGTGGATGGATTTATGGGTTAAAAGTATGGGTATGGAGCATTATTCCATGCATTTTTTCCATTAGTTTTGGTCAACAAAAATGTAGGAAGCAAGGGATATATATAGAATGAAATGCAAAGAGATGCCTGTTTGTTTTCGGAGTTAGGTTGGATAAGATTATTAGTGTAGAGACTATTAGTAAGGGGATTGTCACACCTCGAAAATAATGATAACACCCATGCCTTACAACTCTTAATCATATATGCGGAAGCTTAACAATCCCAAACTCCCATAATTTTTTTAAATAAGCCCGAGGCATGTTTAGGATTTACCTGAATATTTAATTTACATAAACATTTCCAAACCTAGGATTCATTCATTAATCTTCTTAAAGTGTTACATATGACCTCACATGCGTTAAGACATTCATCAATCTTAGATTATGAATCTATAGCATGTGACCGATATATAGGTACAACAGTAAGTAAATACAAGTTCATGCCCTAAAGGCTACAAATTCCTATGACATCGCTTGGGTACAACAAAAGTGGGTTGAAGCCTAATACAGAGCCCCAGGCTTATACAAAACAAATTTACAAAACAAAAAACAAAAAACAAAAAACAAAAATGAGCGTCCAACTCCAAAGTCCTCCCAAGCTATTCCCTTGGCGGAGACATACCATTAGCACTTGAAAGTTGGTTTCCATATAGGGTGAGTTAAAGCCAAGTGGAGATAAGTTTAATGATCTATATGATACTTAACAAAGCTATATGGTGAATGCATATGATTGCCATTACCAAAAATGTGACGCCCCGATTCTACACTATTGGTTGCAGTCAAAGGAGAGTCACTAATGAGTCATATGGTCAATTATCAAGTAAGATCCCAGATCGCCGGAGGAGTCAAATTAGCCTCCCTTCTAAGTCCAGCTTTCTTAGGCAGCGCACTACCCTTTTGACAGATCTTAAAAGGTATTGACACAAGGTCTCATAAGCAACGATAAGGTTCATACATATACGTAGAATATAAATACATAACAACCACGAATATACTTAATTCAAAAGCTTGTTCCATTCCATTCCATTACATTATATCCCAAAAGAAAGTTTAAATCTTCACATGAGTCTTACAAAATATCAAAAAGAAACTTCTAACTTTCCTAAGATAGCCAAAAGTCTTCGAAGGTTTCAGGCTCGTCGTCTCCAGTTATAAGTTCCTCTTCGTCACCTGGCATGATACGCTGTGAGCTTTGAATGCCCAGTAAACACACACACACCCCGTCCCCTTTTCCCCAGTCCAATACACAATCACAATTATAATATCAAGTAGTAAAGCATGATACTCAAATAAATAAAGGGTTAAGTTAGATGTTAGTAAACTAGAAATCCCCCAAAGAGATTTCATTCTCCCAACCACAAGAATCAGACGCGGATTATTCGATATGCTCCATTTTTTGTTGCTTTGTTGCAGAACTAACCTCGGTTGCCTACCAACAGTTATGTACCGCGTAGTGCCAACCGCAGGGCCTTAAAAGAGACGGTAAAATAGGGCCTTGCCCGAATCCATTCTCACACCAAACCACCTAGGGTCCGAATACAACCGCTCCGTTCAAGGGTTCCGAAAACCACTTGCGCAAGACTTAAACTTCAAAATAGGGAACGCATCCCAACAATCCATACATCACACATTATCATCTTTTCATTACTCAAGTGATCGAAAACCCAATACCATCCCAATTAAGTTTTCTGTTGGGTTAAATGTTTTAAATCAAGGTTAGACCAACTTAACAAGATAATAATGTCCACATAAGCATGCATCATTAAGATGAGGAAGATAAAGAACATAACCATAACACATATAATATCATGCCAAGATATGATCATAAGCTAGTAAGCATTTTCATGAACACAAGAGCATAAAACATCCATACACAACAAAATTTCCAGATTCAATATCACACAAGGATTAGAATGAAAGGACTATTTTAGATTTTTCACCGAACTCGGCCTTCCTATGGTTCGTAGAGAATTTAATCTAGTTTCCAGAACATATTTCGGAAATGGGATAGCTTTTTTAGATTTTAAGTTACTTAGAAAACACTCCAGCGCTGTCCAGATTCGTCGACAGTTACGAAAATTTGATTTTCTTGCAAACCGCTCACTATTTTTCAATGAAACCAATTTTAGTTGAAATATAACTCCTTAAGGAAGATTTTGACATAAAATAGAGGTCCAGAATAATTTTCTACATTTTTCTAGAAATTTTGAAAGTTGGCTGCGAAAACAGATTCTAAGGCACAATACCCAAAACAAGAAGATTTGTGAGAAAAGAGACCCACTACGGGAAAAGTTTCATTTATTTTGTGATGAAAACATGCTAACTAACATATATTAAACTCAGAAAATTTGCTTGAAGGTGTGCCTTTGGAAAGTTTGAGAGATCGGTATGAAAAAGATAGTTTTGTACCGAAATGAGGGAAAATACAAGAGAGGTAGAATTAAGGCTTAACTCTTATCATTTTTAACACAAGTAACTCATCAATAACACATCTGAAAACATTATTTAGAACCCTTAAGAACATGTATTTGAAAAAGGAAAATGAAAGAGAAGGTTGTGCTGTGGCTTACTTGCTAAGCTTTGAACAAGATGGCTCTCTTCTTCCTCTCAAGACTTCTCTCTTGCTCTCCTTCCTCTCTTCTAGCCGAATGTGTGTGTGAGTGTGTTGTTTGTGCTTGCCAAGCTAGGGGATGGTGGTATTTATAGACAATTTTTGGTGTAAAAGGACATAAAAGCCCACTAGTTGGAAATGGATGGAAATGTTAGGATTTGCTTGGAGTCTAATGGGATAGGAGTGATTAGGGAGCTTAATCATAGGATTAGGCAACATCTAGTTGATTCCTAGTTGAAATGAAACTAGTATTGGAAACAACATCCTAGGTCTAGGGTACTAGGTTTTGGGTTTTCTAGAACACCATGATCATAAACCTTGAAAATTAGCTTCTCACTTCTCCCTAGGGTGGCCGGCGATTGGGAAGGGTGATGGGGCTAGTTTTTTAATCAATTTAGGTACTAGGGGCACATTCCTCAATGTATATATATATAGATTTCAATTGATTGATGGTACTTATAGTATAAGGGTACATGTACTAGTTTTTGAGATAAATTTTGAATTTAAATAAAGAAGTAAGGGCTTGGAGTTAAATTCATGAATTAGAACCTTACTTATGTAGAATTAAACTAAATTAGGCTAAGGAACCTAATCCGGCTAGGATATTCTTGTTTCGATAAAAAAAAAAAAAAAATTGCTAACCGACAAGATTTGAAATAATTCAAGGAATTGAGGGGTTTTAAGAAAATAATTCAAACATTAGGGTCTTTAAAGTGAATACATTTTTCAGGGGCTTCACAAAAAACATATGTTTTCCCTTTTTGAAAATAATGCTATACCAGAGTTCAAATCACAACTGATATATCGCTACTTCAAAATAACAAACAGGGCAGTAAACACACACCCTAGAAATCTATATGTATGTGTCTGCAAGAAGGCTATAAAAACACTATCAAAAGTTATTTTACCAATACTAACCAGAAGGATCGGCACCTAACTATGCGGGTTTCTAGACTTTTACCAAGGACACAAAAGCCAACATAAATAACCATAACCACACCTCCTAAATAGATTCACTACGGTATTCAAGCATTTTTCTTAAAGAAACACTTTTCAATGCATTAGTATAAAACCAATTCTCAAATAAAATGCATGAATGAGTGGGTTTCAGTTAACCTAGTTCTTATGCAATTTCTACAACAAGCAATGCTATCCTCCACCGATAGCTAAAACAAATATCTCTATTTAATATATAGATTTCAAGAGACAAATATAATTCATAATCTTATATTTCCATAATTTCAACATAGAAGTAACAATTACATGTTCAACTCCACCTTTCCAACTCAAACATATATCATAACATTATTCCAAAATTTCATCAATTTCCCTCTTTGTTCAAAGTCAATAATCCCCAATGATTTTCATAATTTCAAAATAACATATGTTTCTTTCAATATTTCTCATTTTAAAAGCAATTTCCTCAAATTTTAATACCACCCATTATTAAACAATCCTAACAGCATCTTTAAATAAAGCATCTCGAAAATCTCTCTTTTACGAATCAAAACATGTTTAAATCAAACCCAAAGTCTTCTGAAGCTTAACTTAACTAACTAACACATAACAAGGTTAAATAACATGCAAACCATTAAAAAAATCCCTACCTCACAATGAAAAGAAAAGATAAACAACGCTCAAGAATCATCAGAGACGAAAACTCAAACTTCTCAGATTAAAACGACCCCCGCCTTAAGCTCTACCTTTAATGCCAAAGCACGACTATCGAGAAATCCATGGATTGAGAGAGATCGAAAGATTTTAGCAAGAATTTAGAGAGAAATGAGAGCAAAGAGGTGTAGATATTTTGTAGAGAGAGTAAGATCCAAAAAGTGAATAAAAAGTGACTTTCCTCGCAACTTTATTTAGATAGACTGCTTGAGTGATGAAACCTATGCTCGAGCGTCAGACACAACAAACCGCTCAAGCTACCAAACCAAGGCTCGAGCGAAGAAACCAAACCCACAGAAATCCATCTTTGCAGAACAGGTTGCTTGAGTGACCAAAACATTGCTCGAGCGAAGAAAACAAACTCAAAGTAGTTCAGATTATAAACAGATTACTCGAGCGACCAAAACATCACTAGAGTGAAAGGCCCATACTCTTAGAATTTCAAACTGAAAACTCAGTTTTGAGAGAAAGCAAAGACCACTCGAGTGACCAAAACACCGCTCGAGTAAACTTAAGTTCACACAGCCAAAATGTCCCCAGAAATACTCAACCCCAACCTATTTAAAACAAAACAAAAATTCAATTCTCAAACCCTATGACAATAATATGATCAAAATAGATGGCGACAACACCAATAGGTGCAAAACTCAAAACCATAGAGCATAAAAGAATCGGGTCTTAACTTGGGCTACTATAGGGACTATTAGTGTGTCAATTGTTAGTGAGGAGACTAAAAAAATTGTATTTGTTTATAATGTATTTTAGTGAGGGAATTAACTATATTCAATACCATAAATACCTTTTGGTGTTTTTGATATATTTTAATATTAAAAAACTATATTTTATAAAAAAAATTTGTACTATATTATTTTAATATATATAATGAGATAATATCCAAAAAAAAAATCACACAAATACACAACACACCGCATGGGCAATGTCATTAGTTTTGAAACCCAACCCTTGGAGGCCTTTGCTAATCCCCTCTTCCAAGGCCTATAGTGACTATGAATCTCCTTCCTTATTTTGCAAACAAACACTATTATAGTGGATTCAATCAATCTATATATTATATAAGGCAAAGGGAATTTCTAACCCATAAGGCCTTTAAGAGCTCCAAGTTTTCAATCTAAATTTCTTAATTTTTTGATTTTTTAAAATTAAAACAAAAATACTACTATTGGCTAACTCTCATTCAAGCAAAATAATAATAATAATAATAATAATAGAGTTTTCTAACCCATAAGGCCCCTAAGAGCTCCAAGTTTCCAATCTAAATTTCCTAATTTTTTGAGTTTTTTTTTATAAAAAAAAAAACTGCTATTGGCTAACTCTCATTCAAGCAAAATAATAATAATAATAATAATAATAGTAATAATAATAAAATGGAGTTTCTAACCCATAAGGCCTCTAAGAGTTCCAAGTTTCCAATCTAAATTTCCTAATTTTTTTGATGTTTTAAAATTTAAAAAAAACTGCTATCGGCTAACTCTCATTCAAGTAAAATAATAATAATAAAATAAAATAATAATATCCCTTAATTTATGTCTTTCAAATGTAAAATATATCAAATCTAAAAAAACAATGGATAATATACTAATTCATTTCAAAATTCAAATTTAAAGGCCACTAAATATGAAAAACAATCCATTAATTTAAATTTAAAATTAGGGCAACATATTATCACAATACAAATTTAAATTTTCCGTGAATAAATATAATTATCGCAATTTAATTCTCTTCTTCTTTGCTTCATCTCTACCAAAATAAATATTTTTACCACATTTCATTGTTGTGGGATAGAAAACTAGAAGGATTTTTCATATACAATGCTCGATTAGCTCTGAAACATTAATATAAGTTTTTAATTTTTTAAAATTGTAAATTTTAGTAAATACACATGGCATAGAAATATTAGTCCATCTAACAATATCTATAATTTTAAAAATTAAAAATCTTAAAATAAAGTGTCAAAAATAAAATTTAGCCATCTAATTTAAAAGTTAAAAACCTTTAAAGGAAATTCCAAATATAACTTTAGTCTTATATAATTTCAAATTTTAAAAATATTTACTTCAAAATAAAAATAAAAATAGAAAGGTATAATTTTGTCTTTTCCTATTCTATATTTGAGTGATTCTCTCCTTTTAAAATCCAAATATTATGGGATAGTTTTCATAATTTTAAATTTTAAATTTTATTTCTTGGCAGGCTAACCAATTGGAATTTTTTTTTTCAAATTTTTAATTCAAAAGAAAAAATAGTTTGAAAAGATTTTATGTAAGACACGTGAATAATTATTATTTTTTAAATTGAAAAATTATTTTAGGCAATGATCAATTTGAATTGATCTTCTTATATATATATATATTATTTTAGGTAAAGATGTTAGAAGATTTTAAAGAAATTTTATTTATGTATTTTTTTAATTGAAAAATTATATGAAAAAATTGAATTGATGTTTCTTTGATTTATTTTAGGGAATGAATGATTTTAGGTAAATATTTTAAAAGAACGACAAATAAATATTTAATTCATTTCTTTAAATTGGAATGCCAACAAACCGCATTTGATTTTGGAAAAAAGACAAATTTTAGGCAATGATCTATGAGTTTGAAGAGATTTTATTTATTTGTTTGTTTAATTCGAAAATTATGTGAGATACATGAATATTTATTATTTTTTTAATTAGAAAATTGATTTTAGGCAACGATCTTAGGAGATGAGTTTGAAGAGATTTTATTTATTTAATTTAGAAATGATTAAAGTGTAATTCTGATGAAAATGATTAAAATTTAATTGATTCTAAATTATTTTTCATATATATTTTAGACAAATTTTATGTTATTGTTTAATTTAAAAAATTAAATTTTAATTATTTGTCTGTCCCGTGCATGGTGCGAGTATTATGCTTAGTTCAATCCTCTCTTCTATCACCTAAACTAAACGGGCTCCTTAATAGTAATTTAAGGATGGTTTGAGATGATCTAAATAAATGTATTTTTTGATTTTTTATGAAATATGAGTTAAATTTGAAGTGATGTGATAGAGATGTGATGTGATTTAAATAGAATAGTGACTTTTTGACTTTTTTAAGTTATGACAAACAAAACCTTAAATACCTTAAGAGAGTTTTATGTAATTATTATAAATTGAATAAGTATATAATGGTATTGGAAGTTATCTTGAATGAAATGAATGAAATGCGTAGTTGAGATTGAATTTATGTATTATGAAATTTACGTGTCAAGTAAATTTGAATTACAAGATGATAATTTTGAAGAGTTAAGTTTGAGTTTATAGTATTATTGTTATAAATTTTAGAGAAGGTAAGTGTAATTTATTTTTTTGTATCAGTGGAAAAGTTGTATGTTTTGAATATTTTAGCCCCGGTTTGGTTTTTCTTCTACGCTAAAAAATCACAAAAGGACAAAAAAAAAGTCAAAAATCACAAAAATACAAAAAAATTATTCGCCATTCCAAAACCAAAAAACCAAAAAACCAAACAAGAAAAGTAAACAAACAAAAAAGTCTCACGTTAAAAAGTCAAAAAAATCAAAAAGTCAACTAAAAAAGTTATTGTCAAACAATCTCTTAGTTGTGTTTGTTTGAGATGATCTAAATAAGTGTACTTTTTGAATTTTTTACGAAAAAACGTAAAATATGGGTTGAGTTTGAAGTGATGTGGTAGAGACATGATGTGATTTAAATAAGATGATGTGATTTAAATAGGATAGTGACTTTTTGACTTTTTTGGGTTATGCCAAAGTAGGCCTAAATTTAGGTCTTGTTTGGCAAGTGGTGATTTTAGCCAAAAAGTCAAAAAGTCACTAAAAACAAAAAAACCAATAATTTATACCAAAAAGTCAAAAAAATTTTTTCCTACTTTTTACATATATTTTAGTAAAAAATTAAAAAAAATCCCAAATATATTAATTTTTTTACATTATATTTTAATTAAAAATTATTAAAAAAAATCTACTCTCAAACTAGTTTGGAATAATTTAAATAAGTGTATTTTTTAATTTTTTATAAAAAGATGTATAAAAAAATAAAAAACTAATATAATAAAAAAAAATAAAAGAATAAAAAATATGTAGTTATTAGTACACTCCCAAACAAGGCCAGCATTAAAATAACTTTTCATCAAATTGTACTTTTTGATCACCGTTGTGCTTAAAGCATCGCGCGCCTCTCACGCGAAAATTTGAATTCAGACAGCGCCAAGAAGCCACTCTCCCCATATCACGACCAATCTCTGCCACACGCCTCTCCCCTTTTTATGTCTCAGATTTCAGACAATCTCTCTCTCTTTCTCTCATCAGAAACCCTAGAAATGCTCGCTCTATCTTGAGATTCAAACGCTAAAATCACTCACCGATTTTCACACCAATCACTCCCAAACCCAAAAATGGCTTCAATCAAATCCGCTGCATTGCGATACAGCTCTTTCGATTCTCGATCTTCGACTCAGTCTCACCAGTCCGATCCATCGTCCTCCACCGAGCTCAACAAACCCAAGCAATCCTCCCTCAAACGCCTCATCGCCGGATCCACCGCCCGCCGGAGCCAATCTCCGGCCGCGGCGGCAGAGCACAACTTTTCGCGTGCCATCGTCAAGGCCAAATCGTCGGACGTAGCTCCGGTGAGAGTGAAGAACGATGAGAATCTTAGTGCAATGGTGAAGAAATTGATAGAGAAGAGGGCGGCGAAGCCAAAGAAGGCGGCGCATTTGGTCATTCCGGCGGATTTTATAGCGGAGGATTTGAAGAAGACTGCAAAGAATGGGTCGAATTTCTCCGGTTTGCATCGGAAGCTGTTTGGAAAGGGGTCGGGTTCCGGGTCGGTGGGGAGTGAGAAGAAGGCTTTGACGGAGGTGAAATCGAATACGAGGACTCTGGCTATGGTGCTTAGGAGTGAGAGGGAGCTTTTGAGTCAGAATAAGGAGCAGGAAGGAGAGATCACTGAGCTCAAGATGATGCTAGAGGGGAAAAACGGAGAGGTAATATATACTCATGTTACGGATATATATGATATGTATATGCATGTGTTTGAGTATATGGATATATCATAGTTGTTGATTTAATTGTTGAAATTTGAAGATTGAAAATGCATTATTGGGATTGCAAGAAATATCAAAGCTTTTAATGAGTTTGAATGTACCCCTGTTTCTCAGGAAAAAAATATATGTTTCTCAAAAAATGGAACTTCGAGTTTTGAATATGACGTGCTGATAAAACATTGGTTGTTTTATTTTTATTTGTTTTAATGTATTTGATGGTGTCTAAATATGTGATATTGTGAGAAGACAGAGATTGTAGATTTGACATTTTTGTGTAACGGGATATAATAGCAATAAAATTTTGATTTGGTTCCTATTTACTTGGAACGTGGATTGTTTCAGTATGTAGGTGGCACGGCAACAGGAATGGAGTATGTCACATGCTCTAAATTTTGGTACGATAGGAGTAGACTTATATAGTTTAAACTAGAAAAATGATTCATTCCCCAAATTGAGGCTCCCCAATTCCACTTCCAGTGACTTGACTAAGAGCCACATGAAGATACATGCACTCTCTTGCTCAAACTTTATTTTTTCATCCACATCATTAGGGTGGAATTGTGGGGGCCCAATTTGGGGATGTAGCGGGACTGTTTAAACTGCAAGCATTTAAGAAATTGTTAGTCTGGAGAAAATTTTAACAATTATACATCTAATAAAATGTTTTTTTTTCTTTTTTTCTTTTCAAGCTAGACATTATGACCTTTTTTTTTTTTTTTTTTTTAAAATTTTTTTTTATAATATTTATGTTTTGTCATGTTAAGGTTTCACTCATTTTAGATTTTAGTTCATTACATTTGATTTTTTTTACTCCTAAAGGAACCTTAAGACAATATATTAGAACAAACTTTTGAGATCGCTTTGGATTGCCAAATTTACCATTGCGGAATGAAAGTGTACTATATTTTGGAATGTGCATTTCAAAACGTAATTTTCTAGGGTATTAATATTTTCAAGTAACACTTCGAAGTGAAACATGAATTATTTTATGCGTCTCTGTGGCTAGCTTGATTGTTTTTGATTGTTGTTGTAATCTTGACTTTTCAGGTTGAGAAATTGAAGGATTTGTGCTTGAAGCAAAGGGAAGAGATAAAGGCATTAAAGAGTGCCGTACTATTCCCAGATGTGATGAATTCACAATTTCAGGAGCTTTTGGAGAAGCAGGGCTCAGAACTAAAGCAGGCAAAACAGCTTATCCCTAGTCTCCAAAGGCAGGTCACTTCTCTTACGGGCCAACTTCATTGTCTCGCAGAGGATCTTGCAGAGGTAGCACTTCAGATCATTGACACATTAAACTAAAATATTTGTGTCATTGGTGTATGAATGAAATTGGTTTTATCTAACCAACCATACCAAAAAGTACATAATACAAGAGAAAAAAAGTTCAAATACACAAATGAATTTTTATTAATACCATCTATAAACATGTTTAATGTGCTCAATTACACCACACACACTCTAAAACACCATGGAACTTACCACTACACCATTGACTATTTGTTGCTATTTGGTGTTTTACAAAATACTTAACTTTTGTATATACCTATAAAAATAGATATTTTTATCATATAAATTTTTTGTAATGGTACTCAACTATATTGAAACATATTATAATATAAAAGTAATTATAATAGTATAATTCAATTTATAAGCTTATTGGTTAATTAGCATTTGTGAGTTAGTTTTATACTCTCATGTATATTATAAATTAAATAGAATGTGACAAATTGAGTTTCATAAAGTAAAAAAAAAATAATAATAATAACAAAATAAAAGAGCATATAATTGAGCTTTAGAGGTGTTGCTAATAATTTTAAAAATTCATGATTGCATCACTTGATTGTCTCTATGATTTGCTCAACACTCCTAGGATTACACCACGATGTGATTTAGAACCTTGGAAACCATTAATTAGAGATAGGTAAATCTTATAGCGGGGACTTGGGTAGGTGAGGTGTGTGGTGTGAACTTTTGTTTACAGAAAGAGTGTGATGGACACGGACACGTGACACGACACGGATACGACACAAACATGTTGACATGCCAATTTTTAAAAAATGCAAGACACGACACGTGAAGGACAAGCATAAAATATATAATTTTATATATTTATTATATTATATATAGAAATATATCATCCAAAGGACCAAAGGTAATAAAAAATGCAATATGACATTAATTTTTATAAATTTATATGATTTTTACTTTGTTATTCTACCTTAAGTTGTTTTGTTCAAATTTATAATTAGTTTCACTTGTATCTAATCGATAGACACGTGTGTTTAAGCGATAGATATGCGTGTCCTCCAAGTGTCTAAAGAGTGTCCGAGTCTTTAAAAAAAAATAAAAAATAGGACACATTTTGAAGAGTGTCGAACAAGTGTTAGGGAAATGTCCAAAGAGTGTCAGTGTCCAACACAGACATGACATGAATACGTCATCTTCTTAGAAATGTCCGTGCTTCTTAGGCGTGATATGAGATAAAATCTAGAGAGAGGAAGAGAGAAATGTTCAAGGAGAAATATCTACATAGAGAAATGAAAGAAGGAAATTATAAAGCAAATGAAGAGTTAGTATTAAATAGTTTACATGAATTAGCTATGCACTCTGACTCCTCCAAAGCATGATTCAGTGAGCAACAACGTATGATATGTGCTTGCCTTACCAAATGTTCCATTTTGTTTAGGTACATTTAGAGTAATCATAAAAAAATGTATTGTTGAGATCATCTTCAATTTCCCTTCTTTAAATTTATTTATTTTTTGTTCTCACAAGAATTCTGTCATCTCTCTATTGTTGTCTATATTTCTCTTCCTCCTCTTTCTCTCTCTCTAGATAATTCTCCAAGTAGCTTTTTAGTCCTCTCTAATATCGCTAGAAGCAATATTTTCAACCCATTACTAATTTTACATAACTCAAATGCATGAGAATTTACTTTAGGCTGTTTATTCATGAACGTCTCAGTATAAATATTGAAGGAACTCTCCCAGTGGGCATCAAGCAAGAAACTATACACGTGCTTGTGTTGTATGTGTGAGCACCAAAGTCTAACGAGTGTACTGAGTCATCCTAAAAGCTATGAAGCACAGATACTTCTAGATGGGAGTTTTATCCGTATCATACCCATAGCGGATATTGATACTTCCTTGAATACTCGCTACGTATCTGAAGCAACTCTCCCGGTGAGCATCAAACAAGAAATAGTACATGTACTTGAGTGGTTTATGTGTGAGCACCAAATTCTAATGCTAGTAGTCTGAGTTGTCCTAGAAGCTATAAAACACAATTACTTTTAAAAGGTAGTTGTGTGCGTATTGTCCCTCTATCGGATATCGATACTTACTGGATACTCATAGATACATATCTGATACTGCCTAAATGTATTTGATACTTATATTAATTTTCTTTACTTTTGAGAAGTATGTGATACTTTTTTGGATATTTTACGTCACGTATCCAAACTATTATGAAATTGAGATTTTAAAAATTCTTGCATAGTGTTAGAGAATAAGTGTTATGATAAAAATGAGAATAGTTTTCAACGCTTTAAGAAGAAAATAGTCAGATTAGACTAGTATCCTACTATTTCAAAATTTATCGAATTAACGTGTATGTAATGTGTCATTCATGTGTCCTATATCCATATCCGTTCTTATGTAAAGTAATGATAAATAAAAAAAACATAATAATACTAAAATCATATTTCAACAATTAAATAAGCAAATAAACTTGCATGTAATATTCTTGCTTATAACACTTTTAAGTGTGAAAGGAAAATGCTGAAAGACAATATAAACAATTTAAATTTAATATTGAAATGAATTTTTTATTTCCCATTGAAAAAAGAAAGTAAATTGGTTATTAGGTTTTAAACTAATACCTAATTCTTAAAGAATGATTTCTCAACATTCTTTGATCTTGCGCATAATATAATATTAAAAATTGTAATTTTTTCCCAATGTCTCTTAGCTGTACCTGTATGTATGCTTTGTCTTATTGCTGTATTTCTATCCGTATCATATCTGTATTGTATCCTTATCCATGCTTCATAGCCTAGAAATCTTGTGTGAGTGAGGGTAGTCTAGTCATTTTTGTGAGGCATATCTGGTCAAGTGAGTATGTGTGGTTGTGAGTTTCTTAGTGTGTACCTTTTTGTGTATAAGTGTTTTTGTGTTAATAAAAATTCCTTTGCGTAATTGTGTATGAGTTCTTCAACCTCCCTAACATGCACTACTAGCAATATGAATTTTGGGTATCATTTGTTTGAAACCTCAGCTGAACAGTTAAGCTGACGTTCATTCTGTTTCTGAATATTTGGCATATCCTAACAAAACTGCATGCAATAGTGAAAATTTTCCATCAGTATCTGTAAAATAAAACTCTCTCTCTCTCTCTCTCAACTACTTGGTGGCTTCTGTATATAATTCTAGAAATTTAGTACTTCAATCTTTGATCACACACTAATATTATGTGTATTTACTAGCATAAGTTAGTCAGTTTGCATGAGTTTCTGATGCTATTTTTGCTGACCAGGTGAAGGCAGATAAATATTCAGTGAGTGGGTGTTATGATGCTCATGTTAGCTCTCCAAAGACACCAGCATATGATCAAGAAGACGCTGCTAATTCTCTGGTATACACATCATATTAAAATGTAAAATTAAATTGCAAAGATGATTATCATTTTGTAGGCATCCTAGTTTATTTATTTATTTTTTAAATTTTTTTTCCCATTGAAATGAATGTGTTTAGTGGAAAAGACCACAATATTTTTGTCTAGTCATTTAAAAATAAGAAGATAATTATCCTTGCTTAAAATAAATTTATAAATTTGTTATAATTGTTTGACAATTTATTCAGGAATTCAGCTCTGGGGATCACACCATTCCCGGCAGTCCCGATGACATGTTCCTCAAGGATTTAAATCCCTGTTTAACACCTTATTATGCCAAGACAAAGTCCAAGGTATGCATATTGCCTTTCAAGATGCTGCATTCTTTTTCACTACCCAATCTGCAACAAAAATTTACTGTCCTTTTGTCTTGGTGGGACTAACTGGGGGGAAAAATGTATTCTTTGGCTGGAAATAGAAACTACACTGAGTTGATATTTTTGTAGGAGTTTGAGGCGATGGGTTATGATTCACCACAGGATGAAAGATTTTCTGGAAACAATATGCAGTCGTGCCGTGAGATTGGTTTCGACTCCTGTGTTAGGAAACTATCAAAAAGTTCTGATCGTTACCAATATTTGAACTCTGGGAGCACTTCCACCCAAGCAGGTGAGATGAAATCTTGAAAGCAAATGCACATATGGAAAGCAGATGAACCATAAAAGTTCTCGTGAGTTATTTATTTGGCAGCCTAGAGTTTGCATCTACAAGAGCATTTTCCTTTATCCATCAATCCTTTTTGCATATTGTGAACTGTAATTTTGGTCAGAATTATATTTGTTATTATATGATACAAAGATGCACTAGCCATTTTCATTTGTTTCAGCAGTAGAAGAGGTTAAAATTGTTCCAAGGTTCTTTTTGGAGGAGTGAATTCAAATGAAGGGATTTGAAGTTGAATTTCTTTAAAACAAAAATTATAAGAAGATTAGGCTAGTGAAGTGAAGGTTTGAATTGAGATATGAAACATGTATTTTGTTAAGATTCTTGTAGAAGTAGAATTTCTCAACAAAAGATTTCAAGTAAACTATTTTCATTATATTATTTGAAAACTATCAATATATAGCTCTCAAATTTATTTATGATAGCTAAAAATATTACATTGAATTGAAGGGTATACTTTTTATATGGATAAATTATATTCACTTCCTAAAGTTTGACCCGTTTTTCAACTATTTAATGGGATTATTTTAATGAATTCTCAAAATATTTTTAAAGTTTTGAATTAATTTTATTATGTTTAAAAATTCTAGTGGGTCACTTGAACTCACTCAATATAGTGTAGCTCTACCCTTGCCATTTATCACCACTTCCTCATCATCCTCCTTCACTATCCCTACACCACCACCACTCCTTCCTTCACCACTAGTACACCATTGGCCCTCCCTGTCAACCCTGCCAGCCCCAACCTCCTTCACCACCGCAAAACCCCTCCCGAAATTAGAATGATGGCAATGATGACACCAAATTGTGTGCGATTTAGGATTTCAAAATAATAGTGCTAGGGTTTTTTATCTAAGGTTTTAATGATTGCGGTTGAGGGCATCGTGGTGGTGCAAGATAGTAGTGGTGGGGAGATGAATGGAGGGAGAAAAGCGGTGGTGGCTGTTAGTGGTTAGGGGGTGTTGACAGGGGGTGGCACTGGATAAGGAAAAGTGTTTATGTGGAGAAAAATTTATATTACAATATTAGGGTTTTTGTGGTTAATAGTAAACTTGTTCAGGAATGAAATTTTAATGAAAATTGCTTCGGACCCCCACTGGGGGTCGACCTCCAGTGAGGTGGCAGCCCGTGATTGGGCCAAAAAAATTTGTTTTTTTTTTTTTTTTTTGGAAGTTTCAGCCAGTGGAGGTGCGCCACGTCACTGGGGGCGTGACCCCCACTGGGGGTATGCAGCGGGGTTGAATTTTAATACTGAAGGGGTCAAAAATAGTGAGTGCAAAGAGCTGAAAGTGTAATGTAAACAAAACCTCCCAAAATCAGCAATCATGATGGCTAGCTATTTGCAGCACCCATTCCAAATGAACTAGACACTATTTTGAAGGTCGATGTATACAATTATGGATCCACGTAATGCACAGTGGAATATATATATCTTTCCACTTAAGAAGTACAGATACAGATGTGAACATAAACATAGACAGTAATTTCAAAAAAATGGAGACACGGACATAATGGGACACGATAATAAAATAGTTGTTTATATATATATTTATTTATTTGTTATGTAAATTAATATTACATTTACAAACAATTAAACTTAACAAAAACTAATACCAGTTTAATATTAAAAGAACAAAAAATCACTTTTAAATTAGCACTTATCATTTTTATATATATATTTTTATAAATGATCTATTAAGTATTTAAATATAAACAAAAATGAATAAACATCCAACATCTATCAAAAACACTAAAAAAAGTGAAAAAAAAAAAAAAAAAAAAAAAAAACTCGTTCACATGTCCTCGACATGTCCTCGAAGTGTTCCTTAAAAAATTAACATGGTGTGTCCCATGTATCTTTGCCATGTCCAACATGACTACGACACTTATTTTAAAGCGTCAGTGCTTCATGGCTTTGCACATCGTATTTCATTGTTGCTGCTACTGATTATTAGAGCAAGACTGAGAAACTTGGATTCACAAATCTTCTTGTTTTCCTATCTATGAAATGCTCCAATATGTAGAAAAGAGAAATCTACTCCCAAACTCCACAAACACTAGTCTCTTTGTTTTTATTTTACAAACTGGTTAAGTCACAAAGTGCACTTTCTCAAGTTACAAATCTTTATGGTTAAAGAGAGGGTGAAGAAGGTTGTAGTTTAATTAGTTGAACAATAGAGTGAGCGAGCTTAGCCTACCATGTTGCACTGCTCTTAACTTTGTTCCCACCATACAAGCGAAAAAGACTAAAAGCTGAAATAGGCGAGAGGACGACCATGCCAAGGCTAGCAATTAGTGCCGTGGCTATTCCCTCCCCGACTTGGTTGCAGAATTTCCCATATAAGTTGCAGATCTTCATCCATTGCAGCTCTGTCTCCCCAAACTTGGCAAACACTGAAGATTGTAGTGCAGTTGCCACCGCAGCCACCATCATGTATGCCATGAGCTGCAGAAATTGATGATATGCAGAGACATGCATTAGATTATTATGATCATTAAATGAAGCCTTTTACATTTGACAGGAAATACAGTATTTGATCATGCTCAACTCAACAAAACGTCATTCGTGCTTCAGAATGGGAAACATATACACCCATCCTGTGAAGCCCTGACATTCAAAATGGGTGTCGTGTCGGTGTCGGACACATATGGGACATTGACATAGTAGGGACATGTGTGTCCACTTGTTTGACACTCCACACGACGAGTCAATTTTTTTAGTTGTTTTTTTACAAGACACTTTGAAGACACTACAGACATGCATGTCCTGTGTTTAAACATATCTCAACACTGAGTTTCTTTACAGAACTTTAGAAACATGATTTAAGGTCAAAGTAAAATATGAAGACAAAAGAGCGAGGAAAGTGAAAAAATAAAAAAACCCACATATGCGGTGATGGCTCTTATATCTGTGTCCTATCCATATACATAGAAAAGAAAAAAATAAAAGAAAATGTTGCCGTATTCCTGGCATGTTCATGTCCTAATTTTTTTTCAAAATTGCCATGTCCTGTATCTATATCTATGTCTCTGTCCATATCTATGCTTCTTAGCCCCTATCAAATGGGAAGATCTAAAGGCATATATTGCAAGGACTCGAGCATGTACCTCATCCACCTATATTTCTTGAAAGGCCAGTGATATGACAAATTATATGGAAAAATTCAAGTAGGTTTGGTGGAATTTCTTAATTACTTTTTACAAACTATTTGTCACATTGTTCTAAGGAGTCGAAAACTCTCAAATTCCATAAGCCTTATAAAATGGGGTCTCTTGCCGCAACCCACCAAATTTCTAAACTAAAAGGTCATCGACTCGTGGGTTTGGTTTGTCAAAAGTTGGATAATCTAATGTATTATGGATTAATGATTTAAATACTTACCTGAACAAGAAGTTTTAAGTTGGTTTTTGAGCACCTGTAGCCATGGTAAGTCTGAATTGGCTAGTAGAATGACCTTAAATTTTGAAGAAGAAAGATAGGGATACTGCATAAATAATCACCTCTCCCACCAACTTGTGTGAGAGCTGGTGATTTACGCGGTGAAATACAGTGTCTATAGCATAGTTGAATTTTGAAGGCCCATGATCTGCCTAAAACTATAATGAACGCTTCTTTGCAATGTGTATTCACAAATAATTTCCAACCCAGAGAAGACCAGAAATTCTTTTTCCCACCAAAAATAATAGACCCCAAAATAAATTACTAAATATTTTACTAAATCCTCATATGATTGTGGGTCTCATGTGGTGCGAGTCTCACACCCATGTTAGTATTATATAGAATATTGAGTAAATTATGTAAATAGTCCATATAGTTTACACGATGTGTCAATTCGGTTCTTGTTATTTTAATTTACTCGATTTTTCCCCTTAATTTAACAGATTGTGTCATATTGGTCTAATAAATAATAGCCGTTAGGTTTGGTGGACAGAAACTCAAACGATATGTTAATTTGATCTTTATAGTTTACACGATGTGTCAAATTAGTCCCTGTCAAAATCGAGCAAATTAAAACAATAGGGACCACATTGACACATCGTGTAAACTAGAAGGACTAAATTGACACATCGTTTGAGTTTCTGTCTACTAAATCCTTGCATAATTTAACGGATTGTGTCATGCTAGTCTGATAAAAACAATAAAACCATTTTACCCTTCCCCTTCACATGAACAACAAAACCAATTTTTATGCAATTAATACTTTTGCATAATTTCATAGATTTAATCTTAGCGAAAAAAAAAAAAAAAAAAAAACTTCTTGAACAAAAATGGTTTTATTGTGACTTTAATATGGAATTAAAGTAGGTCCCAACCATTGGTTGGGGTGGGATCAAATGAGTTAAGATTTTTTGTAACAAGATCTTTACACCACAAAAAGAATGACAAAAAATATTAAAAATTGAATAAGAAATAATCTCATAAAGTTGGCCTCATGAATGTGGTATTGGGAATTGTGTATAACTACAAATCCAATATTGATTGTAGAGGAAAACATTGATGGGTATTTAAACCTCAAGACTTTGATAAGAGCATGAGCTCTTTGGGGCATCCAAATTTTCCGAAGGAAAGGAGTTATGGATGTTTCAAGGATGGGTTTGGGCCAAAACTATTGTCCAAGTTGGTTATGTAAAAATTCGGGCTGGGTCTGGTTGGTGGTTTACCAACCTAATCTTTTTGAGCCAAGTCTGTTAAGTGGCTGCTGATATATATATACACACGTGTATATTGTGGACAGTTTTGACTGCATTTGTCGCTAGCCTTCATGGCTAGGAGGCTCATCCTCTATTTCATTGTGAATAAAAGGAGGCCATCTTCCTTGGTTTCAGCACAGAATTCTTTTGCTCTCAGATTATAGTCAGTCTGCTTCTGTATTATATTATTCTTGTGTGAGAGAGTGCTGCCATTGTCATTTCGTCGGAGCTAAATAGAAGGTGTTTTTGCTTTAGTGGGTCTACACCATCGTATCTTGGGAGACATACGTAGACATACCTCCAGCACCCACGGTGAAGCGACGAATCTGTTTTAAGGAGACTGTAGTGTCATACAGATTTCAGTTTGCTTTCTTTTACCATTTTATGTTGTTGAGCATTTCTGTTCATCAACTTGTATAATTTAGTCCCATGATTTCATGTTCTGTAATTCAATTTATTAAATATGAATCTGTTTGTTTTCTTAATTAATTTCACAATTTCTACAACAATCTTAAAACAAAATCTATGTTTCCCATAAAATTGATCAAATAGATTCATATATAACTTCAATTAGTTTTATTTTCCCCAGAGTGTACACTATTCACGATCTGTTCATTGGAGAAAAATAGGCCACCGTTTGTTGTTTGGAGTGCATAATTAGAACAATAAAATAGTTTATCTAACCGCCACTGTTTCGGAGAATTGAATGGCCACTGATAATAGCACATGGTAATAAGATTTATTTCTAATTTTTAACTTAATTTACATTTTAATTGTTTTAGAATTATTTGCACGACTGCTAGAATTATTTACATGTTTATTGTGTAATAATTTCTTATAACTCTTGCCAATTAATTTTAATTGAATTTTTGGGAGTTATAAGTTTAATTAAGTAACTTGTCTAACATTTTAATTTTTATTTAATTTTTCTATTAAATTAATTTATTACTTTTACATTTTTTTTCGATTATTTGCTTTGTATTTTGTTGTGTTTTTCTGCTAGCTTTCTTTATAGGAATACCTATGCGAAAGGAATAAAAAAATGAATAGAATTTGGGATTGCAATAAAAAATTTGGACTACTAACCTTTTTTTGTTGAACATGAATAACTAAGCGTGGAAATGAGTTTTGGACCAAATAGAATCCTAATTAGATTGGTTTATATTCTTTATATTTGAAGCAATTTTTTGCTTGAATTTTAGTTGTGGTTAAATTGCCAATTTTATTGAAGCAAGTTTGTTTGCTTGTTGTTTTGAAAGCATTTTATTTGTTTGTAATTGTTGTATCAATTTTTTAATTGCTTGTAATTTGGTTAGCAATTTTTAATTGCTTGAAAGTTTTGAAACTTGGTTTATTTGAACCTAATTTATCCCCTGAAGAACTTTATTTTAAAAATTGTTTCCTATGGACTAAGAGTTAACATGATCTTGAAAGTTTTGCCTAAGACTAATTAGGTCTTAAGTGGGACCGATGTGACCCCTCCAGCCTTCTTGGAAACTTTCCTAACCATGTTCGATTCTAGGATAAGTAGTGAGACTAGTTTTAAATTAAATTTCTAATTTTGGGATTTTCTAGTGTTAAGTTTAATTTCTGGAAATATAAAATAGTGAAATTTTGTTGTATTTTTAGAAATGGCAACTGTTACTAATACTACTACTGCTGCTGCTAATATTAGTGGGGATCAGAACCCCAGGACAACTGGCTTGCTAACCCTTACTGTGACCTCTGTGGTCAACGTTGCTGTGACCTTTGTAGGTAACCCTGTTGCTACTCCTGCTGTTTCGGGAGAACTGCTCAACCAGCATGAGCGTTTGGAGAAGTTCATTGGAGTGAATTTCAAGAGGTGGCAGTAAAATATGCTGTTCCTACCTGACTACTTTTAGCCTTGCGAGATTTTTGAGTGAGGATCCACCAACCGTGGAAGAGAATGAGTAAGCAGAAACTCATGGCTCTAGATGCTTGGAAGTAGTCGGACTTCCTTTGCCAGAATTATGTTGTAAATGGCTTGGTAGATACACTTTTCAACGTGTTTTATGCCAAGAAGTCAACAAAGAAGCTGTGGGATGCTTTGGACAAGAAGTACAAGACCGAGGATGCTAGGGCAAAGAAATTTGTCGTTGGCCAATTTCTAGACTTCAAAATGGCGGATTCAAAAACCATCATTAGTCAAGTCCAAGATTTCCAAGTAATTCTGCACAAGATTCATGTAGAGGGAATGTTCTTGAGTGAATTATTTCAGGCAGTTGCGCTGATTGAGAAGCTGTCTAATGGCTGTAAAGACTTCAAGAACTATTTGAAGCACAAGTGCAAAGAGATGACAGTCGAAAAGCTCGTTGGAAGGTTTTGAATTTAGCAGGATAACAAGAAGAAATGGGGGTGTACCTCCACTGTGGAAACAAACATGGTTAAGCATGGCCAATCCTCAAGGGTGAAGAAGAAGCCATCGACAGGCAAAAACTCGAAGCTAGGGGTTAGAGGCGGTGTCTCCAAAAGGCCGGTCTACAAGCTGCATGAACCTACTTTTAGGTTCAATGGAAAGTGCTGAAACTGTGTAAGCAATGGGCATCGGGCGATTAATTGCCGCAAGAAGAAGAAGCCTTACAAGAAGTACCCTTCACAGAACAAAAGTTGTGCCCACATGGCTGAAATTGAGGATCTGTCACAAGATGTGGATGACATGCGTTTATCTGCTATCGTCTTAGAGGTGAACATAATGGGGTTTAACTCGAAAGAATGGTGGATGGACACTAGGGCTACTTGCTACATTTGTGCGGAGAAGAAGATGTTCACAACTTTTGAACCGGTTTCAAATAGTGAGAAGTTGTTCACAGAAAATTCTGCGACCTCAATTTTTGAGGGTAAAGGCAAGGTGGTCCTGAAGATGACTTCAAAAAAAGAGCTGACTCTGAACAATGTCCTATATGTGCTGGACATTCATAAGAACCTTGTCTCAAGGTCGCTTTTAAGCAAGCATGGCTTTTGCATGGTGTTTGAGTTTGATAAGGTCGTGTTGACCAAGAGTGGAGTCTATGTGGGGAAGGGGTATATATTGGGCGGCATATTTAAGCTCAAGGTAATGACAATTATCCCAAAAATGAATAAGAAAGGGTTTTCTTCTACTTATATGCTTGAGCCCCCTGAATTGTGGCATGGTAGACTAGGTCATGTAAATTTTAACTCTTTGCGTAGATTAATCAAGTTAGATCACATATTATCTTTCAAGATTAATCCAAATCATAAGTGTGAAACTTGTGTAGAAGCTAAATTGACAAGGACTTCATTTCATTATGTTAAAAGAAGTACCAAGCCTTTAGATTTAGTGCACAGTGATGTGTGTGACTTAAAAGTCGTACAATCACGTAGTAACAACAAGTATTTCATCACTTTTGTTGATAATTGCATTAAATACTATTATGTGTATTTTTCTTAAAAACAAAGATGAGGCAATTGATAAATTTATTCTTTTTAATAATTAAGTTGAGAATCAACTAAACTAGAAGATCAAGGCTTTAAGAAATGATCGTGGTGAAGAATATGAATCGCCGTTTATTGAGATTTGTGCTCAATCTGGAATTAACTACCAAACTACAGCGCCTTATTCCCCTCAATCAAATGGTGTTGCTAAGTGAAAAAATAGGACGTTGAAGAAAATGATGAATGCAATGTTGATAAGTTCTGGGTTGCCACAGAACTTGTAGGGGAAAGCAATTCTTTCTGTGAATTACATTCTAAATAGAATACCTCAGAAGAAAGTGGACAAGACTCCATATGAATTATGGAAAGGCTGCAAGCCTTTTTATAATTTTCTATGAATGTGGGGGTGTCTTGTAAAAGTGGCAGTACATACACCCAAGCAGGTTAGGATAGGTCCGAAAACCGTAGATTGTATATTCATTGATTATGCACAAAATAGTAGTGCATATAGGTTTCTTGTCCACAAGTCTGATATTTTAGATATACACAACAATACTATTATGGAGTTAGGAAATGCATCCTTCTTTGAGAACATGTTTCCTTGCTGAAACCGACGAGAGGATCAGAGTTCTGAGAAAGAACTTAAAGATGATCCTAGTGAAAGTGGTCAAGATGATGAAGTAGATGAGCCAAGAAAGAGTAAGAGGGATAAGACTTCCAAGTCCTTTGGTCCGAACTTCTTGACTTATATGTTAGAGGGAGAGCTTTAAACTTTCCACAAAGCTGTGACTTCACCTGAAAGTCCTTTGTGGAAAGAAGCGATTAAAAATGAAGTTGACTCCATCTTACAGAACCATACTTGGGAGTTAGTAGATCTACCCCAGGTAGTAAGGCCTTAGGGAGTAAGTGGATCTTTAGAAGAAAGATGAAAGCGGATGAGTCAATTGATAAGTATAAAGCTAGGCTAGTTATCAAATGATACAAGTAGTGAGAAGGCCTGGATTACTTTGATATGTATTTACCTGTGACAAGGATTATATCCATTCACATGGTGATTGTGATAACAGCTTTATGTGATCTGGAGATACATCAGATGGATGTAAAGATAGTTTTCTTTAATGGAGATTTAGACGAAAAAATTTACATGGAGCAACCCGAGGGATTTTCAGCTCTAGGATAAAATAAGAAAGTTTGTAAGCTTGTCAAATCATTTTATGGTTTGAAACAAACTCCTAAGCAATGGCATGAGAAGTTTAACAACGCTGTCTTGTCAAATGAGTTTAGAATGAATGAGTGTGACAAATGCCTCTATGACAAAGATACTGACAAATGTTATGTCATTTTGTATCTATACGTTAACGATATGCTCATTGTTAGTAGTAATGATGAAATGATTAGAACTACCAAGAGATTGTTAAACTCTAAGTTTGATATGAAAGATATGGGCCTTGCAGATGTAATTCTACATATTATGATTACCAAAACATCTCGTGGTATTGTATTTTCTCAATCTCATTATGTTGAGAAGATACTTAAAAAATTTGGTAAATTAGATATGAGTGTGTCTAGGATACCAGTAGACTTGAGTCTACATTTGACCAAGAATAATGGTAAGAGTGTCTTTTAGCTAGAATATTCTCAGGTCATTGGGAGTTTGATGTATTTGATGAGTTGTACAAGGCCGGATATTGCCTACTTTGTTAGTAGGCTTAGTAGATACACAAGTAATCCGAATGCTACTCATTGGAGGGGTATTATGTGTGTGTTAGGTTATCTACGCTACACCCAGGATTATGGACTGTATTATACCAGATACTCAACACTACTAGAAGGGTATGGTGACACTAATTGGATATCTGATATAAAAGATTCCAAATCCACTAGTGGTTATGTGTTTACCCTCGGAGGGGCAGTCATGTCTCAGAAATCTTCCAAACAAACGTGTATATCAAGATTAACGATTGAATATAAGTTTATTGCTTTGGATAAAGCAACTGAAGAAGATAAATGGCTTCGCCAATTCGTTGAAGATATTCTACATTGGTCGAAACTTGTGCCAACTATTTGTATTCATTGTGATAGCTAATCAACAATTAGACAGGTACAGAGCAATATGTATGATGGAAAGTCTAGACATATCCGTCATAGACATAATTCCATACGACAACTACTCTTTAATGGAGTTATCTCTCTAGACTATGTAAAGTCTAATGACAACATTGCGGATCCGTTAACCAAAGGGTTAACTCGAGAGTTAGTAGAAACGTCGTCAAGAGGAATGGGGTTAAGGCCTATAGTAAATGTTACCGGAATAGAAAACTCAACTTAGTTGATTGGAGATCCCTAGATCTAGGTTCAAAGGGACAACCTAACTGTAGACACCCCATTTTTGACCGACCTTAAGACTCAGACGTCACCGATTGAGCGCTCGGTGATGTTGCATGTTGTGCTCATTCAGAAGTTTCAGAGACGCGGCCGTGCGCCCTGCCTCCAGACTCCCGAACTCTCTTCTGTGCCTTGCCTCGGTTTGCGAACCAGACTCGGTTTTCTCTGTTTTCTCTTTGAGAAGGGAGGGAGAGGCCTTGTAGATCATCTCTCAATGGCCGTAGGCTACATTTCGTGGCCATAGGCCATTTTGTCCATTTCGGAGCCCGGTTCCCGGTTTTCGGAGCCGTCAGGCCGTGTGCCTCGGTTCGGGACCGCCTAACCACCTCCGTTTGCCCCAGTTTTTGGCATACATCTTATTTGCTCCCTTTTGAGGGACACTGTGGTCTGAGAGACCAACTTCGTGGTCGAGCACCACTCCCGGTGCCTAACAGCCCACTTTCGGGGTCTCGAACTGCGTGTTTTGGCTCCCGAACCTTCGTTCTACATTTTTGGGCTCCGACCCGAACTTGAGATAGTCATATTTTGAGGTCCTTTTCATGTTTGATTAAGGACCTTTTACTGTTTGACATCTCCATTTGTCACTTGCCTTTTTTACCTCTTTTTGGGCCTTTTTGCACGGTATTTTAGGCGTACTTGTGGGCTGCGTTGGACTTGGCCGTAAACTACAAAGTGTCTTATTTTGAGCCCCTCTTCGACTTTGTTGAAGGGCTCTCGGCCATTTGAGAACCGTAGCTACCACTTTCCCTTTTGGCCATTTTTGGAGGGAAACTTGAAATGTTTCCCCCCCTTTTTTCCCCCCTCTTTTTCCCCCTCTTTTCTAAACGTTTTTGCCTATTAATACAGCCCTCCAGATCTGTTTTAAGGGTTAGAAAGTTTGATTTGGGAGCTCTATATTGTATCTCTCTCTTTCTATAATTCTAAGCTTCAAAAACCTCCAAGTTCTTGGGCCATTCCTTCACCACCACCTAGCACCACCACTCCTATTCCATTTCCAGCGGCAAGGAGGGATTTTCAGAGGTTAGGAGGCTCTGTTTTTCAGTCCAAGAAGCAACCAAATATTGGTCTTCAAGGGTAAGTATCATTTCCCCTCTTTTGAGCTCTTTTTTGTACCATTTTTTTAGCCTTCTTGGCTTGCTATTTTGAGCTCCGACCCCTACTGAAAATGTCACTATTTTGAGCTATTCTAAATGTTTGTTGAAGGGTTCTACCCTATTTGAGATTCATATCTCACCCTTGTTTCAATATCTCTTCATATGCCATGTTTTTGCATGCTATTTTTGACTTATGAGTAATCTGATTTTGAGCATGTAATAAACTGTAAATGTGCTTATTTTGAGCCCCTCTTCAACATTGAAGAAGGGCTCAACCTTGTTCGGTTGTTGTATATATCACCTCCCTTTGAAATGCTCTTTTGGCCCTAAATCTTGCTCATTTTGTAGCCTTTTGTGCTTATGGTTTTGGCTCTTGGTCAGAGCTAAGAGGGGTCTTATTTTGACCCCCTCTACATGTTTCATGAAGAAATTTTGGTCATTTGGTGTATAGATTTGCATGTCTCATGATATAGCCTATTTGGAGCCTATTTTGCATGGATTTTCTAGCATGTTTTTATTCTGATTTTGGGGCTGCCATCTTCTGTAAATGTGCTTATTTTTAGGCCCTCTTCAATGTTGTAGAAGCATGTTTGTCCATTTGGGGTTTGTATATATCACCTGTCTCAATACCCCTCTTTTGGCCACTAATCTTGCATGATAATGTTGCCATATCTATGCTTACATTTTGGCCATGTTTGTTACTGAAAAATGCCATATTTGGGACTGCCTTGCTACTGTTCTTGCTGCCATAATCATATTTTGCATATATAGCATGGCTATAGGCCATTTCGGGGCTTAATTTCGCATTTTCGGGATGAATGCATGCTTCGAGTGTCATTTCGAATTGTTTCGGGACTGTTTTCCCCTTTATTTAAGTGCTGAAATTCCATTGCCATGCTTGCATATCATTTCCCATGCCATTTGTATCATTTTTGCATTGCCTCGGTTTGCGTGCCAATGGGCACGCACTTCGAGGCACCTCATTTTTATCATTACGGCGGCCTATGTGAGTGTGGTTGAGGCCCTCTCATGCAGGCGTAAGCCCAATTTGCATTTTCATGCTTGTATGCCATTGCCTTGGTTTGTGTGCCCGTATGCACGCATTTCGAGGCACTTTGTTTTTACCCGACGGCCTCCTATGTGAGTGAGCTGAGGCTCTCCCATGTTGGTGTAACCCCATCGTTGCATTCTGTATGCCATTTCGTCTCATTTTATCATTGCCTCGGTTTGCGTGCCTGTGGGCGCGCATTTCGAGGCACTTCGGTTTTATCCGATTTTGCATCGCATATCATTGCCTCGGTTTGCGTGCCTGTGGGCGCGCATTTCGAGACACTTCTGTTTTATCCGATTTTACATCGCATATCATCGCCTCGGTTTGCGTGCCGGTGGGCACGCATTTCGAGGCACCTCATTCTTATCATTCCGACATCCCGTGTGAGTGTGGCTGAGGTCCTCTCATATTGGTGTAAGCCCATCATTGCATTTTGTGCCTTTATGTCATCGCCTCGGTTTGCGTGCCCGCAGGCACGCATTTCGAGGCATTTCATTTTAGTCTCATTGTGTATCATATTTCATGTCATCTCATGCTTGTATGTCATCGCCTCGGTTTGCGTGCCCGCGGGCACGCATTTCGAGGCATCTCATTTTCATAGCATTGTGCATGCTATATCACATGTTAGCTACATTTCATGCATATCATGCATATTGCACAAGAAACGAGGCGCGTTTCGTACTCCGAGTGACGGAACGGGTCTCAATTCTCCAGTCACCGACACTCCGGATTACCCATGATGGAGTTAGGTTTTGTTGTAACATTCATCTGCATTCATCCCATATTGAGTTGTGCATTTCGGTTCCTCGGCCATCATGCATCGAGATGCGTGATTGGTGGCACGAGGATCGAGGCATGCATATATTTGTGAAATACATTGCTATGCCCTTTTCCTGCTCTCTGTTGCAGCAAAATCAACAATCAACAACTTTTCGGAGGCTGGCACGCATTTCGAGAAAAATTGCAAACAGAGGTGGATTGGGGCATCCCAGTGGATTTCCGCGCCAAGGCAGCCCAACATGCATAATCCATCAGAAGCGAGGCAGTCCCTGGCTTGCATGCCAGTTTTACTTCTTTTGTAATTAATTTGTTAATTAATTAGAAATCTGTAATATTTCGGACTGTATTATTCTTTCATTTGGGGACTGTATATTTATTTGGACCCTCTGCGCGAGGGCAATGTTGTAATAAGGGTGTGTGAGTGTGATGTATGTCTTCCAACCCCCATTTCTTTCTCCCTTTTATTTACCCGCTTTGGATGGTTAGATATAAGGCATATTTCAATTAGCATACAGTATGATAGCATGTTTGCATCATTCATCTGTTTTGCATGCATTGGGCTCGGCACATCATACAAACTGCATCTGTATTTCAATTCCAAATTGAGTACATGATAGTTGTAGCATTCCACATGCCATGTTTAGAATAGCCGAGCCTGCTATAGTTGCATTTTGCATGTGTTGCATTAGGCATTTCAGCATAGTTAGGATTCATGCATGGATTTCTAATCGGTTTCTGTTTTGGCTGGGAGTACTCTGTAAGTTTTATGCTTTAGCATCCTTGCATGTGTGTGGGTGACTGCCATGATAGCATGCTTACCATGAGGCTATTTGCTTATGTGATATAACTGCCTGAATGCCTGTGGGTGGAGGTTGAGTTATTTGAACTGGGACAAATCACTGATTGTTTGTTTTAAGCCCACTAGATAGTGGCAAAATCACTGTTTTCTAAGCCCACCTGAGGGTGGCAAATCCGCATTTTAGCCTACCTGCGGGTAGCACCATCACACCATTTTCAAACAAACAAACATGAAGTGTCTAGTTCCAATTCAGACGACTCAGTCTATACTTGTTTGCTGTGAGCATCACATAGTAACCTAGGCTTAATAACCGGAATAAGAGCATACAATGTTTTCAAAATTAGATATCATGATTAGTAGAGGCCGGTCTTCGACCGGGCGAGAGGGGGTGCTCACGATGTGACCTTCCCTAATCGTACCCAAGTTCCCGAGCCAACTTTGGTGATGACGGACACGTGGCCTTTTGGCACCGAGTCAGGGTTTCCTAAATTTCCCATTTTAAAAATATTTAGGTGGCGACTCTGTTATCTGGCAAAGCAGTCCATGTTTGGCACTTCTTTCAAAAAATCTGTTTTCTCAAAACGATTTGCCGGATTTGGACTCTTTGGTTCGAGATTGAGAACCGCAAACAAAAACCGAGTCCGAACTGTAGCGAGGTCCCCCGCGGCCCTGTTACAGTTTCTGGCGACTCTGCTGGGGATTTAGAGAGCTTGACTCGAACTCATGATATCTGTTTTTGACTACACTTGTGTGTTTCTTTGCATTGCATTTGCATGGTGCGCCTAGGACACTGTGTTTGCCATATGCCATTCCCGAACGATTTGCCGGAGGCTTGTCTTGTCAAGTCATGTCCGTAAGGCTGATCGGCTCTGGGCTCTGACAGCATGGGAGCACAAACCCCGGTTTTACCGGGGCACCCTTTTTGACCATTCGACCTAGTGCATATTCGGATCCATAGTGACCATTCCAAACTAGGACAGGTTGCTTACCCGTTTATAGGTTGTTTGAAGCCGCTGCGTGCGTAGTGAAACCCTAGCTCCTGACAAAATAGGACAGGGAAACCCTACCCCAACATAGGGGTGTTTTGGCTCTCACTTATCTGTTATGTGCTTGTTAGAGTGCGTCTCTACAGGGAATGCATGTATCAGTTTAGGAGTTTGGGCATCAGGCCTGCGGGCACCAATTCAGTATTTTGGGCATCAGGCCTGCGGGCACCATGTCAGTATTTGGGAATCAGTTATCTGTGGGTATCAGATTCAGTTTTGAGGCAGAGATTTGGGCAGAATTCAGTAGAGAGCACACTCATTCAACTATGCTCGTATCTGTTCAGATGAAATCAGGTTGAGATGCTGTCTGTTTTCTCTTTTGCTAGGTAGTCTGGGAACCATAGCTTCAGAAGGGTCTGATATACCCCGGGTACTCTGGACCTGTGTTATTATGTGATCAGGGGATGAACCACTTGTCGTCGGTGCTCAGTTTACTTCCGATGTGATAGATAGCACGCACTATTTTGAGCATTTGCAAATGCTGTTTATCCTACCTTTTGACTTGGGTATTGAGTCTGTCTTGTTGTATCGAGTCAGCCCTGTTGAGTCTGTCTTGTTATATCGAGTCAGCCCTGTTGAGTCTGTCTTGTTGTATCAGGTCAGTCCTGCCGAGTCTGTCTCGTTGTATCAGGTCAGTCCTGCCGAGTCTGTCTCGTTGTATCAGGTCAGTCCTGCCGAGTCTGTCTCGTTATATCGAGTCGGTCCTGTTGAGTCAGTCTTGTTGTTTCGAGTCTGTCTCATTGTGTCAAAGTCGGGTGATTTCGGGGGTGTTACCTCGGACATCACTTGCCTTTTTTTTTGTGTTTGTCTTTTCTTTTTCTTTTGAGTCTGTTTCTGCCAGGGAGCCAGTTATGCCAACAGTTTTTGAATGAAACAGCAGTGATTTCCATACTCTCGCCTTTGCTTCTGCCGTGTGCTAGTTGTGCCGGGATTTGAATGAAATGGCAGTGCATTCCACCTGCTCTCTTGTGCCTTGAAGTCATTGTAATGACCTGAGTTTTTCAAAACTTTTTGAACACTGCAGTGAAAACAAAGAGGGAGGAATTCCTCGGGATTTGCAAAACTTTGATCAATTGAGAGAAAGAGAGGCGTGCTGAGCCCTTAATGAATGAAATCATGCTTGTTAGTGTGAGTACTGAGAAGGACCCTAGCTTTGATCCAGATTGGTCCTACACTGTCTTCAGCGCGAGCGATTTGTCGCTTTCTTAAAAACTTTCAAAAAAAATGTTTTGCGCGGTCCTGCAAAGACATGTGTGGAATCACTCTTGAGATTGTGCAGCTTAGGATCGCTCTCGGCCTCGAGACTCAACCCCTCTGCTTTCAACACCTTGAACTCAGATTCAGAATGTTCAACGGTCAACTACAATGTGAGGCCTGTGTGGCCAGATTTGAAACAGCCCTCGAACAAGAGGCACCAAAGTCAGATCAGGAGGATCAGAAGACACTTGCAAAGCTAGAACAGAAGTACCCTTCGAACTAGGGGCAAAAAATGTCTGATGTGCTCGAACAGCCGAAGATGAGTCCTCTTGCAAATCAACAGCCACTCTCCTGGATACGGAAGGCTTCAATCTCAAAACCATTTGACATGGACTTGTTACACTTTTACCCTTTGAGAGGCTCGCTGGGCCGAAAACCCAGAAGGGCGACCCAGGCAAAAGTTAGAGCAAAGAAGAGAATGAAAAAAAAGAAAAAAGAGAAAAAATGCAAAGATACAAAAATGCAAAAAAATAAAAGATGAAAAGAAAAGATGAAAAGAAAAGAAGAAAAGAAGAAGAAAAGAAATGAAAATGAAAAAAAAAAGAAAAACAAAGCTCGCAAGGTTGAAAACCTGCAACAGGCGCCTTGGCAAAAGTTAGAGCATAAAAAGGAGAGGTTAAATACCCGAGTGTACCTTAACCCCGAACTACGTAAGGCTTGATTCCCATCTTTGGGATACGTAGGCAACTTCATTCTGAAGTCCAGCCGTAAAACAATTCAAATTCAATTGTGTCCATGTAATGGTTTTGATCATCTTTGCCTTTTCTGTGTCTGAGAGTTCGGTTGTCATCATCACTCTGAGGGTTAATTATAGTGTGCTGCGGCGCCATCCAAACAAGGGGCAACTTTCCGTTGCCATTCAACGCGCCGCGGTGCCATTCAAACAAGGGGCAACTTTCCGTTGCCATTCAATGCGTTGTAGTGCCGTTCAAACAAGGGGCAACTTTCCGTTGCCACACAGCTCTCTTCAAGCACGGGGCAGTTTTCCTTTGGATCCGAGGTTGTGCATCTCAGGAGTAGGTTCTGTGCTCGTTGAGCAAGTGGCCGTGTGCAAAAATAGTTTTTGAGAATTTTTACTAAGGTTGACTATTTTCTCGAAAATTGTTCCATCTTTTCCAAAAACTGGACCATTTCTTGGACTCAAAAAAGGAAAATTTTCAGTGCTCATAGCCTGACTTGCATGATTTCAAATCAAAAATTGAACAAGCATGTTAATCTAACTCTCATTTCGGTCAAACTTTTTTTTTAGAAAGCCAAAAACGAAAAATGGTCAAAATGATGAACTAGGGGCACAGTTGAGTCAGGAGTTCCGTCTTTTCCCCTTTGTCAACGTATTTGCCAAGAAGGGCACTATACCTGCCGGAAAAGGGCACCACTCAAGCTGTCAGCAAGAGGGCAGAAAGCTCTCTCATCCTCCAAGCAACGAGGTATCAAGCCAAGTGCGAAGCACGAACTGGAATGGATCAAGATATTCCACTCCCTCATCTAGACGGATCTTATCACGTCCAAACTCCCCAGCAGGGCATCATCGACCGATGTCAGCTGCAGATTTGCTACACACTCATTTGTAGCACAACCCCTCTGTGGGAGAAATTCACTCGCTGTGAGCGGAAGAAAGAGAATCTAGCAGAATGCTAGGGGCACGAACCCACAACTTGCTGTTTATCCATCAACCACCCAGGGGAGGGATTGAAAAATGAGAGATTGAATAATAGAGAGACGTGAGTTGAGAGAAAAAGTGAGAAAAGGGCTTTTTCGTGAAAAACAGCGCTTGAGGGCCGAGTGATGTGAGAATCACAAATGAGAAAGGGTGGGAAACACTACCCGGTGAAACAGGCTCCCTGTGCACGTCTGAGTGTCGTGTCTTTTTGTTTTATCTCGATTCTTGTTTTGAGTCGTTTCGAGTGTTACTCGATGTGTCTAGGTTGTGTGCCTTTTATTTTTGTGTTGAGTCGTTTTGCTATGTTCAGTTGTAGGCTCAATACCCGGTTGAGAATCCTTTTCTCATTTTCAAAAATAAAATCATTTTGTGCTCCGAGTGCCGTGCCGTTCTCCACATTTGTGCAAAACAGAATTTGTTCTTTCATAAAACTGCAGGGTTCAACCCAGGTCATGTGAGAACAGTGAAACCAGGACCTATCTGAAGCTATGAGTTTCGGGCTGCAAAGCAAAAGCAAAAGAGGAAACTGTCGGGCATCTGAGTTTGTTCTAACTTCAGTAAGTTCCGAGACTATATTCCGTGTGTACCTCTTCAGGTCTTGCCAATGTTCCGAAGTATGAGTGTGCCTCTACCTCAAGCTCAAGATCGAGTCTACTTCAAGCCAGAATAGTGATCAGAAGTGCTCTTCCTCAATACCAGCCCCTGCCAGTGGCATCTTGGCCGTGTTTGCGATGAGTTCCTAGGAGACCAACTGCGACGGTGGAAACTAGAGTTCGAATGGCCGTGGCCTAGAACGCAAAGGTTCGGGATTTCCGAGACTAAAGTCTGGTTTAAATACCCAGAGGCGTGTCCTCGGCTTGAAATCTGTATGGCAGCCCCATAGATTGAGATAGCATGTGTATGCGCCTCAGTTCTGGATACTGAACCAACCTAGTCTGTCACCCCGTTGGAGAATAGGGAAAGTTGTGAATATGATCAGGAAAACAAGCAGCAGCCGTTGGCTCCTACATCTAGATGTTGTTATTTGTCAGCATTCCAGAGCCTTTGTACTGTGAGTTCAAGGTAAAGTGTTCGAAGAGCACGAGGGGAGATCCCTATCAAAGTAGAGCGGTTCACCGCCACTCACCTCATGAGGTGCTTTCTAAAAGCGCCGCTTTGTCCATTTATTGCTTTCCGTAAGCATCATGCATTGTATTGCATTGTACCTATCAAGTTTCTTTCTCATTTCACTCAGTGTATCAATCACACTTCATTCACTTAGTGTATCAATCACATTTCATTTATTTAGTGTATCAATCACACTCTCATCACACTTTATTGCATTCAGTGTATCAATCACACACTTCATTTCATTTGATGTATCAATCACACACTTTATCACATTTAGTATATCAATCATACTCCTGTTCACTAAGTGCATCTATCACACTTCGTGTTCACATTTAGTATATCAATCATACTCCTGTTCACTAAGTGCATCTATCACACTTCGTGTTCACATTTAGTATATCAATCATACTCCTGTTCACTAAGTGCATCTATCCCACTTCGTGTTCACATTTAGTATATCCATCATACTTGTTCACTAAGTGCATCTATCCCACTTCGTGTTCACATTTAGTATATCAATCATACTCCTGTTCACTAAGTGCATCTATCCCACTTCGTGTTCACATTTAGTATATCCATCATACTTGTTCACTAAGTGCATCTATCCCACTTCGTGTTCACATTTAGTATATCCATCATACTTGTTCACTAAGTGCATCTATCCCACTTCGTGTTCACATTTAGTATATCAATCATACTCCTGTTCACTAAGTGCATCTATCCCACTTCGTGTTCACATTTAGTATATCCATCATACTTGTTCACTAAGTGCATCTATCCCACTTCGTGTTCACATTTAGTATATCAATCATACTCCTGTTCACTAAGTGCATCTATCCCACTTCGTGTTCACATTTAGTATATCAATCATACTTGTTCACTAAGTGCATCTATCACACTTCGTGTTCACATTTAGTATATCAATCATACTCCTGTTCACTAAGTGCATCTATCCCACTTCGTGTTCACATTTAGTATATCCATCATACTTGTTCACTAAGTGCATCTATCCCACTTCGTGTTCACATTTAGTATATCAATCATACTCCTGTTCACTAAGTGCATCTATCCCACTTCGTGTTCACATTTAGTATATCAATCATACTTGTTCACTAAGTGCATCTATCACACTTCGTGTTCACATTTAGTATATCAAACATACTCCTGTTCACTAAGTGCATCTATCCCACTTCGTGTTCACATTTAGTATATCCATCATACTTGTTCACTAAGTGCATCTATCCCACTTCGTGTTCACATTTAGTATATCAATCATACTCCTGTTCACTAAGTGCATCTATCCCACTTCGTGTTCGCATTTAGTATATCCATCATACTTGTTCACTAAGTGCATCTATCCCACTTCGTGTTCACATTTAGTATATCAATCATACTCCTGTTCACTAAGTGCATCTATCCCACTTCGTGTTCACATTTAGTATATCAATCATACTTGTTCACTAAGTGCATCTATCACACTTCGTGTTCACATTTAGTATATCAATCATACTCCTGTTCACTAAGTGCATCTATCCCACTTCGTGTTCACATTTAGTATATCCATCATACTTGTTCACTAAGTGCATCTATCACACTTTGTGTTCGCTTTTAGTATATCAATCATACTTTGTCACTAAGTGCATCTATCACACTTCGTGTTCACATTCAGTATATCAATCATACTCTGTTCACATAGTGCATCTATCACACTTTGTGTTCGCTTTTAGTATATCAATCATACTTTGTCACCAAGTGCATCTATCACACTTCGTGTTCACATTCAGTATATCAATTATACTTTGTCACTAAGTGCATCTATCACACTTTGTGTTCGCTTTTAGTATATCAATCATACTTTGTCACTAAGTGCATCTATCACACTTCGTGTTCACATTCAGTATATCAATCATACTCTGTTCACATAGTGCATCTATCACACTTTGTGTTCGCTTTTAGTATATCAATCATACTTTGTCACTAAGTGCATCTATCACACTTCGTGTTCACATTCAGTATATCAATTATACTTTGTCACTAAGTGCATCTATCACACTTTGTGTTCGCTTTTAGTATATCAATCATACTTTGTCACTAAGTGCATCTATCACACTTCGTGTTCACATTCAGTATATCAATCATACTTTGTCACTAAGTGCATCTATCACACTTTGTGTTCACTTTTTGTGTATCAATCACACTTTGTTCACTAAGTGCATCTATCACACTTCGTGTTCACATTCAGTATATCTATCATACTTGTTCACTAAGTGCATCTATCACACTTTGTGTTTGCTTTTAGTGTATCGATCACACTCTGTTCACATAGTGCATCTATCACACTTTGTGTTCGCTTTTAGTATATCCATCATACTTTGTTCACTAAGTGCATCTATCACACTTCGTGTTCACCTTTAGCGTATCCATCACACTTTGCTCACTTCGTTCATTTAGTGTATCAATCACACTTTGTTCATATAGTGTATCAATCACACACACTCGCTTTGTATCTATCACACTGTGCCTACTTTGTGTATCAATCACACACACTCGCTTTGTGTATCAATCACACACGTTCTTCTTGTGTATCAATCACACACTCTCGCTTTGTGTATCTATCATACTTGTTCACTTAGTGCATCTATCACACTTCGTGCTCGCCTTTTTGTGTATCAATCATATGTTCGCTCTGTGTATCTATCACACACGCACATTGTATTCGCAGTGAGAATTCCATAATTTTCTTACATCCTTTCTGCACGAGGTGTAGTTTGGCTCGAGTTTACTTGCTTGCCTAGCATTCGCTTAAAATGTTGCATTTATTTCGCATAATTGCTTCATTACAGCTCTCTTTGCATGATCATGAGTGTTGACCGGCTTCGCGTCAGCGTATAAGTCCAATCTTCAAACCGGCTTCGCGTCAGCGTGTAAGTCCGATCTTCAAACAGGCTTCGCGTAGCGTATAAGTCCAACTTTCAAAACCGGCTTCGCGTAGCGTGTAAGTCCGATCTTCAAACAGGCTTCGCGTAGCGTATAAGTCCAACTTTCAAAACCGGCTTCGCGTAGCGTATAAGTCCAATTATCAAAATCTTCCTGCATATCGCTTTGCATTTTGCCCCTGCCTGCGGGCATGCCTGCGGTCACATCTTTGTCCATCCTGTCTGATTGTCTAAGTCTTCGGCCTTGTCAAAAATGGGTCGTCTTTGGGCTTTGACATTCACTCCCGTCATTTCATGACTTTCGAGTTTTGTCAAAGAGGGGCAACTGTAGACACCCCATTTTTGACCGACCTTAAGACTCAGACGTCACCGATTGAGCGCTCGTGATGTTGCATGTTGTGCTCATTCAGAAGTTTCAGAGACGCGGCCGTGCGCCCCTGCCTCCAGACTCCCGAACTCTCTTCTGTGCCTTGCCTCGGTTTGCGAACCAGACTCGGTTTTCTCTGTTTTCTCTTTGAGAAGGGAGGGAGAGGTCTTGTAGATCATCTCTCAATGGCCGTAGGCTACATTTCGTGGCCATAGGCCATTTTGTCCATTTCGGAGCCCGGTTCCCGGTTTTCGGAGCCGTCAGGCCGTGTGCCTCGGTTCGGGACCGCCTAACCACCTCCGTTTGCCCCAGTTTTTGGCATACATCTTATTTGCTCCCTTTTGAGGGACACTGTGGTCCGAGAGACCAACTTCGTGGTCGAGCACCACTCCCGGTGCCTAACAGCCCACTTTCGGGGTCTCGAACTGCGTGTTTTGGCTCCCGAACCTTCGTTCTACATTTTTGGGCTCCGACCCGAACTTGAGATAGTCATATTTTGAGGTCCTTTTCATGTTTGATTAAGGACCTTTTACTGTTTGACATCTCCATTTGTCACTTGCCTTTTTTACCTCTTTTTGGGCCTTTTTGCACGGTATTTTAGGCGTACTTGTGGGCTGCGTTGGACTTGGCCGTAAACTACAAAGTGTCTTATTTTGAGCCCCTCTTCGACTTTGTTGAAGGGCTCTCGGCCATTTGAGAACCGTAGCTACCACTTTCCCTTTTGGCCATTTTTGGAGGGAAACTTGAAATGTTTCCCCCCCTTTTTTCCCCCCTCTTTTTCCCCCTCTTTTCTAAACGTTTTTGCCTATTAATACAGCCCTCCAGATCTGTTTTAAGGGTTAGAAAGTTTGATTTGGGAGCTCTATATTGTATCTCTCTCTTTCTATAATTCTAAGCTTCAAAAACCTCCAAGTTCTTGGGCCATTCCTTCACCACCACCTAGCACCACACTCCTATTCCATTTCCAGCGGCAAGGAGGGATTTTCAGAGGTTAGGAGGCTCTGTTTTTCAGTCCAAGAAGCAACCAAAATATTGGTCTTCAAGGGTAAGTATCATTTCCCCTCTTTTGAGCTCTTTTTTGTACCATTTTTTTAGCCTTCTTGGCTTGCTATTTTGAGCTCCGACCCCTACTGAAAATGTCACTATTTTGAGCTATTCTAAATGTTTGTTGAAGGGTTCTACCCTATTTGAGATTCATATCTCACCCTTGTTTCAATATCTCTTCATATGCCATGTTTTTGCATGCTATTTTTGACTTATGAGTAATCTGATTTTGAGCATGTAATAAACTGTAAATGTGCTTATTTTGAGCCCCTCTTCAACATTGAAGAAGGGCTCAACCTTGTTCGGTTGTTGTATATATCACCTCCCTTTGAAATGCTCTTTTGGCCCTAAATCTTGCTCATTTTGTAGCCTTTTGTGCTTATGGTTTTGGCTCTTGGTCAGAGCTAAGAGGGGTCTTATTTTGACCCCCTCTACATGTTTCATGAAGAAATTTTGGTCATTTGGTGTATAGATTTGCATGTCTCATGATATAGCCTATTTGGAGCCTATTTTGCATGGATTTTCTAGCATGTTTTTATTCTGATTTTGGGGCTGCCATCTTCTGTAAATGTGCTTATTTTTAGGCCCTCTTCAATGTTGTAGAAGCATGTTTGTCCATTTGGGGTTTGTATATATCACCTGTCTCAATACCCCTCTTTTGGCCACTAATCTTGCATGATAATGTTGCCATATCTATGCTTACATTTTGGCCATGTTTGTTACTGAAAAATGCCATATTTGGGACTGCCTTGCTACTGTTCTTGCTGCCATAATCATATTTTGCATATATAGCATGGCTATAGGCCATTTCGGGGCTTAATTTCGCATTTTCGGGATGAATGCATGCTTCGAGTGTCATTTCGAATTGTTTCGGGACTGTTTTCCCCTTTATTTAAGTGCTGAAATTCCATTGCCATGCTTGCATATCATTTCCCATGCCATTTGTATCATTTTTGCATTGCCTCGGTTTGCGTGCCAATGGGCACGCACTTCGAGGCACCTCATTTTTATCATTACGGCGGCCTATGTGAGTGTGGTTGAGGCCCTCTCATGCAGGCGTAAGCCCAATTTGCATTTTCATGCTTGTATGCCATTGCCTTGGTTTGTGTGCCCGTATGCACGCATTTCGAGGCACTTTGTTTTTACCCGACGGCCTCCTATGTGAGTGAGCTGAGGCTCTCCCATGTTGGTGTAACCCCATCGTTGCATTCTGTATGCCATTTCGTCTCATTTTATCATTGCCTCGGTTTGCGTGCCTGTGGGCGCGCATTTCGAGGCACTTCGGTTTTATCCGATTTTGCATCGCATATCATTGCCTCGGTTTGCGTGCCTGTGGGCGCGCATTTCGAGACACTTCTGTTTTATCCGATTTTACATCGCATATCATCGCCTCGGTTTGCGTGCCGGTGGGCACGCATTTCGAGGCACCTCATTCTTATCATTCCGACATCCCGTGTGAGTGTGGCTGAGGTCCTCTCATATTGGTGTAAGCCCATCATTGCATTTTGTGCCTTTATGTCATCGCCTCGGTTTGCGTGCCCGCAGGCACGCATTTCGAGGCATTTCATTTTAGTCTCATTGTGTATCATATTTCATGTCATCTCATGCTTGTATGTCATCGCCTCGGTTTGCGTGCCCGCGGGCACGGCATTTCGAGGCATCTCATTTTCATAGCATTGTGCATGCTATATCACATGTTAGCTACATTTCATGCATATCATGCATATTGCACAAGAAACGAGGCGCGTTTCGTACTCCGAGTGACGGAACGGGTCTCAATTCTCCAGTCACCGACACTCCGGATTACCCATGATGGAGTTAGGTTTTGTTGTAACATTCATCTGCATTCATCCCATATTGAGTTGTGCATTTCGGTTCCTCGGCCATCATGCATCGAGATGCGTGATTGGTGGCACGAGGATCGAGGCATGCATATATTTGTGAAATACATTGCTATGCCCTTTTCCTGCTCTCTGTTGCAGCAAAATCAACAATCAACAACTTTTCGGAGGCTGGCACGCATTTCGAGAAAAATTGCAAACAGAGGTGGATTGGGGCATCCCAGTGGATTTCCGCGCCAAGGCAGCCCAACATGCATAATCCATCAGAAGCGAGGCAGTCCCTGGCTTGCATGCCAGTTTTACTTCTTTTGTAATTAATTTGTTAATTAATTAGAAATCTGTAATATTTCGGACTGTATTATTCTTTCATTTGGGGACTGTATATTTATTTGGACCCTCTGCGCGAGGGCAATGTTGTAATAAGGGTGTGTGAGTGTGATGTATGTCTTCCAACCCCCATTTCTTTCTCCCTTTTATTTACCCGCTTTGGATGGTTAGATATAAGGCATATTTCAATTAGCATACAGTATGATAGCATGTTTGCATCATTCATCTGTTTTGCATGCATTGGGCTCGGCACATCATACAAACTGCATCTGTATTTCAATTCCAAATTGAGTACATGATAGTTGTAGCATTCCACATGCCATGTTTAGAATAGCCGAGCCTGCTATAGTTGCATTTTGCATGTGTTGCATTAGGCATTTCAGCATAGTTAGGATTCATGCATGGATTTCTAATCGGTTTCTGTTTTGGCTGGGAGTACTCTGTAAGTTTTATGCTTTAGCATCCTTGCATGTGTGTGGGTGACTGCCATGATAGCATGCTTACCATGAGGCTATTTGCTTATGTGATATAACTGCCTGAATGCCTGTGGGTGGAGGTTGAGTTATTTGAACTGGGACAAATCACTGATTGTTTGTTTTAAGCCCACTAGATAGTGGCAAAATCACTGTTTTCTAAGCCCACCTGAGGTGGCAAATCCGCATTTTAGCCTACCTGCGGGTAGCACCATCACACCATTTTCAAACAAACAAACATGAAGTGTCTAGTTCCAATTCAGACGACTCAGTCTATACTTGTTTGCTGTGAGCATCACATAGTAACCTAGGCTTAATAACCGGAATAAGAGCATACAATGTTTTCAAAATTAGATATCATGATTAGTAGAGGCCGGTCTTCGACCGGGCGAGAGGGGGTGCTCACGATGTGACCTTCCCTAATCGTACCCAAGTTCCCGAGCCAACTTTGGTGATGACGGACACGTGGCCTTTTGGCACCGAGTCAGGGTTTCCTAAATTTCCCATTTTAAAAATATTTAGGTGGCGACTCTGTTATCTGGCAAAGCAGTCCATGTTTGGCACTTCTTTCAAAAAATCTGTTTTCTCAAAACGATTTGCCGGATTTGGACTCTTTGGTTCGAGATTGAGAACCGCAAACAAAAACCGAGTCCGAACTGTAGCGAGGTCCCCCGCGGCCCTGTTACACTAACTATGTGTAACGAGTGAGTTACTGAAGAGGTAAATCCTCTTACCCCAATTCCTTTATACAGTGATACCCTGTAGGGAGTAGAAGGTTAAGCTAATTTAATGACCTAAGTGAGATGAAAAATCAACCGTGGTATAATGAGATACCTTATATAGGTCACTTATGTGAGTACGAAGTGGGTCGTTTCTTTAAAAATTGACAAGGCCAAATTTTTTAAAACACTTACTAAACCAGGCTAGTGTTCCAGAGCCATACCGGACACACTAGTGACAACAAGAACAATGGTTGGACTAACTCCCGTGTGAGGTCTATTGTCTTGGTTTACATAAACGGCAAAAGAGCTCAAGACATCACGTTCACTGGTCAGCCAATAAATTCGATAGGCTTTCACTACGAAAGATCCAAGACCAATAACTACCTTTTCTGACGTAGGGTTAGTCTGTATGCTCTTTGTTGTTAAATGTTGTCTGTTTTCTTTATTTGGTCAATTTTTATTCATGTTGGGGATTGTGGGGAAAAAATGATTTTATGGTAATTTTAATGTGAAATTAAAGTAGGTCCCAACCACTAGTTGTGGATGAGATCAAATGGTTTAAATTCCCACCATGCCTTCCTTAGGGCTTAGCCCCAAGGAGGTCATGGGTTCAACTCCCCTTAGGGGGGTTGAATTAAGGGAGGGCAAGCACTTATGTGCTTTGCCAAGGGTGGGAGCTTTGCTCCCATAGGTGCTAATCTAACAACTAACAACTAACATTTGCCGATCAAAAAAAAAAAAAAAAAAAAAAAAGGGTTTAAATTCTTTGTTAACAAAAATCTTTATACAACAAAAAGAATGTCAAAAAAACTATTAAAAATTAAATGAGAAATTGTCTCATAAAGTTGGCCTCATGAATGAGGTATTGAGAAATGTGTATGAATACCAATCCTATATTGATTGTAAAGGAAAGTATTGATGGGTATTTAAACCTCAAGTTTTTGAAAAAGGCAGGAGCCCTTTAGGACATCCAAATTTTTGGAAGGAAGAGAGTTATGAATGCTTCAAAGATGGACTTGTGCTAAAACTATGGTCCAAGTTGATTATGCAAAAGTTGCCACATGCGCGCAGACTGCACGCCACATCCCCAGACTGGGTCCAGGTCCGGGTTCCGTGGTCCATGATCTGTGGGTCATGGATTGTGGAACTTGGGCTTGGACTTAGGCTTGAGGTTTGTTGGAATAGATTAGGCTTGAGCTAGGCCGGATTGGTGGTTCACCAACCTAATCTTTTTTGGGCCAAGTCTGTTAAGTGGCTGCTGATATACACCACACACGTGTATATTGTGTGTAACTCACACACTTAAGTTCCATTAGTTTTGCAGAAGTTATTGGGCAGTTTTGACTGCATTTGTTGTCAACCTTTATGGTTGGGAAGTTCTTCCTCTCTCCCCCATTGTGTATAAAAGGAGGCTATCTTTTTTGGCTTCAACACAGAATTCTTTTGTTCTTAGATTATAGTTAGTCTGCTCCTATCGTATATTTTTCCTGTGTGAGAGAGTTCTGTCATTGTCAGTTCACTGAGCTAAATAGAAGGTGCTTCTGTGTTAGCGGATCTATACCGTCGTATCTTGGGAGACAGATGCCGACATACCTCCAGCACCCACGGTGAGACGACGAATTTGCTTTAAGGAGATTGTGGTATCACACAGATTTCAGTTTGTTTTCTTTTACCATTTTATGTTGTAAGTATTTTTGTTCATCAACTTATATAATTTTAGTCCCATGATTTCATATTTTGTAATTTAATTTATTAAATATGAATCTCCTTGTTTTTTATTTAATTTCACAATTTCTACAACAAAACTAATACCTAACCGTATTAAAGCGCAAAGAAACATAATTTATATTACATCTTCAACTTAATAATACTATCACACTTTGTAATCTCATTATTCAATTATATTGTACTTCTAATCCTACTCAACTTAATCCGACAATGAAAAACGTGGCATGAGTGTTTTATAGCCGAACAAAAATGCATTTGGAAAAAGGGTACTATTGGCCATGGGATCTTGGGACATAATTTGAGCATCAGCTATTAATGGCTATCAACTATTGCTTACACAAACACCAATCATAAAAACTAAGGGGTGTGAAATAAATAGCCTTGAACTATTTGACTGTCAACTATTGCTTACACAGACACCAATCATAAAAACTAAGGGGTGTGAAATAAATAGTTTTGAACTATTTCACTGCAAATGATGTGCACTTTGTTGTTCGTCTGAGATTTACTTTTCTAATCAAATAATGAACTGTATTGGCCATGGAGTCCAATCTTAAACCTCAATCTCATGAAACAAACACCCCTAATTGTGTTAGCCATTATTGGCCTGTCAAGTACACGTGGACGGCTGATGTGGTCACCGAGACAAGGATTACACAATGTGAGAGCATACACAAGAGAAGAGTCAAGATTGCAGTTCCCCATGCAACACAATTATATATACTCTGTTTTTGAGGAGTTCTATTAATTATTCTGAGGGTGCAATAAATAGTGTTAGGAATTGGGAATCAGATCATACCTACTACCTCTTCAATGCTATTTCCCCGGTGGCATGCATGCAATAAATTCCTCTCATACAATAGTTGGAAGGAAGAAGGATAAAATGGCTTCCGTTATATGTAATTACTATTGGGTTAATTAGGGGTGGATTCCAACTACCTACTAAGTTAATTATTACTACAAGAGCAATATTAGGTATCATAAAAAAAATTTCATAAAAATGATCATGAAGAATTACGACCCTTGGATTACACTTAAAACAAAGAACCACACACTAATCAAAGTCATCTAAAGGTCATAATTCTTTCATGATCATTTTCATGAAATTTTTTTCCTGATTCCTACCTTTTCTCTTACTACAAAGCAGACATTCTAAGATAGTAGTCCACCAACATTATTATTCAGTTTTAGGAAAGGGTTCAATACACAACTTTTTTATTTATTTTTAATTTTTTTAATCGTTGTTAGATGTTTATTATTAATTGCTAAATTAACACTTATAGGAGTTAGCCTTCTCACTCTTGTAAAAGATTAAGTGCTTATCTCTTAATTCAACTCCCATTTTGGGAGAATTCTTTTTAAAGAGAGTTGAACTCATAATCTTTCCTTGAAACTTTAATCCACAACTTTTTATAAGTTTGAGTAATTTTTATCATTATTATTACTATCATTTTTAAAACAAAAATGCTAGAGGCCCCAAAAATTCTATCAAAAATTTTACCAAATGTCTCACATGGGTGTGGGACCCACATGGGACTCACATTGTGTGGGTCCCACACCCATGTGAGACATTTCGTAAAACTTTTGGTAGAATATTTGGGGTCTCTAGCATTACTCTTTTTAAAAGCATTAGTTAACAAAATTAAATTAGTTGTCCATTTTTATTCCACGCATTCTCACAAATTATGTATAAACATTTTAAGCTTATTAGGGTACTCGTTGACAAATTGTTTATTTATTTTCATTCCCATGTTCATTGCTGTAAAAAAAACAAATACATTTTTCACCTACCCACTTCCCCTCTGAACTGCAATTCCAAGCAAACTAAGAGGAAATGAAATTTGAAAATGAGCAGATGATGAAGAGTGACGCAATGACACATCTTCTGAGTCTCTAGAGTTTTTCAGAAACCAAATAGTGATTAGTGAAGCCATAGATGCAACCATAACAGACCAAACTTGTTAAAAAACAATAAGGGCAAAGATTAAATTATTAACTAAGCAGAGAGAGAGAGAGAGAGAGAGAGAGAGAGAGAGAGAGTAGTGTTATATTATATGTACCTGATCAGCAGAGAAAATAGCCCAAGCCAAGGGCTTGTTGAAGAGCACAGTCCCTCTTACTATACTCACCACACACCTCAATCCTTGTACCAGTGAATAGCCCGCAGCTAACCCATTCGCTACCACCACAAACCTACAACAACCAAACAAACAAACACATTATTATTGCATCAAAATCAAAACCCAACTCAGAGAGAGAGAGAGAGAGAGAGAGAGAGAGAGAGAGGATACACTAGAGCTTTCATGTCTGTGAATTTAGCTTTCTTTTGGATTGAGAAGATCTGTTTGACCTGAGTATCAGAACCTATAAGAACAGCAGCAAGAATACCTAAAACACAGATTGCACACCTCAATACCAACTCTGCAACCCTCACCCTCCAATCAACTACCTTTAGATTGGTCCCATGATACACTGGGACATTCCCAGGACTCACACCAACACCAAGATAGCTCATCTTTCTTGGTTAGTACCAAATACCAACAACCAAACAAACAAACCTTAAAACCCAACTGTCACTAGTAGAACAAGAAGAACTCAGACTAGTAGAACCCGAATCACGCGCAAATATCAACTACCAAGTTCCACTATCTTTTATAGAGGGGAAATCATTATTCGGGATAATTTTTTAAAAATTGTTATATATTAGTGAAAAAATTTATAATATTAATTATTAATATTTATAATATTTTTTTACTTTTTTTGTAATTATCTTTTACTGACACCATTTCTCTTTTTATAAATCCACAACCCCATGAAGGCCTTTTAAAATATTGCGCAGTAGAATGGTATAAAGAGTTGAGAGATTTTGGTTATTTTAGTAACAAAATCACAAAATAAATTAAAAAATTAATAAGATAAATTGTCACATTCGAATTATAATCATTTAATTTTTTCTCTCACAAAAGTTGAAAAAGTCAAAAATGTAACTGACTTCAAAATATATGATAGAACCCACACTATAATCCTTTGTTTGAGATTTAGAATTTTTAGTAACTTTTTTTAAATATATATATATATTTATACATTAGGGATTAGATTGATATAATTTAAATATTGGGATCAAATTAAAATATTTTTATATATTAGAGACCAAATTGATGTAATTTAAAGATTGGGGAATCAAATTGAAATACTTTTATACATTGGAGACCAAATTCACATAATCTAAATATTAATAACCAAAATGACACAAATTAACCCTAAAAGATATGTATAGGACCCAAACTATTTAGAGCATCTCCAATCGCAAATGTTATAATAGTATTACCATTGCCAAATTATGGCAATGAATAGTAGAAATGAATGAAAAATAACAATAGTACTCCAATGGTTTAACTGCCATTTTTGCCATTTTGGCATAGAAACTAGTGTGTCCAGCCGTTTGGCCGAACGGCCGATCTACTGGACATATTAGTTTTTGTGTTTTTTCTACAATATTGGCGGGCAAGAGGGAGGAATGGAGGGATGGATGGAGATGTTTCTTGATGATTTGGGGCAAATAGCAGCTGCCAATGCTTGTGTCAAACTTGACATAGGCTTTAGTATTTCTCAAATATAGCAACTACTATTTATGGCCATTGGAGCACACTGCTCTGTTGGAGCTGCCAAATTATGATAATAGCAGCTTCAATAGCAAGTCATTGGAGCTGCTCTTAGGCTTCGTCTAAGGTTTGATTTCTTTAAAAAAAAAAAAAAATTGACTATTTTATGAAACGAAAAATATTAATATTTGTGAGAATACTTTTTTTTTAATTTTATAAAAAATGTGAACAATTAGTTTATATAATTGATTTTTTTATTGACTTTTTGATTGTTTGAGTGACTGTTTAATTATTTTTACTCTTTTTAATTTCAATTTTTTTTTAAACTTAAAATCAAATTTCTTAATAAGACTTGGGATAAATTACACTAACACCCCCTGAGATTTTTGTTTAATTCAAATTCACCTCTCACGTTTAAAAATTACATTCCCCTTCTAGAGGTTTATAATCTCATTATAAATTGTCTATTGGATTGTTGATGTCATGGCTTAAAATTTTTATAAAAGGCCATTTTGTCTTTTTTCTTGCCACTTCTTCTTCCTATCATCATGATTACATTCTATAATTTTCCATCATTCAATTCTACCTGAACATATTCTTATTGAGTGATGATATACAAACATAAATTTTGTTTAAAATTTTCAAACACAATGATATACCTTAATGGTGACCTTTCACTTTAAAACAAAACACCTATAAACATGATTTATATTTACATCACTATCATAACATTTTTATGATATTTTTGATATAAATTTTTATATATGAATAAAAATTTTCATTTTTATTTCCACCATTATTTTTCTTTCTCGTTTATTCAGCCACATTTATTACAGTATTATCAAATACTGTCATTCACATTTATTACAGTATTACTGATTTTTTTCGTAATTTTGTTTTTTTTTTTTTTTGTATTTGGTGAATTTAAAAAAAAAAAAAACTCAAAATATTATATTTCTTAAGTATATCTAGATTACATGTATCTAAAAAATAATAAAAATTATTTAAAATATTAAAAACATTAGTAAAAATAAAAAATAAAAAATAAAAAAATTAATTTTTTTTTTTGTGTAAGTTAAATAAAAGAAGATGATTGCTATTTCTCTTAAAATAACATAATAAAATATCAGTATTATTTTATTATTTTATATGTATAAAGGTTAAAGAACAAATATGTCATTTTAATCTGACATAGGAGAAATATAATTTTTTAAATGTAACGGAGGAATTTATACTAAATAAAAACCTGAGGGGGCGTCAGTGTAATTTATCCTCAGACTTATCATGATACAATTATTTTATTTTAATTATTTTTTTTATTTTATTTTTATTTTTATTTTTATTTTTATTTTTTATAGTAACTTATCATGAAGCGAAAAAGATGTAATAAATTAAATTAGTAATATATAAGAGTCCTCACCAAACCCTACGAACTTAAGGCAGCAAATACAAATGGGATCTAACCTGACGTCTGGGCTGCATTTATGGAATATGAAGGAAAATAAAAACGGTTTGGCTAACAAATACCCTATCATATAAGAAAAAGATAAAAGAAATATTTGAGGTATTTATTATTAAATTTAATACATTTTTTTTATAAATTTAAAATATTTGAAAATATTTTTACACTTTTTTAATGTATTTTTTTAAAAAAAAAATACTTTTCCAGTAACATTTGCAAAATAAAAATTGGGATTTAGGACTATTGAATGGGGCATCAGCTAATAGTTTCTTGTCCCAAGAAAATGAGAGAGATAAGGTTGAGGAGTATCAATAAATTCTAATTGAGAAGGAAGGCTTTGTTGAACCCATAAATTATTTAGTGTCTTAGAATAATGTTATATATATTTTATTTGTTGATTAACATTTTATATATTATTTTTTAAAATTTTAATATAAAAGTGATCAGTTTTACAATTTAAATCGATGATTATTAATTTGAAGTATTACTTGAACCTACTTGAGAAGTATTAAATAATTCTTTTGTAAATTTAATCTATGACGAGTCATTTCTTTCATATAAGCCATGCACATGTAAGACTAAAAGTTTTAAAATATATATATATATTAAATTGATAAAATATCAAAAAAATATTGCAGAGAATATGGAAACTTCAAAATTACTTTCAAAAATATAAAAGAAAATTGCCTCAGACCCTCAGTGGGGGTGACCCTCATCACCCCCACTGTTTTTTCTTTGGTTCATAACTATTTTTTTTTTTGTGGATCTTTCACTTGCTGCCCCCCACGTGGAGGTGGGGTGCTGAGGGTCACCCCACTGGGGTCCCAGCAGGACTGTATAAAAGAAAATTAACTCTATCAGTAAAAAGTTGGACCAATAAGTTCCATCCATTGAATTTATCTATATTTCATTTCATTTTTGCTTCTTCCACCTTCTCTTTTCCTCTTCACTTTTAGTGGCTGGCCATTTAGTGCCTGCCGCTACATCAATACCTTCCCTCGCCATTCTCAACCTCTCTTCACCATCCCAAAGCCCTCTTTGACCAACCACATCCCCACCCAGTCTACTTCCACCATGACTTCCATCACACTGAACGTTGTGATTAAACTATGGTGACGATACTATAGAGGAGGCCTTGCGAAAAAATAACTTGACACTAGAGCTTAACACTCCTCATTTTTGTTACTTTTCAATATGAAAAAAAAATTAAAAAATGAAAAGGTCATCTTCTTCAAAACCCCAATCATGACATCTCTTCTCTCCCACTTGACATCTCGGAATGCACCGTTCTTAACAGATAAATGCGTTTTTACATCTTATTAACTCGAAATGTCTAGGAATAGGTCTAGTGGATATGAAGTTGGGCCCATAGCTTAGAGGATTAGAGCACGTGGCTATGAACCACGGTGTTGGGGTTTGAATCCTTCCTCGCTCATGATAGGCCAAAAAGGGAAGGACCTTTCCCTCCGGGGGGTAAGAAAATCATGATCAGGATAGCGGACCAAAAGTTATGAAACTTGGGTGAGTCCTTTCCACTACCTCATGTCACTCTTGCTCCTTCTTACCCTCTGAACCTCGTTGGCCAAATTACCAAACTATCGCAACTACCAAAGACCTTTCTAGTCCCTCTTTGTTATGATATAAAATCTCCAACCCATGTTGCTATGAAACACACTTCAATGCAAGGGTACATGTACACATATGCGAGTGAAACATATGGCCAATGCAAGTGCGATTAATGTGTAAAACATATTTCATTGGGCATTGTTTGTACTCGCACTCGTGCACATGTTACCCTTGCCCAGCACATGTGACATTTGCTCCAAATTATATTTGTAGTAGCATTGTTGGGGGGTTTTTAGTCATGACAAAGAGGGATTGGGGAGATTCGTAGTAGTTGCGATGGCTAGTTTTGGAGTGAAGTGAGTTGTTAGATAACGAGGGAGGTGTTAGTGGTAGTGAGAGACTGACCGTGATGGTGGTTATAGTGGTGGAGAAATTAGGAATGATGGGAAGGGTATTAGTGATATTGGGAATGGCAGTGATAATTGGCCATGAGGCCAACCATCGGAGTTTTAAGGTAATGGAAGAACCAAAAAATAAAAAAAAATAAATAAAAGGAAAAGGAAAGGGACATTTATTCATAAATCCTCTTTACTTGCTTATGTTTCACTTAATCTAAATTATTTTCTTATATTCTAATAAGTTTTATGGGTGATATAGTTACCAAAATATCCCTGCTGATAATATTCACATTGACAGTGTGAATGTTTCATGATATGAATATTCACATTGTCAATGTGAATGTTCACACGTTAATGTGAATATTCATACTATCAAATATGAATGTTTACTTCACCAAGTTACTAAGAGTTTAAAAAATATTTATAAGGGTAAAATTATCCATAAAATACTTTAAATATGATAATTAAGATTTGGTGGATCACATATTCAAATAATAAGACTTATTAAAATATAAAAATATGCTATAAACTAATTAGGATTCAAGTACTTTAAAAAGGATTTTTTTAATAAATTCCTCAAAAGAAAAGAGAGAGAAGGGGTAGTTGTGTTGAAAAACATTACTTAGCTAAAAGACTTCACCTTATTGCATTGGGTCTTGCTACATCTCCTAATTTTTGGCCCCTTAATCTCCCTAAATTTCAAACCAAGGCAAAAAAAATAAATATATAAAATAAAATTTGCCCAAAACGACGTCGTTTTGGGCATTAGGGGGATTAGGGGGGCAAATCATTTTCCTATTGCATTTACTTTTGAATAGTTCATTATTTCTATAAAAAACATGCATGGATATGCAAATATTTATGTTTTCTCTATTTATTTGTAATTTTTTTAATATTCTTTTCTCAAAATGTGTATGTTCTTTTTTTTTATTTATTTATTTATATAACTGATTAGATAATATTTCTAAATATTGAATTTTTTTCTTATCAAATTAAACAATTATGTTCTATTAACTTAAAATATTATATAAAAAGTTTGAAATATAATTTAACAATTATATATTTGATGTTATAGAGAATAAAAAATAAAAATAAAAAATCCTGGGCCTTCCTTGCTTGGGGATTGTTTGGGATATATTAAATTAGTATACTTTTTGACTTTTTATAAAAAGATGAATAATGTGATAAAGAGGTGATATGAACTAAATAAAAAATAATATGACTTAAATAAAAAAATAAAAAAATATATACTAAAATAGATTAGGTCAAATAATCCCTCAAAATGTGCGTTGACAATGGGAAGTTAATTACCAAATGAGTTAAATTTAAATAAAAAATGCTTGGGACTTCTATAGTTGGGGACCCCCATAACCACTAAAATGATACGGACTAATCATGTATTTTCTTTTTGTTCTTTCTTTCTTGGATCAATTACAGGTGAATAAGGATTATGAGGATTGTGTTTTTTAGAGTTCTATAAAATTGTTGTTAAATCAAAATTGCTTGGAATGATTAAAGTGGGCCATAGTTGATGTTACTTTTGGGAACTGATAGTGGTAGGGCTGGGGCATAGGATTATCTGTCCCGTACAACCCGATTCGACCCGACCTACACACGTATGTGCGATTTCGCAAATACAATAGGTATGGTGCGGTTTGGAATATTTTAATTTTTTGGTTTGCTGGTAGGTTGCGGGTTTGACCCACACTCGCAACAACCGTCCGCACTATTTTTTTTTTTTTTTTTTTTGTGAAAAACCTGGACCGCTCATCTATTCCATCTATGTAGATATTTTTGCCTAAACAAAACCAATTGAGAAACCCTAATCTCTCAAATAAAAACATTTGAGAGCACTGAGAGCTCTTTTCTCATCTCACTCTCTCTCGTTTTTCATCTGTGCAGCTCTCTCGCACCGATCGACCTTCACAATCGACTCTCTCTCTCTCTCTCTGGCAACTCTCATGTAAGGACTATCTCTGTCTCTGTCTCGCTCTCATTTCTCGATATGTGATTTGTTTTTAGGCAACGTTTTTCATCTGTACTGCTCGCACCGATCGATCTTCGCATGATCGACTCTCTCTCTCTCTCTCTCTCTCCTGTAACTCGCAGGTAAGGACTCTCTCTATCTTTGTCTCTGTCTCTGTTTCACTCTCTCTCTCCGATCTGTGATTTTTTTAAGCTACCAGATCTGTCTCACTCTTTCTCGTTTTTCATCTACACAGCTCGTACCGATTGATCTTCGCAAGATCGACTCTCTCACCGTCAACTCTCAGGTAAGGACTCTTTCTGTCTCTGTCTCTGATTCTCTCTCTCTCTCTTCCAAATCTGTCTCACTCTCTCTTGTTTGAAATTGTTTGAATTTTTTGAAATTGAATCTGTTTAGATTCTCTAAGTTTTTGTTTATGTTTAATTTTTTTTGAGGAGTTTCTATTATTGAATTTTATTTAGAGGGTGATGTGGTAAGGACTCTCTCTATCTCTGTCTTCTAGATCTATCTCACTCTTTCTTGTTTGAAATTGTTTGAATTTTTTGAAATTGAATCTGTTTAGATTCTCTGAGTTTTTGTTCATGTTTCATTTTTTCTGAGGAGTTTCTATTATTGAATTTTATTTAGAGGGCGATGTGGTGGGTGGGTTTGATCTTTGTACTTAAGGAAAATTGAATCTGTTTAGTTGTTTGAATTTTACTTACTCTGTTTAGTTGAATCTATTTAGGGAAAATTGAATCAGTTTAGTTATTTGAATCTGTTTCTTACTCTGTCACTTACTCTGGGTGGGTGTTATTGAATCTGATTTTTTTTTTTTGAATCTAAATTGAATTTGAATGAAATTGAATCTGAATTACTTACTCTATTTGTATTTTAATTGAATTTTAGAAGTGGATTGAATTTGAATTTTGCTATTCTGCTATTCTATTACTTACTCTGTTAATTACTTATGCTGTTACTTACTCTGGGTGTCATTGAATCTGAATGAAATTGAATCTGGTTTTTTTTTTTTTTGAATCTGAATTGAATTTGTAGTACAGATTGAATGGAGGATATTATTGAATCTCCTGCAGTGAATCTTTTACCACCGGAATCCTCTAATTCTCAAATGAACCCCCGCTTAGCCGAACCCAAACCTAAACCTAAGCCTCTTAGATCCCCAAAGAGAAAGAGTGAGAGTGGAGTAGAGAGAGCACCATCCACAGTTTGTGATCATTTTGATAAGGTTATAGGGATCGATGGGAAGTGTAGAGCCATATGCAATATTCAAGAAAGAGTAGTTGACTGACTCTAGACTTCATGGGACTAGCAATTTGAGGAGTCATACACCCAATTGTAAAGAATATCTAAATAAGGATAGAGATCATCAACAAACATTAAATCTTAAACCGAAACAAAATGAAGAGGGTGTTGAGGTTGTAGAAACAACTTTTAATTTTGATGCTTATAAAAGGTCTCTTGCGGAGATCATTGTCATTGATGAGTTGTCATTTAGATTTGTAAAGGGAGTTAGGTTTAGAAGATTTTGTAATGTCATGCAACCCAAATTCACACCAATCCCCTCTTGTCATACCATATCTAGAGAACTGCTTAACATATTCAAGAATGAAAGAGATAAGTTAAAGAAGGCCATGAAGGGTCGTAGAATTTGCTTTAAGACGGACACTTTGACATCTATTCAGAATTGTTGTTATATGTCTTTGACTGCTCATTTCATTGATGACAACTGGAAACTTCAAAAAATAATCATAAATTTTCAACAAGTTGAAGATCACAAAGGAGAAACATTGGGTAGGAAAATTGAATCATGTTTGATTGAGTGGAACATTGATAGCATATTCACCTTAACAGTTGATAATGCTAGTTCTAATAATCTTACCATTCAATATTTGAAAACAATAACCAAAGATTGGAATGGGACTATTTTGCAACATGAGTTTATTCACATGTGTTGTTGTGCACATATTCTTAATCTCGTTGTGAGTGATGGGTTAAAAGAAATGGAAGATTCTATCCCCAACATTAGACTTGCGGTGAGATATGTGAAGTCTTCTCTTCATAGGCATGATGCTTTTAAGAAGTGTGCAGCCACACTCAAACTTGATTCAAAAGCTCTTGTATGCCTAGATGTACCAACTAGGTGGAACTCTACCTATTTGATGTTGTAGGCCGCTGAAAAGTATGAGAAGGCTTTTAGCCGCTTGAAATTTGTGAATTCCAATTTTGAACCTTATTTTAAGGATGTTGATGTTGGCATAAGGAGAAGTCTGAATGAGTTGGATTGGAAAAAAATGTAGATTGTTTTTAAGGTTTCTAAAATTATTTTATCTTGCAAGAAGTTTTCGGGGTTTCTCTTTGTTACTTCCAATGCTTTTTACAAAGAAATGTTTGTTATTGAAAGAAAAATTAATTAATTAATTTTAGAGGAGGATGATACTTTGAGCATAATGGCAAAGACTATGAAACAAAAGTTTAGCAAGTATTGGGGGGATGGAAGTAAGATCAATTTTTTATTGTATGTTGCGGTTGTTCTTGATCCTACCAAAAAAATGGCATACTTGGGGTTTTGTTTTTCAAATTTATTTCTTGGAGATAATAAGAAAGTGAAAGATATGGTAGACAAGGTTAAGAGTTGTTTCAGTCATTTTTATAGCCATTATGTCACACTTTATCCTTCAAATGAGAAACTTCCAAATGTGAGTGAAGTTGTGAATATGGTGGAAGAAGATGAGGATGATCTTTATTCATTGGTTGATTCCCAATTTAATTCTTATTTGGAGGGGTGATGTACTAGTGGATCTAAGTCGAAATTGGAACAATATTTGTCCGAGGTTGAACATTTTGCAAAGAATCAAACATTTGAGATTTTGGATTATTGGAAGGTGAATGCAACCAAATATAGAGTGCTATCACAACTTGCAAAGGATGTGTTGGCCATGCCTATTTCTACCGTTGCGTTGGAGTCGGCTTTTAGTACCGGGGGAGGGGGGCATGTTCTTGACCCATTTCGTAGTTCACTCTTGCCTTCTATGGTGGAAGCTTTTGTATGTACTCAAAATTGGCTTCGAAGCAATCTTCCAATTTCTCTTTGAAAGGCGACGATGGATGATGTAGAGGAATTTGAGCAATATGTATAGACACCCCATTTTTGACTGCCCTTAAAACTTGGGTGCCACTGATTGTTTACTTGATGGTGCAGGCTATGCTATGCAAATGTTTGATTTCTTTAGCAAGGAAAGCGTCAAATTCCAACCTCACACCCTATTTTTGGACCAAAATGATTTTGACCAGAATGATTTTAGACCTTAAAACCCTCTCTTTCAAAATATTTTTGAAACAAAGTTCCTACGATGTTCCGAGGCTCGCATTTCGTCAAATGTTGCGCTTTTCTGTAAACCGAGCAAGAACAAAGTGGAATAAATGAAGGAGAGGTGAACTCTTTGGAAGAAATCTTTAAAACACCTTATTTAGGGGTTTGGAATTGAAGAAAATTGGAGGAGAGGGTAGAAAATTAGTTGGGGGAGAAGTTGGGCGTCAACCGTTAAGAGAGAATCGAGCAGCCTCGCTAAATTGGGCCTATCCATTTGTACACTTAGATTTCAGCTATGAGGCCACCATCATTGGAAATTGGACTTCCGGGGTTTCATTTTACATTCAAGAATCTCCTCAAGCCGAGGCCAGATGAGGGAGATATGGCTGGTTGAAGTCAGGCATCAATCCGGTTAGACCGAAACTGAGCAGTCTTCACTAAAAGAGGGATATCTCTTAGCACACTTGGAATTTTGATGTGAAGCTGCCACCATTGAAAAGAAGACTTTCGGGGCTTCAATTTAGGCACAATAATGACCTACAAAGAAGTCTAGACGAAGGAGATATGCCATTTGAAGTTGGACCTGGAGAGCAGATTTTTTCTGCCGGTCATGGATAATGCAGTGCTGGCCATTGATGACTAGTGCCCACCACAAATGGACATGTGCCAGCCATCAATGATGGCCGGCCAGCCAACGATGTCAAAACTCAAATTTTTTGCAGATATTTACCTCCAGCTGTTTCCACATTGCTCCAGCTGTCCTGTAATAAGATATTTCGACCTAAAGGTCATATATTGCTATATATGGAGGCCATATCTCTCATATTGGAAGGTTAGAAAATTTTGGAAGCCTCTCTCTCTAAAATCCTCTCTCTCTGGATTTCTCTCTCTCTTGCCCTTTTGTGCATGCAAGTAGAGAGTGTGAATACAAGTAGAGATATACCTTTCCTTTTCCTAGACATCCTTAACCAAACTTGCATATCTTTGGGCTAAGGCATCTTGGGACTAATTTTGGGTTGTTGAAGGGTCATTTGAGCCAAGAAAGTGGCTGTTTAAGTGCTGTGCTTCAAAAGTATAAGTCTTACCTCTTTTAAGCTCTTTGTACATAGTTGTTTTGTCATCTCTTTGTGCTATTTTGAGCCTAGTTTTCAACTACAAAAAGTTCTGAATTTTGGGCCTAAACATGTTGGTTTAAAGCCATTTTGTGCTAAGGGGTTGTATGCCCCTTCTTGTTGCCTATTTGAATGTGCCTTTGCATCATCTTTTAGCATATAAAAGTCAAAATTTTTGGGCCTTTAAACCACTAAAATTCTGAGTTATTTCAGTGGTAAAAAGTGTGTTTTGAAGTCCAAAAATAGAGGGGTTAGCCTCCCCTCCTTGTCTCTCTTTTTCATGCCTAGTTAGCATTACAAAGTAGCATGATTTTGTGGCTTAACTTAGCTTAATCTCAGCATGTTTTAGGCTTTGTTTTGATGTGTTTTAACTCTGTTTTGGGTTGGTTGGTGCACTTGAAGCTTGCTTTTTGTACTTGTAGTGCAATTATGCTTATTAGTCTAGCGTGCCTAATGAGTTAGCCCATTATTCTAGCTTATGTTAGCTTGACTCCAGCACATTTTTGCTAATGTTTTGACATGCTTTAACTCTGTTTTGGGTTGATTAAGTCCTTCAGGGCTTGCTTTGCATGGCTATAGTGTAACGGTCTTCACTAGTCCATAGCTTTGAGGCTTTGAGCATGAAGTGCTTGAGTTGTTTGCATGTTGTAGCCTCATTTTGCATGTAATTTCAGCACCATAACCTCTGTCATGTGCGCATGTATTTCGCTCTTTCATTGCTTTTGAGAGTTGTGCCTTATGCCTTGTTTGTAGCCTAACATGTGAGCATGTTTTTCTTGCCTTCTATGCTTCAATCTTAGCATGTTTTAGCCACTGTTTTGGCATGTTTTAGCTCTGTTTTGAGCTAGCTTGGTCATTTGAGCTTGATATGGCATGCCTCTAGTGTAGTGCTCTTCACTAGCTTTAATGCTTTTGGCTCTTAACATGTTGTGCATGTGTTGCTTGCATGTTTTAGCATTATTTTGCATGCCACTTCAGCACTGAAAAGTCTGCAACCTCCCTCATTTCTTCACTTTTCATTTGTTTAAGGGTTGGTTAACATTAAGGTTGCGTTTAAGCTTGAGATAGAGCTTTTGCTCAATGGTTTTAATCCTCTTTTGAGGGTTTCTACTAACCAAAAGCATGATCTCTCTCATGTCTTAAATCGCCCTTTGGTTGACCCCTATCTCATTAGAGGACTTTCACATTGGACTAACCGGTTAAAGAATGGCTCGGTAATGTAAAATGTGTAAATAAGAATTGGACAAGTAAAACATGACCAAGATAAGCATATTGTATTTGCATTGCATTGTGTTCAATTGGACGTTATATTGAACACAAGGTAGATTGGTCTATTTCAAACTTAAAGTGATAAAATGAGCCAATCTCCTTTGTCTCCATTGCCTTTGATTATCCATGATAAGGTAGTGGTCTTCAGTCTTGTTTTTGTGCATTTATTGAAAGTGTACAACTTGGATCTTTGGCCATCATGCATTGAAAATGCTTGATTGGTGGTTTTGGATCCAAGAGTGCCACTCCTTTAATGTTTTGAGATGATAAGGAGGGACATGGTACAAACATATCCTTGGAAAACCCTCCATTTTCCTCTGTCTGTGCTCTGTTGCAGTGTGGCAATTCAGCACACCAGTGGCTGGCACTGGTACATGGATGGCCAGTAGTGCTTCATCATTGGCCGACAGTGCCTTTCTTTGGCTGGCAGATGGTCGATAGCAAATATTCATGGCCGGCAGGCCACTAGTGCATTCCTCAGCAGTGAATTGGTAAAGTGGAGTAGAAAATTCTTGGAGCAACCCTGCAAACAGATCCTCTCAAGAGCATATCGGAAGGCGTTTCGGGATGGAAGCCGAGTGCATGCATATTCAATTTCCTAAAGCAGAGCCGAGGCAGTGTAGTTAGTGCTTTACATGTTTAGTTAGTATGAATTTGTAATTTAATTAACTAGTTGTTAATTAGTTAATTGTTGTAATAATTAAGTAGCTTAGCTTAGCTATTTCTTTACTTTGATTTGTAATAATTAGTCTAATTAGATTGGTTGGTTAGCTTAGCTCGGTGTAGCTTAGCTTATTTATTCGGACCCTCCTTCACGAGGGCACAATGTTGTAATAAGCGTGCGTGTGTGTGTGCATGTCTTCCAACCCCACTGCTTTCTCCCTTTTACTTAACCGCTTTTGATGGTTAGATTAGGGACACATTTCCATTAGCATACCTTATGCTTGCATGTTTGCATCATTCATTTGTCTTGCATGCATCGAGGCTCGGCGCATCGTTCAAACTGCATTGTATTTCAATACACTTATTTGAATATGTGTTTCAAAGCATGTTATTGAATTGTCACATTCATATGCCATCTTAGATAGCCGAGCCTATTTAATTTCATATTGCATGTGTTGCATCAGGCATCTTACATAGTTAAGATCATGCATTGTTTCTAACTAGTTTTTGTTTTGGCTCGGAGTACACTGTAAGTCTTTATGCTTTAGCATACTTGCATGAGTGTTAGTGTTGCCATGTTTCACATGCTTGCCATGAGGCTATTTGCTTAAGTGATTAATTGCATGAATGCCTGTGGGTGAAGGCTTTGTTGCTTGAATTGGAACAATTCGAAGAATGAGAGTTTTAAGCCCACTTTGAGAAGTGGCAAATCATGTTTTAAGTCCACCAGAGGGTGGCAAATCCGCGTTTTAGCCCACTTGAGGGTGACACTTTCAAACCATTTTTGAAAACAAACATGAATCGATTTGTTCCAAGTCTTGCGACTTAGTCTATACTTGTATGTGTGCGCCACATAGTAAAGTTAGCTGATAACAGGATAAGAACACATGAGGTTTATAAAACAACATATCATGCTTAGTAGAAGCCGATCCTTTGATCAGGCAAGCCAGGGTGCTTATTTCAGGACCTTCCTCTCTCGTACCCAAGTTCCCGAGCCGAGGCAACTTTGGTGATGACAGACACGTAGCCTTTGGCACAAGTCAGGGTTTCCTAAATTTCCCCAAAATAAAATATTTAGGCGGCGACTCTGTAATCTGGCAAAGCAGTCCAGTTTTGGTATTATTTGATTTAAAATCAATTTTCTAAAATGATTTTCCGGATTGGACTCTTTGGCGTTTATTAATCTCACACTGCACTTTGTGAGATTCGATTCAGAACTGTGATAGGAGTCCGATCTGTAGGAGACCAATTCGCACCTCTCCGAAAGGGGGGCGCGTGAAGAAAGTCGAGTCTATAGTTTCTGGTGACTCTGCTTGGGATTTAGAGAACTTGACTCGAACTCATAATATGTTGTTTTATCTACCTTTATGTGTTTCTTTGCATTGCATTTGTATAGGTGCGCCTAAGTCACAGTGTTTGTCATCTACTATTCCTGAACGGTTTGCCGGAGACTCGCTTTGAAAAGCTTGCCATAAGGCTGACCGGTTGCGGGCTCTGCCACGATGGGAACACAAACCTTGCATCTGGACTACCGCTGTACTATTTGATCCTTCTTTCACTTCTCGGTATTAGGAGCGAGAGGTATATTAGGTGGTCTTGCTGAGGCACGCTTTTTGACCGATTGACCTAGTTACATATCGGAAGCCTTAGAGACTGTTCCAAACTAGGACAGGTTGCTCACTCGAATACAGGATTGTTTGAAACTGCATGTTTGCGCAGTGAACTCCTAGTTCCTGACGAAACTAGGACAGGGTAACCCTACTCCATCATAGGGGTGTTTTGTCTCTCTTTAATTGGTATGTGCTTTACAGTGAAATTGTACAGGGGTGTGCATATCAGTTGCCAAGATTGGTATCTGTTTCGGGGTAGAATTCAGTAAAGAGCACAGTCGTTCAGCTATGCTCATATCTGTTCTAGTGAAATCAGGCTGAGATGCTTTCTATTTTATCTTTTGCAAGGTAGTCTTGGAACCATAGCTTCAGAAGGCTCCAATATCCCTCGGGTACTCTGGACTTGTATCGATAGACTTTGTCAGGTTGGAATTGGTTCAGAAGCAACCTGTGTTTACCTCACCCCCACCGGTTACAAGACGAAGGAGGTTCAGGCAGAATTCACCAGTGCAGTTTCTACAGTAGTCTTAAGGTCAATAAACTGGAGAAGTTATTCAAACGAGCACAAGGAGTGAACTCCATCCCGTATTTAGAGGATGGGTATACTGAATCTGCAGTTACCTTACTGGAGCGGTTTAAAATGCCGCATATCGATCGCTTCGATGGCTCTGGAGACCCAATGGTGCATCTCCGCCTATTTTCTAATATCCTAAGGCCAACGGGTTTGACCCCAGCCCAGAAGTTGTCTCTCTTCGGCCGAACCATGTCTAGGATAGCCGTAATCTGGTATGCTAAATTGGAGGACTCTGTGAAACAGAATTGGGAAGAGCTAGCTGAGGCCTTTATTGCTTAATACTCCTACAACACACAGATCGAGGTCACAACTCGTGATCTCGAAGTCACCCGCCAAGAGCCAAAGGAGGGTTTCTCAGAGTTCGTGACGAGATGGAGACCAAAAGCCTTGATGGTGACTACAAGGCCTTCCGACAAAGATCAAATCAGGATGATTGTTCGGAATTTGCATAGCAAGTTGCTGCAAAAGATGATCGTCCTACCTCTGTTTACCTTCCCAGACCTTCATGAAATGGGGGTTCAAATTGAGGATGCCCTCAGACAAGGGATCTTTGTGGAAGATAATGAGCCCGTGAAGAAGAATGTTGTTCGCAGTTTCAATGCTACTACTGATGGTAGCACAACTGCGAAATGCTCATAAGTAGACACTATCACCACTTCCCTCAATGGCCAAAAACCAACCACTTCAACTCGGCCCCAAGCCTGAAAATTCCATCATCTTTACATGAGTCTCTCTCAAGCTTTGAAAATGCTACGAGAAGAAGGGTACCTAGAGCTCCTAGAACCTCAACCCCTTCCAAATCCTCTTCCACCAAGATATAACCCAGCTAAATACTGTGCCTATCATCAACAACATGGCCATAATACGAACCGTTGCATCTGCTTAGGATCTTATTGACGAAGAGACCATAGCTCTACCAAGAGGACCTCATGTTAGTACTAAACCGTCACCTCTACATCTCAATTTAATCCATACACTCCCATCCGCCTATAACCCCAGCATATACATCACCCCGACCCATTTACCCAAGCCTGAGGTGTTTATTCCAGAAAGCATGGACTTATGAATGATGGATGCACTCAAACCCCAATCATCTCAAACCCGTGAACCCACTACTTCTGAGCTGATGAGAATGATTGAAGATCTTCAGAGAACTATGACAGATTTGGCCTTTGGGATATTGGCTCCGTCATCGACCACATCACATGCTAGAAATTTCATGCCAAATGGCTCCCCAATCTTAGGGCAAATTGCAATTGAAAATGGCCAGCCTGAAGCCATCCCAGGTCTGGGCAATGACATGTCGACAACAACTGGGCTTCGCTCTGATATAGCGACCCGATCCCTTGGCAAAGTGGACACAAGTGGTAAGAACAAGCTAGGGGCAAGCATTGGTCCCTATGAACACCTTCTGTGGGCTGTTGAGGCTTTGAAGGCTGAAGGACAGAACAAACAACAAGTGCTTGCAGTTGTTGTAAAGACTGTGGATGACGCTTTTGCCACTAAGGATGAGAGGATTCTGAATCAAGGGGTAAGCCAGGAAAAGGGATGTCGTACCAGAAATGCCCCTTTCAGCTCCAATCCTACACTCAGAAGAGATCATCAAACCCAGTCAATACCTGCCAATCCCTTTACTGGTACATCCAACACAACTCCACCAACCTCGAAGTACCAACCCTGAGGCCAGAGGGTCTTCAATCCCCTCTACATGACCTTGTCCAAAGCTTTTCAAATCCTTATAGGACAAGGCCATCTCAAACCCCTTGAGCCTCGGCCTCTCCCGGATCCCCTTCCGGCCAAGCATGATGCTGCCAAGTCCTGTGCCTTCCATCAACAAACCGGTCATGACACTAACATGTGTTTTCGTCTTCACCACGAAACACAAGATCTGATTGATAAAGAGATCATCGTCGCACCAGGTCCTGCAAAGTCTATCGGTACTGGATCGGTGAACTTGGGGAATAATGTGATCATGTGATCGGGGGAGATAAACCACCTGCTGATGGCGCTCATTTTACTCCAGATATGGGGATGGCATGCACTGTTTTGAGCATTTGCGAATGCTGTTTACTTTACTTTCTGACTTGGGTATTGAGTCAATTCTGTTGTCTTGTATTGAGTCTGTCTTGTTGTATCGAGTCAGTCCTGTGGTGTTAGAGTCAGGTGATTTCGGGTGTGTTGCTGCGGACATCACTATCTTGTTTTGTTTTTCTCTTTTACACTCTTTCTTTTGAGTCTGTTTCTGCCATGAAGCCAGTTGTGCCAGAAGATTTGAATGAAATGACAATGCTTTTCACCTACTTTTTTGTGCCTCGAAATCATTGGATTGACCTAAGTTTTTCAAAACTTTTCTAACACTGTGATGAAACAAAGAGGAAAGAATTCCTCGGGATTTGCAAAAAAATTGTTCAATTGAGAGGAAGAGGGGCATGCTAAGCCCTTAATAAATGAGATTATGTTTGTTAATGTGAGTACTGAGAAGGATCCTGGCTTGATCTAGATTGGTTCTACATTGTCTTCAATGCGAGCGACTAGTCGCTTTCTTAAAAGATTTCAAAAAATGTTTTGCGTGGTCCTACGAAGACATGCTTGGAATTAATCTTGAGATTGTGCAACAGAGGATCGCTCTCATGCTTCAAGACTCAACCCCTTTTGCTTTCAAACCTTGAACTTGGATTCAGAATGTTCAACGGTCAACCATAATGAGAGGCTTGTGTGGCCAGATTTGAAGCAGCCCACGAACTAGGGGCAATAAGGTCGCATGACATCAAAGGAGGCCCGTCAAGCCAGATTTGAAGCAGCCCTCAAACTAGGGGCAAGAAGGTCAGATCAAGAAGATCAGATGTTATCAAAGGAAGCTTGCGAAACGAGATCAGAAGTAGCCCTTGAACTAGGGGCAAAAATGTCAAATGTGCTCAAAGATTCAAAAGATGGGTCATTCCGCAAACCAATGAAGACTGGCAAAAAGCCAAATCCAAGAAACGGAGAGAAGAAAGTTTATTGTTTAAGAACAATTGAGTTCTTATCCACAACACTAGGGGCAAATTCTGACCCGTTTGGATGGACTCCTACATCATTAGCGAACAGCAGCCATTCTCTTGGATTCAGATGGCTTCGAGATCTCAAACCGATCAACATGGACAAGTTACACCTTTCTATCCTTGAGAGGCTCGTTGGGTCGAAAACCAGGAAGGGTGACCCAGGCAAAAGTTAAAGCAAGGAAAAAAAGAAAAGAACAAAAACAAAAAGAAAAAAAGAAATGAAAGAATTGAAAAGAAAAGGGAAAAAAAAAAAGAAATGAAATGAAAAGAAGAAAAGAAATGAAAAAAAAAAACAAAAACATAGCTCGCAAGGTTGCAAACCCGAAAGGGCGGCCCCGGCAAAAGTTAGAGCACAAAAGGAGAGTGTTAACACCCGAGTGAACCTTAACCCAGAACTACGTCAGGCCTGATTCTTATCTTTGAGATACGTAGGCAACTTCATCCTAAAATTCGGCCCCAATCCTTTTCTTCTTGCTTGACTCATCCATGTTGATTGGTTTATCCTTGTTCAACTCAGCTATCTTATTCATATGCAAATTGGCTTGTCTTCGTTCAAAATCGGATTGTCCTATTCCGTTACAAGATTCAGCTGCAAGATGATTCAAACTTCAGATCTAAGATTGTGCATCTCGAGAGTAAATTCTACGTTGGTTGAGCAGTGGCCATTGGCAAAAATAGTTTTTGAGAATTTTTACTGAGGTTGACTAATTCTCTCGAAAATTATTCTACTTTCCCAAAACTAGACCATTTCTTGGATCTAAAAAAGGAAAATTTTCAGTGCTCGTGACCTAACTTGCATGATTTCAAATCAGAAAGTCGAACAAGCATGTTAATCTAATTCTTATATTGATTAAAATTGTTTTAGCAGAAAGCGAAAAAACCAAAAATGGTCAAAATGATGAACTAAGGGCACCATACTTTCCAGAAAGGGCACCATATTCACCAGAAATGGCACAATTGAAGCTAACAAGCAAATGGCCAAAAGCTGTCTCATCCTCCGAGCAGCAAGGTATCAAGTGAAGTGCGAAGCACGAACTGGAATGGAGCAGAACATTCCACTCCCTTATCTAGACAGGTCTGATCACATTCAAATTGGCCAACGGCATTGTCAACCGCTATCAGTTGTGGATCTACTGCACATCTTGTCGCATCACAACCCCTCTGTGGGAGAGCTCACTAGTTATGAGTGAAAGAAAGAGAATCTAGTAGAATACTAGCGGTAAGAGCCTACAACTTCTTGTTTATCCATCAACCACCTAGGGGAGGGATAAAAAAATAAGGGAGATTGAAGAATAGAGAGATGTGCGCTGAGAGAAAAAGTGAGGAAAGGGCTTGTCAAAGAAATAGAGATTGAGTGCCAAAGTGATGTGAGAATCACAAATGAGAAAGGGTGGGAAACAATACCCAGAGAAACAGGCTCCTCGTGAACCGAAAGAGTCTCTCGCCTTTGTAACACATCTGAGTGTTATGTGTGTGTTTTTGGTTTATCTCGATTCTTGTTTTGAGTCGTTTCGAGTGTTAATAGATGTGTTTAGGTTGTTCTACCTTTGTTTTCTCTTTGTTGAGTCGTGGTGTGCTGTGTTCAGTCGTAGGCTCAATACCCGGTTGAGAACTCATTTCTCAATTTCAATTTCAAAAACAAGTCGTTTTGTACTCAGAGTGCTGTGCCATTTTCCACATATGTGCAAAACAGGATTTGTTCTTTTATAAAACTGCAAGGTTCAATCTAGGTCATGTGAGAACAATAGAACAAGGACCTAACTGAACCTATATAGGTTCCAGACTACAAAGCAAAAGAAAAGAGGGAAAATGTGGGGCATATGAGCTTGTTTCAACTTCAAAAAGTTTCGAGATTGCATTCCATTTGCTTTTTCTCAGGCCTTGTCAATGCTCCGAAGTATGAGTGTGCCTCTACCTCAAGCTCAAGCCTGCTTCAAGCCAGAATGGCAATCAGAAGTGCTTTCCCTGAGTACCATTCCTTTCCAGAGACATCTTGGCTGTGTTTGCAATGAGTTCCTAGGAGACCAACTGTGACGGTGGAAACTAGAGTTCGAATGGCGATGCCTAGAACGCAAAGGTTTGGAATTTCCAAGACTAAAGTCTGGTTTAAATACCCAAGGGTGTATCCTCAGCTTGAAATCTGTATGGCAACCCCATAGGTTGAGGTAGCGTATATGCGCCTCAAATCTGGATACTGAACCAACCTAATCTGTCACCCCGTTAGAGAATAGGGAAAGTTGTGAATATGATCAGGAAGACAAGTGGCATCTGTGGCTTCTACATGTAGAGGTTACCCCTTGTCAGTATTTCAGGACCTTGTACTGTAAGTTGAAGGTAAGAGTTCGAAGAACACAAGGTAAGAGTTCGAAGAACACAAAAGGGGAGATCCCCATCAGAGTAGAGCGGTTCATCGCCACTCGCCCCATGAGGTGCTTTCTAAAGTGCCGCTTTATTTGTTCATTGCATTCCCTAAACATCATGCATTATATTGCTTATAACATGTATCATATCATCGCACTTATTGCATTTATTTGCATCTTGTGTTATCTTGTATCATTTATCCTTTTACGCTGAGCAGCGTTTAGGATCGTTGTCCCCCAGGGCTTTCTCAGGACGTGTGAAGCGCGCTCCTGATTAGTTTGCTTTCGGACCTCTTCTCACGATTTTAGCGTGGTTAGAGTGGTCCTTTCCTTACACGATTTCAGCGTGTTTGGAATTTATCTCAGCTTGCGTCGAGTGCGCCCCTGAGTAGTTGTTTTCGGACCTCTTCTCACGATTTCAGCGTGTTTGGAATTTATCTCAGGTTGCGTCGAGTGCGCCCCTGAGTAGTTGTTTTCGGACCTCTTCTCACGATTTCAGCGTGGTTAGAGTGCTCATTTCCTTACACAATTTTAGCGTGTTTGGAATTTATCTCAGGACACGTGAAGCGCACTCCTGATTGGTTTGTTTTCAGACCTCTTCTCATGATTTCAGCGTGGTTAGAGTGCTCATTTCCTTACACGATTTCAACGTGTTTGGAATTTATCTCAAGTTGCGTGGAACGCGTCCCTGAGTGGTTGTTTTCGAACCTCTTCTCACGATTTCAACGTGGTTAGAATGCTCATTTCATTACACGATTTCAGCGTGTTTGGAATTTATCTCAGGTTGCATCGACCGCGCCCTTAAGTAATTGTTTTCGGGCCTCTTCTAAAGATTTCAGCGTGATTAGAGTGCTCATTTCCTTACATGATTTCGGCATGTTTGGAATTTATCTCAGATTGCATGGAACGCGCCCCTGAGTGGTTGTTTTCGAACCTCTTCTCACGATTTCAGCGTGGTTAGAGTGCTCATTTCCTTACACGATTTCAACGTGTTTGGAATTTATCTCAAGTTGCATGGAACGCGCCCCTGAGTAGTTGTTTTCGGGCCTCTTCTCACGATTTCAGCGAGATTAGAGTGCTTCTTTCCTCACACGATTTCAGCGTGTTTGGAATTTATCTCAGGACGCGTGAAGCGTGCTCTTGATTGGTTTGTTTTCGGGCCTCTTCTCACGATTTCAGCGTGGTTAGAGTGTCCCATTCCTCACACGATTTTAGTGTGTTTGGAATTTATCTCGAGACGTGTAAAACGTGCCTCTGAATGCTTTTCTTAGGACCTCTTCTCACGATCTCAGCGTGGTTTGAGAGTTCCTTTCCTCACACGATTTCAGCGTGTTTAGAATTTGTTCTTCCTCCTCTCATAATTTCAGCATGGTTGGAGTATGTCACCCTTTGCATCTACTGCACTACTTGTTACATCTATTACATCATACCATCTTATCACCTACATCCTTTTCATATTAAGCTTAGTTTGGCATGTGCTCATACATTTTCATGTTACAGCATAGCTCTGCATGTGTACGCACCTATTCCACTAAGAGAATTGTGGTCTGAGGGTTTCGGCACCTTTTCTGTGTTAGACGTGGTTTGTTTTGTGTTCATGGCTTTTCTAGGCAAGATGTGGTTCGGCTTGCGCCTTATTCACTTCATCCATTGCATCTATTGCATTGTACTTTGTTTTGTTGCATTCAGCATTTAGGATCACGATCTTTCCTCAGTAGTTCATTCCTCACTCATATCATCCCACCCAATTACTTGTATTCTTTCTGCGAAACACATAGTTCTGCTTGTGCACACACCTATCCCACTAAGAGAGTTGTGGTTTGAGGGTTTCGGCACATTTTCTACGTTAAACGTAGGTTGATTCTGCATCTCTATCCCTTTATGATATTTATGTGGTTTTGCATTGCTTATGGTTTGATTATTTCAATTACATTGCATGTCATTTGCATTGTTTCGTTACATTGTATATCATTTACACTGTTTTGTTGTATTGTGTATCATTTTGCATCTTGCCCCTGAACAACGCTAGTTTGATTCCTTGCAAAGGGATACGTAGGCAATCTGTGGGCACAACCATTTGTTTCAGCATCTTCATTTTATTTGTTTGTCCAAGTCTTCGGCCTTGTCAAAAATGAGTCGTCTCTGGGCTTTGACATTCACTCACGTCATTTTATGACTTCAAGCTTTGTCAAAGAGGGGCAACTGTAGACACCCCATTTTTGACCGCCCTTAAGACTTGGGCGCCATTGATTGTTTACTTGATGGTACAGGCTATGCTATGCAAATGTTTGATTTCTTTGGCAAGGAGAGCGTCAAATTCCAACCTCACACCCCATTTTTGGACCAAAATGATTTTGACCAGAATGATTTTAGACCTTAAAACCCTCTCTTTCAAAATATTTTTGAATCAAAGTTCCTACGATGTTCCAAGGCTCGCATTTCGTTAAATGTTGCGATTTTTTGTAAACCGAGCAAGGACAAAGTGGAATAAATGAAGGAGAGGTGAACACTTTGGAAGAAATATTTAAAACACCTTATTTAGGGGTTTGGAGTTGAAGAAAATTGGAGGAGAGGGAAGAAAATTAGTTGGGGGAGAAGTTGGGTGTCAACCGTTAAGAGAGAATCGAGCAGCCCTCGCTAAATTGGGCCTATCCATTAGTACACTTAGATTTCAGCTATGAGGCCACCATTGTTGGAAATTGGACTTCTGGGGCTTCATTTTACATTCAAGAATCTCCTCAAGCCGAGGCCAGATGAGGGAGATATGGCTAGTTAAAGTCAGGCATTAATCCGGTTGGGCCGAAATTGAGCAGTCTTCACCAAAAGAGGGATATCTCGTAGCACACTTGGAATTTTGATGTGAGGCTGCCACCATTGAAAAGAAGACTTCTGGGGCTTCAATTTAGGCACAATAATGACCTGCAAAGAAGTCCAAACGAAGGAGATATGCCCATTTGAAGTTGGACCTGGAGAGCAGATTTTTTCTGCCAGCCACTGGTGAAGGCTGCTGACTATGGATGATGCAGTGCCAACCATTGATGATCAGTGCTGGCCACAAATGGACATGTGCCGACCATCAATGATGGCCGGCCAACGATGTCAAAATTCAGATTTTTTTGCAGATATTTACCTCTAGCTATTTCCACATTGCTCTAGCTTCCTATAATCAGATATTTCGACCTAAAGCTCATATATTGCTATATATGGAGGCCATATCTCTCATATTGGAAGGTTAGCAAATTTTGGGAGCCTCTCTCTCTAAAAATCCTCTCTCTCTACAATTCTCTCTCTCTGGATTTCTCTCTCTCTTGTCCTTTTGTGCATACAAGTAGAGAGTGTGCATACAAGTAGAGATACACCTCTCCTTTGCCTAGACATCCTTAACCAAAGTTGCATATCTTTGGACTGAGGCATCTTGGGACTAATTTTGGGCAGTTGAAGGGTCATTTGAGCTAAGAAAATGGCTGTTGAAGTGCTGTGCTGCAAAGGTATAAGTCTTACCTCTTTTAAGCTCTTTGTACATAGTTGTTTTGTCATCTCTTTGTGCTGTTTTGAGCCTAGTTTTCAACTACAAACAGTTCTGAATTTTGGGCCTAAACATGTTGGTTTAAAGCCATTTTGTGCTAAGGGGTTGTATGCCCCTTCTTGTTGCCTATTTGAATGTGCCTTTGTATCATCTTTTAGCATATAAAAGTCAAACTTTTTGGGCCTTTAAACCACTGAAATTCTGAGTTATTTCAATGGTAAAAAATGTGTTTTCAAGTCCAAAAATAGAGGGGTTAGCCTCCCCTCATTGTCTCTCTCTTTCATGCCTAGTTAGCATTACAAAGTAGCATGATTTTGTGGCTTAACTTAGCTTAATCTCAGCATGTTTTAGGCTTTGTTTTGATGTGTTTCAACTCTGTTTTGGGTTGGTTGGTGCACTTGAAGCTTGCTTTTTGTACTTGTAGTGCAATTATGCTTATTAGTCTAGCATGCCAAATGAGTTAGCCCATTATTCCAGCTTATGTTAGCTTGACTCCAGGACATTTTTGCTAATGTTTTGACATGCTTTAACTCTGTTTTGGGCAATTAAGTCCTTCGGGGCTTGCTTTGCATGGCTATAGTGTAACGGTCTTCACTAGTCCACAGCTTTGAGGCTTTGAGCATGAAGTGTTTGAGTTGTTTGCATGTTGTAGCCTCATTTTGCATGTAATTTCAGTGTCATAACCTCTGTCATGTGTGCATGTATTTCACTCTTTCATTGCTTTTGAGAGTTGTGCCTTATGCCTTGTTTGTAGCCTAACATGTGAGCATGTTTTTCTTGCCTTCTATGCTTCAATCTCAGCATGTTTTAGCCACTATTTTGACATGTTTTAGCTCTGTTTTTAGCTGGTTTGGTCATTTGAGCTTGATATGGCATGCCTCTAGTGTAGTGCTCTTTACTAGCTTTGATGTTTTTGGCTCTTAACATGTTGTGCATGTGTTGCTTGCATGTTTTTGCATTATTTTGCATGCCACTTTAGCACTGAAAAGTCTGCAACCTCCCTCATTTCTTCACTTTTCATTTGTTTTGAGGGTTGGTTAACCTTAAGGTTGTGTGTAAGCTTGAGATAAATCTTGTGCTTAATGGTTTTAATCCTCTTTTGAGGGTTTCTACTAACCAAAGGCATGATATCTCTCATGTCGTAAATCACCCTTTGGTTAACCCCTCTCTCATTAGAGGACTTTCACATTGGACTAACCGGTTAAAGAATGGCTCGGTAATGTAAAATGTGTAAATAAGAATTGGACAAGTAAAACATGACCAAGATAAGCATATTGTATTTGCATTGCATTGTGTTCAATTGGATGTTATATTGAACACAAGGTAGATTGGTCCATTTCAAACTCAAAGTGATGAAATGAGTCAATCTCCTTTGTCTCCATTGCCTTTGATCATCCATGATAAGGTAGTGGTCTTCAGTCTTGTTTTTGTGCATTTATTGAAAGTGTATAACTTGGATCTTTGGCCATCATGCATTAAAATGCTTGATTAGTGGTTTTGGATCCAAGAGTGCCACTCCTTTGATGTTTTGAGATCATAAGGAGGGGCATTGTACAAACATATCCTTGGAAAACCCTCCTTTTTCCTCTGTCTGTGCTCTGTTGCAGTATGGCAATTCAGCACACCAGTGGCGGCACTGGTACATTGATGGCCGGCAGTGCTTTATCATTGGCCGGCAGTGCCTCTCTTTGGCCGGCAGATGGTCGGTAGCAAATACTCATGGCCGGCAGGCCACAGGTGCATTCCTCAGCAGTGAATTGGTAAGGTGGAACAAAAAATTCTTGGAGCAACCCTACAAATAGAGTCTCTCAAGAGCAAACCGGAAGGCGTTTCGGGACGGAAGCCGAGTGCATGCATATTCAATTTCCTAAAGCAGAGCTGAGGCAGTGTAGTAAGTGCTTTGCATGTTTAGTTAGCATGAAATTATAATTTAATTAACTAGTTGTTAATTAGTTAAGTGTTGTAATGATTAAGTAGCTTAGCTTAGCTATTTCTTTATTTTGATTTGTAATAATTAGTCTAATTAGATTAGTTGGTTAGCTTAGCTCGGAATAGCTTAGCTTATTTATTCGGACCCTCATTCGCGAGGGCACAATGTTGTAATAAGCGTGCTTGTGTGTGTGCATGTCTTCCAACCCCACTTCTTTCTCCCTTTTACTTAACCGCTTTCGATGGTTAGATTAGGGACACATTTCCATTAGCATACCTTATGCTTGCATGTTTGCGTCATTCATTTGTCTTGCATGCACCGAGGCTTGGTGCATCATTCAAACTGCATTGTATTTCAATACACTTATTTGAATACGTGTTTCAAAGCATGTTATCGAATTGTCACATTCATATGCCATCTTAGATAGCCGAGCCTATTTAATTTCATATTGCATGTGTTGCATCAGGCATCTTACATAGTTAAGATCATGCATTGTTTCTAACTAGTTTTTTGTTTTGGCTCGGAGTGCATCGTAAGTCTTTATGCTTTAGCACACTTGCATGAGTATAAGTATTGCCATGTTTCGCATGCTTGCCATGAGGCTATTTGCTTAAGTGATTAACTGCATGAATGCCTGTGGGTGAAGGTTTTGTTGCTTGAATTGGAACAATTCGACAAATGAAAGTTTTAAGCCCACTTTGCGAAGTGGCAAATCATGTTTTAAACCCACCCGAGGGTGGCAAATCCGCGTTTTAGCCCACTTGAGGGTGGCACTTTCAAACCATTTTTGAAATCAAACATGAATCGATTTGTTCCAAGTCTTGCGACTTAGTCTATACTTGTATGCGTGCACCACATAGTAAAGTTAGCTAATAATCGGATAAGAACAGATGAGGTTTATAAAACAACATATCACGCTTAATAGAGGCCGATCCTTTGATCGAGCGAGCGGGGGTGCTCATTTCAGGACCTTCCCCTCTCGTACCCAAGTTCCCGAGCCAAGACAACTTTGGTGATGATGGACACGTAGCCTTTGACACAAGTCAGGGTTTCTTAAATTTTTCCAAAATAAAATATTTAGGTGGCGATTCTATAATTTGGCAAAGCAGTCCAGTTTTGGCATTATTTGATTTAAAATCAATTTTCTAAAACGATTTGCCGGATTGGACTCTTTGGTGTTTATCAGTCTCACATTGTACTTTGTGAAATTAGATTCAGAACCGTGATAGGTGTCCGAACTGTAGGAGACCAATTCACGCCTCTCCGAAAGGGGGGCGCGCGAAGAAAGTCTAGTCTACATTGTGTAATAGGAGAATTTATTTATCTTCATTTTTATTTGTATCGTTCATTTTCTAATGTAAGTTTTATTGATCTTCTCTTGTTGACTCCTAATTAGGTACTTTGGAGTCAAGCTTATCTTCAAGTTCAACCTATAATGTTGATGCTAATACTATAATTGAACTCTAATCCATTTGCTCATTAGTAAATTTTTCATATACTCAACACATTTTCTTACTATATTGAGATGCAACATATAGACATTTGTTTATCTTTTCATTACTTTATTCTTTTACAATTTTTTTTTGTCAAAGGAATTATGAAGATTGAAGATTAAATTTTTTATTTTTCAGTTTGTTTTTGTGCAGGGTTCATCAACCAAATGCATGGAATTGAAATTTTTGGAACTTGGATGTAATTCATGATGATGGAGTTTGAGATATTGTGTTGCAAGTGTTTTTATTTTATTTGACAATAATTTTATTTTATTTTTTTTCATTTTATTATTGCATTTTGGATGAATGTAATAGTTAATGAAGAATTACTTTTAGGTAAGCTTAGAATTTTGATTGATTTTATTTTAATTTTGTATTATTGGGTAGTAGTAGATGGAGAATGTTGAGAAAGTAGTTGGAGAATGAGATTGATGATTTAGCTTAAGATTTTGAATGATTTTACTTTAATTGTATTGTTGGATAGTAGATTAATTTTGAATGATTTTAGGATTTTGAATGATTTGTTTGTGTTAGGAATTGATTTTGTTGTGTTTTTAATTTTATAAGTTTTAATTCATTAATTATTAATGTTGGAGCATTTTAGAAAATTGGAAGAAAATGATCCAAAATAAATATTTACAAAATGAAAAAAAAAAATCAAAAATTAATTTTTAAAGGAAAAAATCCAAATCCAAACTGCAAACTACCCACACATCCGCAAACTCTATCCGCACAAATCACAAACCGCACTGCGGGGCCGTTGTGGTTTGACTTTTTCCCAAACCGCATAGATGCAGACAGGTCAAAACTGAACCGCAAACCGCACAAATCTGATCCACAAGCACCCCTAGGTAGTGGTTGTGGGTTGAAATTAAAGTGTTAGAGTCCACGTGTTTGTATAATTATTGATTGTTATTTACTGTTTGAGTAATATTACGAAAAATTACTGAATACTCTTCTCATTACAACATAAAAGAGTTTTAGAGACCAAATGTTTTGGTCTCTAAAAATGAAAATTTGTTACAAAAGACATTTAGAGACCAATTTATATCATCGTAAGGATAGTAGCTAAAACGTTGTCTCGAAAAGTAAAAAATAAGGCTTTTAGCGACAAAATTTTAAAAATGTTACTAATAAATAGACTTTTAGGGACAAAATAATTTGGTCTCAAAATGCTTTATTTTTTGAGAAAAAAAATTTGGTCCCAAATAGATAATAATTCATCACTAATGTATAATTTTCGTTGCTAAAACTGTAATGACGACATTTTTCACAACAAAAATATTTGGTTCCTAAAAAATAATTTTGTCCCTAAATTTTGGTCCCCAAAACTTTAACTTTTGTAGTGTCTTGAGCCATGTTTGTTTTATTTCATAGATTATTGAATTGAATTATCAATTCTGTAAGGTCCACAAGATAATATGTTTGGTTAGGAAAATGCCATGGTTCATAGGACTATGAATACAATCTAATGAGAGGATTGACAATCTTATAGGAGAGTTTGTATTACTAATTTAATCACGTGAAATTGAAGGTGAAAAGATTTATTGACCCTAATACCTTATAATTTTTGGGCCCTTTCTCTATCTCATTTCTATTTAATCTTGTTAACTATTTAATTATAATATAAATTTAATCTTTTTGGCCCTTGATGTTTTGTATTATGACATGAATAATCTTTGGATTTTCAATGAATGTTGGGTTTTATTCTTTCTATAAAAAGATTTACTTTTTGTAATGTTTAAATTCCCATAAAAACTATGTAACGAATTTTCTTTATATCAACCCTAATACCTTAAAATTTTTTGGCCCCCTCTTTTTTTCTCATTTCTATTTAATCTTGTTAATTTTTTCATTATAAAGTTCATCCTTTTTTTTTTTTTTCCCTTGATTTTTTTTTATTATGACATGAATAATCTCTGCATTTTCAATGACAATTTTGAATAAAAATTCATGTTGGATTTTCTTTTTTCTATAAAAGATTTATTTTTTGTAATCTCCGAATTCCCATAAGCACTATAATGAATTTGTATAGTATGAATCCTATCGTTGAAATTCTATTGCTTATCTTTTGTTTTAGTGGGTCAATTCTTGTGTATCATAGTTTTGCATTAATTACTAACTTATCTACAAGTCTTAGGGATTTTGTTTTCAACATAAATTTGAGAGAGAAAGAGGATCAAGAAATTACAAAGTGTAACGCTCCCAAAATAATTACAACAATCCAACTCCAAACACCAATACAAAGTGATATAGATACAATAAGAAACTTTCATTAATCAGGGTCAATATACAAAAGGTGACACATGTGATATACATTCATAAATCGTTCATCCTGAATCTACATCATGTATTACAAGACAAAATAAAGAATGAAAGCTAAACAGATATTCTTGTGCCTTAATGGCTTATATCTTTCCAAGACCGTGCTTCGTTACAACAAAATGAGTTATAAGCTCAATACAAATAAAGCCCTAGGCTTGTACAAAAGATAAATACAAAGTAAACAAAAGTGAGCCTTTAGCTTCACAATCCTCCTAAACTAAGTCCTTGGCGGAGGCATCTCACCAGTACCTGAAAATATTTTTCTCAAGTAGGGTGAGCCAAAACCCAGTAAAAACAATCTAGCACAATATATGAATCTTAACAAAGATATAAGTATGATATGCATATACAATGCCCACGGTGAAATTATTCGTAATTGTACAAGGTCATAATATGCCAAGTTTCATGTATCAACTCATTTCTCCTCAACTCATGAGTCAAATCCATTGTTATCCAGACAATCCAACTAACACTATAACTCAGTGGTTCTCTAATTAATACAATCATTACACAAACACTTCACTATGCCATTTTATAGAAATTTCGTCTGCGGGATCGGCACCCATGTATACGTGCAGTTTTCAGGACTTTCACCATGGACACACAAGCCAACTTAATTTAATGGAGTCCATCCACTTTCTTCTCCCAAACATGGAGTACATCCCATTTTTGTTCCCAAATATCATACATATATAATGTATTAAAATATGGTCATATTCAATGACAATAGTTAAGAGATTAGTTTCAATTCACCTAATCCTCATGAAATTTCTACAACAATCATGCCTATCCTCCACTGATAGCCCAAAATAGATATTTCTAAACATATATACAATCTTTAAACAGATTAATTAACCAAGTTTCCATAGGTGAAAGGTAATACATATCCAACTCCACCATTTATATAAACATTCATCTAATTTCATATTTTCAATACCAATTTCATTATTTAAACAAAAAAAAAATTTCGAAACATTTTAGGGCAAAACCCCATTCTTTCCTAAATCCAACCCATGTGTCAAAATCAACAAATTCAACACAACACATCCTCATATTTATACCCATAACCATTTTCAATACCTTCATTTGAAAATACATCTTTTGATTTTAATCCAAAACCCTAGGTTTGTCTAAAATTCCCCAAATCCCAACATTTCTTACACAATGAACCAATAACTAAATTAAAAATCATAGGAGAGTGTAGAAAGTCCCTATCTCAAGCTTAGAAGACCAATGCAACAATGGAGGAACCTCAAGGACGCCGAAACCAAGTTCTATTTGGATCAAAACAGAGCTCTTGAGATGCTCTACCTTTTTAACAAAGGCACACTGGTAGAGAAACCAACAAATCTAGGTGAAAATGTAGAGAGAAGGTGAGTTCTAGAGAGAGAAACTTAAGATCTAGAAAGAGATGAAAAATGTGGCTGTTACGAATTGATATACGCACAGTCCGCTCGAGCGCAAGAAGTGACGCTTGAGCATCAGACACAACAAGTTGTTTTGTTCGAGTACAAGAAGTGACGCTCGAGCATAGAATGCACACTCTCAGTAGTTTTGCAGACAGCAGACTAATGCTCGAGCGCAAGAAGGGCCGCTCGAGCGTAGAAAGATCCGCTTGAGCGTAGAATACACTCTCCCAGTAGTTTTACAAACCTACAAAAATGCTGAGAGTTCACAAAGCCCGCTCAAATGTAAGAAGTGCCGCTCGAGCGAAGGAACAGAATTCTGGGTAACAAGAGTTTGGAAACCAGGAAACCAATCTGTCCCAAACGCAACAACAACCATAACAATCCTAAAGCCAAATTTAAGGAGATACAAGGAAAGCAGGCGGTGAGCAACAATATGAAACCATGAAACCAGAGTCCAGAATACAACAAGGGTTGGGTCAAAACCGGAATCGCTGTATAAATTACTAAGGTTGGTGTAAAGAAATGGTTCTAACCTCAGTCAGAAAAAGATGAGCTTTTTAACATTTTCATTTTTCACTCTCAAAATGTCTATTGTAAAAATAAAATCATTGGATCATGGTATCACTGATGTAGTATGCTTTGATTTTAATTACAGCAAAATCATAGCAAGAGGCATCATAACTGTTATGAGAATAAAGAGAAACTGAGAGAGAGAGAGAGAGAGAGAGAGAGAGAGAGAATATAACTCTGTATATTTCAATGAATTAATATGAGTGAATACAAGACTCCTTTATATAGGAGAAGGAGAAGCTAATATGGTAATGTGCAATATGGTAATAACACAATTTGGTAAGAAGCTAATATGGTAATGCAAAATATGGTAATAACACAATATGGTAATATAGATATATACAGCTAACAACCCCCCTTAAACTCAAGGTGGTAATGCAGATATCAACTTGAGCTTGGAACGTAAGTCGAAAAAATGTCTTAGAGGATGAGCCTTGGTGAAGATGTTGGCTGTCTGATTGGCAAAGGTAACAAAGATAAGACAAACAGTGCCACTAGTAACATGTTGCCGTATGAAGTGACAATCAATCTCAATATGCTTGGTGCGATCATGAAAGACATCATTATGTGCAATCTGAATAGTACTCTGATTGTTACAATAGAGATTAGTGGCAGCAAGATGAGAAACTCCCATATCAGAAAAAAGCCAACGAAGCCATGCAAGCTTTTGAGTAGTGTCAGCAAGAGCACGAAACTCAGCCTCAGTACTAGAATGAGTAATAAAATTTTACTTCTTGCTATGCTAGGCAATGAGAGAGTCACCCAAGAAGACGCAGAACCCTGTAGTAGAATGTCGACTAATAGGATTCCTTACCCAATCTGCATCAAAAAAGGAGTGCAGTTGTAGAGAAGAGTGTGCTGAGTAGTGAAGACCATGAAATATAGTGCCTTTGAGGTAGTGCAAAATGTGAACTAGAGCATCATAGTGTGGAGAGTAAGGAGCAACCATGAACTGACTGACAATGTGAACAACATAGGCAATATTTGGACGAGTAACCATGATATAGACAAGACTGCCAACTAGTTACGATATAAAGTAGCATCAGATATTAGGTGACCATTAAGAGGTGTGAGATGAGTTTGAGGTTCAACTAGGGTAGGCGTAGTCTTACAATCAGTGAGACTAGCATGAGCTAAGAGATCAGATGTATACTTGGCCTGGTTGAGAAAGTAACCAGAAGGATCTTGAGAAATTTCCAAGCCGAGGAGGTAACTAAGTAGACCCAAATCTTTCATCTCAAACTGGCGACTGAGGAACTGTTTGAGACTAGAGATACCCATTGTGTCATCCCTAGTGATGATCATATCATCCACATAGAGAAGAAAAAGAATAATACCACACTCTGTCTTGCGTATAAACAGAGTAAAATCATGGGCACTGGAGGAGAAGCCAAAGTCACGAATGGTAGTAATGAACTTGGCAAACCAAGCACGAGGAGCTTGTTTCAAACCATACAAAGCACGACGAAGTTTGCAGACTTTGGTGGACGGAACTGAGGAACCAAGAAGAGGTTGCATATAAACTTTCTTAGTGAGATCACCATTGAGAAAAGTGTTCTTGACATCCATCTGACAAAGACTCCAATGGCGAGCAGCAGCAATGGCAATAAGGCTGTGAACTAAAGTAAGACAAGCAACGAGGGCAAATGTTTCCTTATAATCAATCCCATATTCTTGGGTAAACCCCTGGGTAACAAGTCAAGCTTTGTAACACTCAATAGAACCATCATAATGAGTTTTGATCTTGTAAACCCATTTGCAACTAACAACACTCTTTCCAAGTGGAAGGTCAATTACATCTCAGGTATGAGTTTTATCAAAAGCATGCAGTTCATCAGTTATAGCTTGCTGCCAAAGAGGGTTAGAGTAAGCCTCTTGATAGGAAGTAGGTTCATGAGAAGAAAAAGCAGTAGAACCAGCAATGAAATCACGAACAAGTACAGAAGGTTGTGTTACTTGAGTAGAATGACGAAGTGGTACCTTTGGTATAGAAGATGATGTAGTAGAATCAAGGAATGCAAGAGGCTCACTGTGAGAGGGAATGGAAACAGGACTAGGAGGTGGAGCAGGAGCAAGAGCAGACTTAGGATCAGAGAGTGGAGTAGCAGGACTAGGAGTCGGAGTAGAATCCTTAGGATGGGCCAGAGTCATCACGTCGGAAGTAGGGTCTGTATCAAGCTCATCAAACAAAAGAGAAGGATCTGTAAAGAATGGTGTAGTAGGAGGAGTGGACAAATAAAACTTATATAGAGAAGAGAACATCTTGTGTTTCCAAAATACCACATGACGAGAGACACAGAGACAACAAGAAAGAGGATCCCAACAACAATAACCTTTATGTTCAATCCCATACCTTAAGAAACAACACAAACGGGCCTGAGGTTCTAATTTGGTATGTTCATGAAGTTGAAGAAGAACAAAACAAGCACATCCAAACACACGAAGACCAGTATAGGCATGAGGTGTGCCATGCAGATGCTCATATGGGGTTTGATTGTTGATGGTAAGGGAAGGGACATGGTTGATAGTATAGATGGCTGTGAAAGTAGCTTCCTCTAGAAAACGTTCAGGACAAGAAGAAGATAATAAAAGAGCACGGGCAGTGTCTAAGATATGGCGATGTTTGCGCTCAATCCGACCGTTTTGTTGGGAGGTACCAAGACAAGAATAGTGAGAAAGTGTACCATTTGACGAAGGAATCTCAAAAAATGATTTTCTTTATATTCCTAGGCATTATCAGAACGAAAAATTTTGATGGTAGAAGAAAACTGAGTTTTAACAATTTGTGAAAAATCAAAGTATATTTGGTGTAACTTAGAACGAGATTTCATAAGAAATAACCAAGTAAAACGAGTGAAATCATCGACAAATATGGCAAAGTATTTAGATCCCCCCAAAGTGGTATTATGTGAAGGTCCCCAAACATCAGAGTGTATGAGATTAACAGGTGCATGAGACATAGAGGTACTAGTATAAAATGGTAAAGCCGGTTGTTTGGCAAGTTGACAAGATAGACAACCTACTTTATCATTTGGAACAGGACCTAATTGACCACTTGAAACTAGAGATCATATACGACCAAAATACACATGACCTAACCAAGAATGCCATAAAGCAAGAGGGGAACTAGTAGTAGCAAGAGCAGTAGTCTGGATAGAAGAAATACTGGATGATGGAATGCGCAGATGGATGAGCTCATACAGACGACCATGTCTACGACCTATCCTAAGAGTCTGTCCCATCTTTGGATCCTACACAACACAACCAGTTGGAGAAAATAAAATAGTAAGGCCAAGATCACATTGTTGACCAATAGAGATAAGATTAAGTGTAAGGTTAGGGATCAGATAAGTATGAGACAGAGAGATATTAGAAGTAGAGATATGACCTATATGACTAACATGCATTTGAGAGTCATTAGCAGTGTGAATAACTAGTAAATTAGAAAAAGATGTAATGGGAAAAAAAAGTGTAGGGTCAGAGGTCAAATGATTGCAACAAGCTGAATCAAAATACCAAGAAGAGGTACCTAGAGTGACTGAGAGAGCCGTAGAGGGTGTACTAGAGGTAGAGGTAGAGGTAGAGGTAGAGATAGAAGTGGAAAGAACCTTTTCACAATGGCTTCAATATCATGAAGAGTGTAGGTTGGTAAAGGTGCCGAAGAGCGACCTGGAGAATGTTGAGTATGTGGCTGGTGATAAGTAGCTGTTGAGGTAAAGTAAGTCGAAGAGTGATACCGACTATGAGTCGTAGGTGGTTTAGAAGAACCACTGTGTTGAAAAGAGTTGTTTGAATGATCCATGGAGTGAGCATAATATGACTCACAAAAAGGGTCCGGTGGTGTCGGAGTAGAACTTGGTAAAACTGAGTGCACAAGTGAATCTAGAAGGCCGGAAACAGTCAAGAGGCAGGCCAAAACAATCAAAATAGGGCCGAAAATTGATAAAAAAAAATAACTGAAATAAGAAATAGTGCCAAACAGGGGATAGGGTGTAGCTCACGTTAGTAGAGGAGCGCGTGGCGCAAGATAGCAGACAGGAGGTGCAGTGCACTGGAGACTAGGGTTGACGTCTACAATGATGTCAGAATAGTGCGAGGCGACTAAGGGCTTGCGTTAGTTGTTGATGTAAGCGGGGAGCAAGAGGCGTGTAGGGTGCGTTTAGTAGTGACACAGCGCGTGGCCAAACTTTGGGCAACGCGTGGTGGCACGGAGCTCTAATGAAGATGATTCTGGTGGCATTGGATTCGTTTTGAAGAGACAGAGTCTGGTATAGTCTAATCATTGAAACAGAAAAGGACTAGATACGCAGAAACCAACGTGAGAATGAATCAGTCTACCGGAAAGACAAAAACAACATGAAGAAGAAGAAGAGGCTAGGAGGAAACCGTAGGCTCTGATACCATGTTATGAGAATATATATATATAGAGAGAGAGAGAGAATATAACTCTGTATATTTCAATGAATGAATATGAGTAAATACAAAACTCCTTTATATAGGAGAATGAGAAGCTAATATGGTAATGTGCAATATGGTAATAATACAATATGATAATATAGATATATACAGCTAACAATAACAAATTATCTTCTTCCCACTAGCATATGGTAATTTACATTGCATGATTTTAAATATTGGTATAACCCATTTTTCCAGAATATTTGCGACTTATTAGGAAGTCAATTGTTTGAATTTTTCTATTTGTGTGTAAATTTTTCTTCTCATATATTTGTTGGGATCGGTCTTTATTATGATGATTGTAATTCATTGTGTTGGATTCTAATATCATGCATGAATCAAAAAACAATAATAGAAGGAAAAAAAACCTCAAATGTAAATTGAAAATATTTAAGAAATTTTATCATTTGATACAATTGGAATATACAAGATATATTAGAAACAAATTATCACAAATAATAGTTAAAATAAAATATTCAAATATATTTACGTTTACTGGTTTCAAAATTTTTAAACGGTTGTGCTATATCCTCCAATTAATGTACACACTAGTATACCAACTAATGTTACACCATTATTAATTACTGACCCCCACCTATTATACAAATTACAAATACCCAAAACATCTAAAATTATGTTACATTATCTGTTAATATACTAGTTGGTACATTAATTGATACATATAGTATTATTCATTTTTAAAATATCAGATATAACAATCAAAATATTTAATAGGGTTAATTATATTTTTAGTTCCCAAAGTATAAGTCTTGTGTTATTTTAGTCTCTAATGATTAAATTGTTTCAATTTAATACCAATGTATAGAAAGTGTTTCAATTGGATTCCCAGTATTTAAATTGTGTTAATCATTTGCCCAAAAAAAATAAAATAAAATAATTTGTGTTAATTTGGTTCTCAATAAATAAAAAGTGTTTTAATTTTGTTTCTCAATATAACTTTGTTAATAGACACAAGATTGACACAATTAAATATTGAAGACCAAATTGAACTAATTTAAACATTAAAGGCCAAAATAACACTTATACTTTTGGGACTAAAAATAATTAACCCCTATTTAATATGATAGACAATATGAAAACAATAATGAATATATTAGATTTTTGCCTATATATATATATATAAGAATGGATTTTGGACATTTGAGAGAGATCTAATCCATATTTCAATTTGAGGTCCAGACTTCCATTTTTGGTCAAGTTTTTAAAGGAGTCTCTAAAAAAAGACACCCTGACAAATTGCTAGCTAGACTTGATTGTTCAATATGTCTTGGTGAAAAATTTAAAATTCCCATGATTCATGATTATATTTTAATTTAAAACGATAAATAATAATCTCAATCAAATAATCAAGATAAATAGGCATAATGATTTAACGTGGAAAAAATCACAATTGGAAGCGCTTCTAATTGTGATAAAAAAAACAACGAGCCAAAACCACAAAACAATCCACTAAGAAGATAAAAAAAAATTACACATGTATACCCCTCAATTACCTACTCTTAATCTCATTACGACCAATGAAATGTCTCCTAACCCCACGAGGTATTAGAATTTCTTCCACCTCTATGAGACACTCTCCCATACAACTCATAACAATAAGGGCAAATATGACCATACATGCCACAATGATGACAAATAAAAATAGGGTGTACCTTATTTTCTTTGACTTTACTAACTCTAAGAAGATTGAGAAGTCCATCCTCATGTTGAATCGATTGCTTTTCCTTTTCTTGAGTTCTTGTATCGTGAGATGTAGATGCACTCCATTTTTGCTTTTTGTCATCACAAAAGCCAATGGCACTATTTTCATAACACATTTGTTGAGACCCAATGATATTGTCCAAAGTCTTTGATTCTTTGTTCCAAAAACCAATAGTAGCCATAGCACACTTGACATATCTCGAGAGTTTCAATCTTTTCTTCATATGTTGCATAGATTTGCTGTAGCTCATTCCTTTCTGTCTCACAAGCTTGCTGAAGCTCTTCATTATCACTCCCTGAGGATTCATCATCAATACATTCTCAACCGACCTCTTGGGATACTCCATTCATTCTTCAGCTCCAGAAACTGCCATGGAAGCAAAACATTGTTAATGCCCCTTTTCGCCTTAAGCTTCGTTGTCACTTTCATTCTTATCAGACTCTGATTCATCATCCTAAGTGATAACAAAAGCTTTCTTTTTCCTCAAATGATTACAATATTCTTAAGCAAAGTGGCCAAGTCTTTGGCATTCATAGCATTGGACTCTTTGAGAGTTTCCTTGTATTTTTCCTTTCTTCTTTTTGGTTGTAGAATCAATTTTGAGCTTATCTTTGCCTTTGGATTTATGAGTTGATTCCAAAAGATTAGGATTCTTTTTCAGAATTTTTAAATTGTTTTACAAAAGCATTTGTAATTTTGGAATCAACCTCACAATCCTCATTGGAATCCTTTCCAACTCTATAAATACTACTAAAATCAATATCATCTTTTTGTTTTTTTTTTGAAACTCATGTGTGCCTTATAGGTTTGGAGATTTCCAACCAAATGATCCAGCTTGAGGCTGTCAGCATCTTGAGCCTCCTCAATAGCTGTAATATTTGGTTGAAACTAATCGGGCAAGGACCTCAAATTTTTTCTCACAATCTTGGATTCCGGTATTTTTTCACCTAAATTGAAGCTAGAATTTACAATGTTACTCAACTTCACATATAATTCATCAAAGGTTTCACTCTTTTTCAATGAAAGATTTTTGAAACTAGAAGTGAGCCTTTGAAATTTTAAGCGTTTAACCGAAGGAGTGCCCTCATGAATAGTTTGTAAGATATCTCAAGCCTCTTTTGCAACTTCACAATTACAAATACGACTAAACTCTTCAGGTGTGATGGCACAAATGAGAGAATTGATAGCTTTACCATTCCAGCCACTATATTTTGGTAATCAATTGTGTCCCATTTATCAATTGGCTTGGGGAATGTGACTCCATCAATGGTAATTATTGGTTTAGTCCACCCACACATGACGGCTTGCCAAACTTTTTCATCAATAAATTTCAAGAACGCTCTCATCCGAGCTTTCCAAAGAATAATTAGATCCGTCAAGTAGGGGTGGTTGAATCGTAGAATTCCCCTCACAAATTGAATCCATTATCATAAATCAAACAAGATCTCGCTACAATAGTTTTGAAAAACAAAGATTGAGAGATCCACTCTGATACCAATTGAAAAATCTAAAATCCCTGAGATATTGATTCGTGATTATGTTTCAATTTAAAACGATAAATATCAATCTCAATCAAATAGTCAAGATAAATCGACACATGAGAAAAACATCACAATTAGAGTGCTTTCAATTGTGATAAAAAAATCACGGGCCAAAACTACAAAACAATCCACTAAGACAATTAAAAGGAATTACACATGTATATCCTCAATTACCTACCCTTAATCTCATTACGACTATTGAAATGTCTCCTACCCCACGAGATATTAGAATTTCTTCCACCTCTATGAGACACTCTCCCATACAACTCATAACAATAAGGGCGAATATGACTATACATACCACAATGATGACAAATAAAAATAGTGTGTACCTTATTTTCTTTGACCTTACCAACTCTAGGAAGATTGAGAAATCCATCCTCAATTCAATTCCCGTACATAATCTGCTAAGTGGCAAACATGAAAGCTCAAAATCACAAACTCCTCTACAAAGACATAATTCGGCTTGGATTCGCATCAAAACACTCACATCCTCACTGAAACAAAAGAACGAATAAAATTACAATTGAAAGAAATTTTGTCAAATGTAATTGCCAATTACAAAAACCTAACACTTGTTTTAGTCTTGATAATGATCAGACTTAATTAAAGTTATTACTAAAAATGTTGTTGTCATCGTATCTCCAATGGTAGTTAGACCTGTTGCAATAAGTAACATATAGGCCACTAAATAAAACCAAATAGGATTTTCACATTTTTTCCAGTAGGGTCGTCATGTAAGGACATTAAAAAGAATTATTGAGGAAAACTATAGCACAGTATAAACGTAGGGCAGTGGGCAACAATTTATTGGTCAATGGGAAGTTTATTTAAATTTCAGTAGAAGTGACATGTGGCGTTATAATTATGGATTCGTGTTTTTGTAAAATTGATGGACGGATTTGCTCTTAAGGCCAGTTTGGATTTTCATCTGGCACATATTGGATTTGTGCTCTACACACATTAAGGCCTTGTTTGGTTAGAGGCTACCTAGCTAAAATAGTTAATTAAGACAAAATATCACATCAAATTTATAATCATTTCACTTTTTCTCACACAATCAACAAATCAACTATTAAAAAAAAAAAAAAAAAAAATCAACTATCATTCCAAACATAACTTTTTTAATCAAGTTAAAATAATCAACAACTAAATAGCCAACTAAAATAGTTTATTCCTAAACGGGGCCTAAGTGAACTTGCATCTGATTGGTGTTATCAACAGCGAGGGGAAAGGATGCAGGTAGTAGTGACTCCATAATTTTTTCTTAGGATATCCATAGTGGGTACTTAAGAAATTTTTTTTAGGTAGAAATTAAAAAAATTAATTTTTGTAGACTTTTCAAATCACACACAAATAAATAAATAAATTAAAATTTTAATATATTGATATCATTATTTCAAAAAATAAAATGTAGATACAAAAATTTACATATATATATATATATTTTATCACTAGCATGATAAAAATAAAAAATAAATCTCCTTTAATTCAAATTGACATAAATTATAAAACTGTTGATCAACTTTAACATTCAAGTAGTACACTTGAAGAGAACCGCAAAATCATAAAATTTTGTCAAAGAAGTACTTTGCACAGGCTGAAGAAGCAAAGTTCCAAAACATGCTATATGTTCACTTCATAAAGCATATATATTGATTAAAGGGTTATGGGTTAGGTTGGTTTGGGTGTTCAAGAAAGTGGGATGGGTAGGTGTTCAACTAGGCTAGGTGTTCAAGAAAGTGGGTTAGGATGTTTAACATAAAACTTTGAGCTGAATTATATATATATATAATCCAGGGTGCTTAATTGAACACCCACTCTTATATAATTAGAGTCGCTCTTGGATGCAGACAGGGACAAATCCATGATTTTCATATAGAGTGAGCAAATATATATGTAAATATATACTAACAAAAGTTTTAAAAAGAAAGTATAAATTATAATATCAATTTCTACTAGTATAAAAAGTGAAAATAAAATGAATATATATAAATAATATGTTTTGTTTTGTTTGTTTTTTTTTTGTATCCACAGTTAGTTACAAAAAATAGTAACTATAAGACAACATATGTATTGAAATGAGACATTTTGAGTTATTGTACTCAACACTCTTTCCAGTCATTAAAAATGTCTATGATAGAATTGATATTAAAATATCATACAATATTTTTCTTAATGAACGTGATTAAGTAATAAGTTGATACCTTATTCTATTCTTTAGAAACTTGGACTTGCAATTAGTACTAGTTATAAGAAATTAATTTCTTTTATTATTTTTTTCCAATTTTTTTTTTAATATTACATTTTGATTCCATGTTTCGTAGATATAGAGTGACATCCACTTAAAATTTCTTAAAAAAAAAAAAAAAACTTTGGGGGCAAGTCTTTATAATAGGTAGATAATTTTAGCTAATACTAGTATAATAAATGGTAAATTACAAACACCCCCTTGAGGTTTGGTGAAAATACAGATTCCCCCCTAAGGTTTGAGAAATTACATCCCACCCCCTAAGGTTTATATTCCATACAAAATTGCCCCCCGAGGTTTTTATTTTCATACAGATTCCCCCCTAATTTTTCCTATTTTGTTATGAAAATTTGACCCTCAGGGGGCAATTTGTAATTTCTCAAACCTCAGGGGGGAATCTGTATTTTTACCAAATCTCGAGGGGGGTGTTTGTAATTTGCCCTATAATAAAAGGTATTTTTGAAATGAAGGGTGTGATTACTCTCTCTTGCACCCTTCTAAGTCCATATTTGGATGCAGGTAGGTGAAGGAGTAAAAGGATTTGAGTGGCTAAGGTTTGGGAGCATCTTGAGTTAGATGGGAATGATTTGAGGGTGGTTGAGGTAAGTAAGGGAGTGACAGCAGTGACAAGAATGGGTATGCGAGCAGTGGAAGTGGTTGGAGAATAGGTGGAGATGGTTGAAATGGATGGAAGAGGGGTGAGTGGTGAGAAATGGTGGAGGAAGTGGCAGTGGTGAGTTGAGTGGGAATGGTTTGCTAATGCATAGTTTTAACTTGTACCCCACACATATGGGACTTTCACCCTATACAATTTAGACTTGCACACAACTAGTTTTATTGAAAACAAAAGGAGAGGAGTGAGGTTACAACGAGAAGGGATTTGAGGGGTTTAGGGAGTTCCAATGGCTAGGGTTTGGGGGGAGTGGCGGAAATTGGTAGAGGAAGGGTTTAGAGTGGTGGGAGACGGTGAGGGATGGATTGCGAGTCATAGGGAGTGGTGGTCAGAATCAATGACCAAAGTTATAGATGTAAGAGCAACTCCAATGGTTGTAGCAAGTGCTTCGCCAAAGTCAAAACGTGGCTTGAGTTCATAAAATTACTGCTCCAATGGTGAGCCAAATGTCTTGCTAAAAAATGGCAAAGTCGAACCTTGAACCAAATTTGGTTAAAAGGTTGGCAAAGTTATTTGTTGCCACATCAGCTTTCCTATCAAAATCCAATTATTTTTTCTTCACCGAATTCTTAAACGTTCTATAAAATTTTTTTGAAATCACAAAACCTCAAAAAATAATAAGAATAATAAAAATTAGTTTTGACACTAGTAAAACTTATCAAAAATTAGTGTCAACATTAGCAAAACTCATCATAAATGAGTGTCGATAGTGTCAACACTAGCAAAACTTATGAAAAATTTGTTTGTGAAGGTTAAATTAGAATTAAATTCAGTCAACGGGATGAGAGGGGTTGTTTTAGTTTACTAGTTGTAGTAATATAGTATTTTATGAAGATTTTGTAATTTATAGATTAAAAAAACAAAAAATTAGATGAAAAATAACGGTTGGTTGGTAGAAAAAATTAGAACATAATAGTAAAAAACAAGTTGTTAAAAGTTAGTTGGATTTGACATTTGATTGTGTCAAAATGACAAATTATCATTCAAATGGTATAGCCAAAAAGTAAATTTTGTGTAATGTAGCAAGTCAAAAAATAACTTTGGTAAAGTCATTTTGACTTTTATCATTGAAGATGCTCTAAGAGAAGGAAAGGAAAGTGTTACTTTAGTAATTCATGAGTGATTCCCTCCAATTCGTAATTAGTTGTAATCGTTCCATTTGAGTTGTAATTTCAATACTAACCAATGGTCCGTAATTAGAAACCCCAAAAGACCCTAGCTGATAGTTTTCCATTATTGAATGAAGTCAAGTCTTCTCGATTGGTGTATTCAAATGTTTTGGTAAAAAGTCTAATCTAACAATTAACTAAGGCATTAAGTTTAGTAGATATTTTTTATTGGCAAGAGATCCATTATTTGTGAAATAGTTTGGTGAATTTTATCCCTTAATCTATCTGTTTAATTTTTTTGACTATCTGTTCAAATATTTTTTTATCTGTTTAATTTTTTTTGATTATTTGTCAAATTTGTATCTATCTATTAGAATATTTATCTATTTAAATTCCTTATCTATTTTGAAAAATCTAAAAATCCCCTAGATATTGATTTGTGATTATGTATCAATTTTAAGCAGTAAATAACAATCTCAATCAAACAATCAAGATAAATCGACACAACAATTTTATGTGGAAAAATCACAATTGGAGTGCCTCCAATTGTGATAAAAAAAAAAAAAAAACCACGTGTAAAAGCCACAAAACAGGCTATTAAGAAGACATAAAGAAATTACACAAGTCTACTCTCAATTACCTAGTGAATCCACGCCCGAATCGAACCGACCCCTATGTGCCTCTTCTAGCCCCGTCTTCACCTCGGAGTTGTCTTGTATAACGTTGAATCCACAATGCCGATGTCGAATCACGACAATGAGTCACCCCAGAATGCACCAAAGCTTCAGGCCCAAATTCCCCAGAATCCATCGAAGAACAACTCTCTCTTTTGTGAATAAAACAAAACAAAAAAATCCTTTAATATAATTCACTCAATTCATGATATAAACGCTTACAGATATCAAAGAAAACAAGTAAAAAAGCTCCAGATGAAAACCCTAATACCTAAGAAGAAGATCTGGAAGTCGTAAACATAAAATCGGACTGAAACACATATTTATAGAAAACAGGGCCGCGATCTCCGCTCAAACGTAGAAATGGCCGCTCGAGCGGGAAAAAACAACTCCCAGTACTTTTGCAGGCGAGTGAAACTTATAAAAGGTCGCGATCTTTGCTCGAGCGCAAGAATGGCAGCACGAGCGGAAAAACAACTTTGATTGAAAGAATTAACTTCTGAAACTTCTCTGCAAGGTAGAATTCGGGTTGGATTTGCATCTAAAAACTCATAGCCTCATTGAAATCAAAGTTGAACAAAATTACAACTGAAAGGAGTTTTGTCAAATGAGATTGCCAATAACAAAAACCTAATATATTCAAATATCTATCCAAAGTTTATCATCTATTCAATTTTTTTCATTTATTTGTTTAAATCTATCTGTTAAATTTTTTTTATCTATTCAAAATTTTCTATCTATTCAAAAAATTTCTCTATTCAATTTTTTCTATCTGTTCAATTTTTTATCTTTATCTGTTCAAATTTTCATATATTCACAGATAGAGGGGGGAGAGAGAGAGAGAGAGAGAGAGAGAGAGAGAGAGAGAGAGAGAGAAGTATAATAGATATGTGAATTTGATGCTATTATATATGTGTTTCATCATCAACAACAACAAGAAGAGATCAATAACAACTACCAAAAAAAAAGAACCAGATATACATACATACACCAAACATTTACACACACACACACATATATAGGGAGAGAGAGAGAGAGAGAATGAATACTTCTTTGATCGACAATCACAAACACACATATATATACACACTTCTCTGATCGACAATGTTCTTCCAGTGATACAGAACATCCACACAACTCTGGTGAACCTAAATCTTGACAAGCAAATCAGAAAGAAGACAAAATGAAGCATTTCTAAAAGAAATCAAAAATAAAAACAAATTAATAAATGATCTGAGAAATGTTAACAAACAAACACAAAAATGGATTAAATTAATCAAATGAAACCAAAAAAAAAAAAAAAAATCACAAAGAGACATAACCAAAATTAGTAATTAAAGTGACTTATTATAGAAAAAATTAAATTAAACAAATTAAAGTGATTATCCTAGTAATGTTAACAAACAAACTAAAAATAGATTGAATTAATCAAATTAAACCAATATATATATACACATATAAAGAAACAAAACCAAAACTAGTAATTAAAGTGATTTATTATTGAAAAAAATCCAATCAAACAAAAAGTGTTCCAAAAATGAAAGCAACAAAACCACAGAATTACAACTCACAGAACAAAACAATCAACAATCCAATCCAACCCAACAAAACTTCATATACATACGAAGAGATACAGGCACATATATATATATATATATCAAACAAAGACAGATCTAGAAACGAAACGTACCTTGAAGATTGGCAATCACACAAAATGTTAGATCCGCTGTCTTCTGGATCTTTCCAATGAGATCTCACCAGACGTATCGCTTATATATATCGTTGCAGCCGTTGAGCATAAGAGATTTGGTCGGATCTAAGTTAGATGAGTGAGTCAAGGGCAACGGCGTAGTGAACTGGGTTGTGCTTGTAGTCCTCCAGTTTGATCGCCGCCGTCGATGATTGGAAATGAGAGATATAAAGATTGAGGAGAGAGAGAGAGACAAAGAAAGTGACATAGTGTTTTGTTACAGAGAGATGTGAGGGTTTAGAGAGTGAGAGAGAAAGAAAGCGAGGAGAGAGAGAGAGAGAGAGAGAGAGAGAGAGGGAGTAGAGATCGGTGGCTACGGAGGTGATGGTGTTGGCAACGACGGAGATAGTGATGGAGGTGGTGGTGCTGGTAGATGAGGGAGATAGAGCGAAGGGAGAGAGAATGGTGAGAAAGAGAGAGAGAAAGAGACGATGGAGAATAAGAGGGACGTTGGAGAAAATGGTTGGTTTGGTTAGGGTTTGGGAAACAATATATATATATATACATGGGTAGTTTGGTCATTGTGCAAGAGTTTGTCCTTTTGGACAAAGTATTTTAGAGTATGAACCTTTGGGCAAAGAAAATCCAAAATTGGATTTATAGATCAAGTACCCTTTCTTAAAAAGCGTTGGAATTCTTTCATGTTCATATCTCAATATAAGAGAATTTGAGGAGTCTATGGGGGCCACCACAAGTTCTGTTTTGATGATCTGAACCGTTCATTTTGTAGGACACTCAATGTATATCATTCATGAAAAAATTAGTTCAATCCAATAATTGTAACATTTTCATTTTATCGCATTTGTCTCCAAAAAAATAAACAACAAATATATTTTTAAAAATAGATCATCTGTTTTTTTAGAGACAAATATAGTAAAATGAAAAGGTAACGATTATCAGATCAATCTAATTTTTTTCATTGATGATATGCACTAAAGGCCTTTCAAAATAAATGGTTGAAATTATAAAAACGGGACCTGTGATGGATCCTATGGGCTTCCTAAGTTCTCTCATGCTAAGTGAACATGAGGGAAGTCTAACGAAACAAAAACTAGGTGCTGATGTGGGGTACTTATAGAAATGATGTTAGAGATATCATTTCGTGAGAGAATTTATTTAATAAAACATATCAGTTGAAAAAGATCTCAAAGTGTCATAATTAAAAATTAAGATTGTATAAATTTATGGCTATGAAAAGAAATTATATAATAAAACTACTTGAAAAATGTCCTATATAACATGATTGATGATTAAGACTGGATAAAATCTATTGGCTATGAAAGATGTCCTATGTTATAATTAATTATTAGAATTAAATAAATCTAAGTAGTTCTCCGAATAATAAAGTGTTGGGTAATGCTATGTACATACCTTTGAGGATGTGTATCTGTGGGGACTTAGTTGGAATAGATGGCCAACGATGCACACAATGAGCAAAATCCATAGGTCGGGGATGACCTATATAGTGAGGATAGAGAGCACATCAATCTTGGCATAGGAACTAGCCAAAACGGTAGAGAAAACTTTGAAGGAGATGCGCAAGCGAATGATGCCATCAACGGCCAAAATCCAAGGGTGCAGGACAGCCCAAGCAAGGGCAATGATAGGGTACAAGATCAGGGCTAAGAGGAGTATTATAACGAGAATGATGTCTAGATATAGAAAGATCGATGTTTACGCCACGATGCGGAGATAAATGATATGTTCAACAAATTAACAGAATTGGAAACCACGATGAAGTTCGTGTTACAGACTCAGGTTTTGTAGTCGACACCACTATTCCCGCCCGTGGTCATCAATGCTGGTATCCAAAATGGTGGGAAGGTGTTAGAATAGCGTAATGGGAGATCGCCAGCGGGCTCACCGCGACGATCAGTACACGCCAGCAATGGTAAACCCTAAAGGGAAGTACAGTCACATATTAGAGGAACGAAACAAGTAAATGAACAAGAATAGAATGCCGAGAAGATGTTAGATCTTAACAGATCCAAGAGGTTGAATCCTAGCACGGGGAGTAGTACGCCAAAGAGGTTAAAATTAGTTAACAACAGAGCACCAGCGTGATCTAAGGAGGATCTACGGAACCTCCTTCAAAAAAAGAAGATTACGGTCGAGGTTACCTCACTCCACACGCCGATAATGCCATTCTCATGGGATTTGGAGGAATTTGAAGCACCGAAGAGGTTTACTATACTGAAGTTCCATGCGTATGACGGTAGGTCTGATCCTGATGTCCACATCAGACTTTATCTTAATGCGATGTCATTATGAAGTGGAAACGACATCTTTTATGTAAAGTGTTCCCAACAACATTGGGGGACATAGCCTCTGATTAGTTTTTAAAGTTACCAAAAAGGTTGGTGAAGAGTAGAGATGGTTTGGCCGAGATGTTTGTGGGTTGGTTTATCACCAATAACATTCAACCTTTGAGGGTTGACTCGTTGATATCTATAAAGAAGGATGCCAACGAAAGTTTGAGGGCCTATGCCAAGAAATATTACGAGGTTTACAATCGAATTATAGGTTATAACTAGGAACTTGTTGTGGTTTCATTCAAAAACAGCTTAGAAGATGATAGCCCAATTCGACAATCCTTGGCCAAGACTCTCCTGACATTAATAGAGAATCTGAAGGTTAGGATTGAGAAGTAAGCAAGGGCCGAGGAAGGCATGCCAAAACGAGGACGTACAAGCAAGCATGAGAAGATAAATAATTCACCTAGGCAGAACCAATAGCCGAGGAGGAATGGAGACAGAAATGGAGAGCTAAGGCTGAAATTTATATAAGCAATCAGTACTGTATTTATAATCTCGATTTATAGGATCTTGGAAAGAATAAGGGATAAACCCTATTTCAAACCATCTCAATAGATCCCAGGGTAGTCAATGGAAAGATTTCAGATGAAATCATGTGCATACTACGGGGAGAATGGGCATATGACAAAGAGATGCCGATCCTTGAAGCAGCATTTGGAAGATCTTGTCAGCCAAGGGTATTTGAGGGATTTAATTGATGGAGAAAAGATAAGAGCAGAGTAGGCCAAACTGGACCAGACTCTAATCAGGGCACTACTACCACCACCATCACCATTGTCTGCAACACCTCGAATTGAGGAATTTCTTGTCATTAATGCTATCCACTCTTAGGTGAATGCTAATGAGATCAAGGGGAGACCCAAAAGGTGAAGTATATGCAGCATGTCTATCAGATACAACCGAAGAGGCCTCGATTGGGAGAACATAGGGGGCCAATGATATCATTTATTGAAGATGATATAGATATTATTCAGCAAGCACACAATGATGCGTTGGTGGTTACACTATTTATGAAAGGGTGCAAAGTTAAAAGGATATTGATCGATCAAGGCAACTTGTGTGACATCTTTTATGTCAGGTGTTTCAAAGAACTCAGCCTCAAGAAGAAAGACTTAGAACCATCTATTAACCCAATGTTTGGGTTCAATAGAACACCAACATGGCCCTTGGGAGCTATGAGTTTGAATGTGTAAACAGGCATGAAGGTGATGACAACAAAATTTACTATGATTAACACCCCATCACCTTACAACGCAATCTTGGGGAGACCATGGCTTTATGCAATGTAAGTTGTCCCTTCAACATTGCATCATCTATTATGATTCCCAACAAAATTTAAGATAGAGGAGATACGGGGAGATTAGGTTCAGGTGAAAAATAGCTCCATGGCAGCAATGAAATTTACTGCAGTATTAGAGATGTCAAGTCTATGGAGGTGAATGAAGAAGACCAGGAGGTCTTAGAAGATGTCGTGAAAGAACCAGCCGACAAAAGTCAAGAACCACTTTGAAGAAGATCTTAGTAAATGAAGGAGATGAATAACGATTCTTTCTTCTCGGCTCTAGGTTAGCCGAGGAAGAGGAAAGAAAACTTGAAACTTTTCTTAGGGAAAACATTGAGGTGGTCTCATGGACACTATACGAAATGCCAAGAATCAAACCCGAGGTAACCTGTCATTCACTAAATATAGGTAGAACAATAAATCTAGTGATCCAAAGAGCAAGAAGAACCATTGTAGACACCCCATTTTTTACCAGCATTAAGACTTGGGTGCTCTTTCTTGGGTACCTAATGATGAAAGCCGATATGTGTTAATCCTATGAATCCCTTAGTAAGAAGCCTGAGAGTCAAGCCTTGAAACTAGCCAAGCACATGTTTTGGCCAAAATACTTTTAGAGTAGTGGAAAAGCTTTTTCAAAATACATTTGATTATGTAGTTCCAGACACTTCCATAATGTCCTGAGGCTCATCTTTCAAAATCAAAATGTTGTATACTTTCAAACAGACCGAGCAAGGGATATAAAGGGAATGAATGAAAGTGGTGAAATCCTCTTAAATACCTATTTCTCCTTTCAATTTGTGCTAACTTTATCTTGTTGATCCAACAATGTATTTTCCAACTAGCCATATAACTTTATGGCCGGTTCAAAATACATTTGGCCAGACACCAAAGGGTACGACCAACTAAATTGTCCGGGTATAGAGCATTTTCGGGGATTTCAGCTTGTTCTGCACATTTTCCACAAATATCTCAGATATTTATGTCTAAAACTCTATAAGAAGAGAATGAAAAATATCATTTCAAGGGTTGAACATTTTGCCCAAGGCCTAGAACAAGATTGGAGAGCTCCCTCATCTTTCATCATATTCAACCTACTTGCTTCCACTTTCCATCATCCAAACGCCATTAAAGTTTACTTCTAAGCTTATTGTTGAGGACCTTAGACACTCTAAGACACATCTAGAGGATCTTGAGGATATAAAGAAAGGGTTTGGGAAACCAAAGAACTCACCCTCTTCAAGAGGTGAGAATCTTGCACTATTTAAAGTCATTCTCCCTTTTATCCTTCTTTTTTAGCTTTATTCTTGTTCTATACCTGTTGTAATTATGCAATAAGTCCTCATGGATGTGGTTTGAGGTAGAAAGTAGCCATCTAGTCATTGAGTTGATAGTTTTTCTTCTTTTTCCATAGTTTATCTCTACTTTCTTGTTTTGCCTAGCTTGAATTTCTTAAATCCATTGTTGTTATGCATTTTGGAACCTTGTGGATATGATTGGGGGTAAAAAGTAGCCATCCATTCACAAGTTTAATATGTAGAATAATTTTTGTTCTTGTTGCACATCTTCTCCTTACATATCTCATCATCTGAGTATGTTAATCCATGTGTTTCAATCTATGCTCAACATTAATGAGTAATAGTGGTTGTTTCATAGGACTACTTGGATGATTCTTGGGATTTGATATTGAGAGGGTTGAGATTTTTCATTTTATTGATTGTTCTTGGAAGTAAAACAAGAGATTCTATGCCAAGAGTGTTGAAATCTCTTTTCTCAAACATTCGTGAACATGGAAAGGGATGGAACCATCCTTGTTCCATGAATAGAAGAAGAGTTCTCAATAGCTTTTAAAATCATAGCTTTCACTAAGAAATGATGTGCATTAATCTACTCTCTCCAATTAATAGCATGGATTTGGGTATTAGCCTGCTCTTATTCACAAAGAGATGATGTAGGTTCACATCTATTTCTTAGGCTTAAATTTGATTTTACTTTGATCCATTAATTTGATGAATTGTTGTAAAATATCTATTATAAATATTTGTTATATACTATTGTTGAAGGTGGAGGCCCCATCTACCTACTCTTTAAGTGTTTACGTGAAAGGAAAAGGTAGACGGGATGAGCGCCCCTCAGAAGATGCACTTTGTCTCTGTACTGGATTTTCTGCACTAATCTGAATTCTACTCAGAGGTTATGTTTGGCCGGTCATATTAGCAGTCTGCCAGTCCATTTTGTGTCGGCCAGATGGTTTTGCCCAAAAACAAAACAGATAGTTTATGTGGAGTGCTCTCCCGCGTGGTTCTGGAGTTGCTGATCAAATTCTTTTATTTATTTAATATGATTTGTTAGATTCAGCAGTAATTTGGCTGACTCTATTCATTATTGTAATAATTCCTCCCATCCCCTATCTTTCTTTTCATTTATTCATTCAAGTGTTGTAATAATTTCTTTCTCTTATCTCATTTGAATGGTCGTAATAATCTCTTAACCCCATGTATTTCTAGCCCTTTTATTTACATGCTTTCTGTATATAGATAGCATCATATTTTATTTATCATACTCATGTATTGCATCCATCTTTCATGCACTCGGGTTCAACTCACATACATTCGTAGGTTGTAATCCTTTCCAAAATTGACTATGTGCGCTACCTCATATCATGAGATGATACATATGTCATATGTTAGTAACCGGACCATAGATGCATTGATGCATGTATTACATTAGTTATTTGTATATAGGATCATGCATATACTCTAATACATTCTTTTGGCATTAACACAGAGTACTAGGTGAGCATTTCTTTGTTTTAGCATGTTATGTGTGCATGTTATTCATCATATCCATTGCTATACCATGAGGTTAAATGCTTAGTTGAAATATCTGTATGAATGCTAGTGGATGAAGGTTGTGTTGCCTGTAGTGGAATATGATTGATTATTGTGATTCTAGATTTGTAGGAAGAAGGCTTTTCAAAAATGCATAAGAGCAAAGTATAACCAAGATTGGTGACACAATCTACACTTGATTGCCTCAGATAGTAATGTTAGTATTATTAATAATGATCGAAACATGAGCATATATCGACTGTAAAAATCACATCGTGACTTAGTAGAGGCCGATTTTTTGATCGGGTGAGAGGGGTGCTTAATTAATGACCTTCCCCTCTCATACCTAAGTTCCTGAGCCAAGATACTTTGGTTATGATAGATAGTGTCCTTTGGTATAAGCCATAGGTTTTCTAATTTTCCCAAAAGATTAGGTGGCGACTTTAAGATCTAGTGATGTAGTCCATTTTCTGGCAAAGGTTTTGCAATAAAATGGATTTTTTGTACAAGTTTCAAGATCTAGACTCTCATTTACGTTTCACATTGCACTTGTGGCATTAGATCAAGAGATTGGGAGTCCAAACTGTTGGACGTGCTTGGTAACCCTCAAAGCATCCTACACCGACCAAAGTTCATATGGAAGCGATGGAAGAAGAGGTAGAGAAGTTGCTGGAAACACAAGCGATCAGAGAAGTCCATTACCTAATATGGTTGTCTAACACAGTGGTAGTCAAAAAGAAAAACAGGAAGTGGAGGGTCTGTGTGGATTTCACAAGTCTGAATAAGCCTTGTCCAAAAGATTGTTTCCCACTGCCAAAGATAGACTAGCTTCTTGACTCTACCTTGGGGCATGGCAGTATGAGTTTCTTAGATGCGTACCGAGATTACCACCAAATTGTAATGTACAGACCAGGTGAAGATAAGACTGCCTTCATCACCCCTAAATGACTATATTGTTATAGAGTCATGCATTTTGGATTTGATGCAATATATCAAATGCTGGTAACTAAGATGGTCAAACACCTTATTGGCAAAACAGTAAAAGTATACATTGACGACATGGTCGTGAAAAGTAAGGAGTCATCAAACCACTTGGCCGACCTTAGGGAGGTGTTTGAGATCTTGATGGCATTCCAGCTTCAGCTAAATGCCTCCAAGTGTGCTTTTGGGATGGGATTAGGCAAGTTTATGGCATACTTGGTCACAAAAAAAGGGATTGAGGCTAGTCTGGACGTGATTAAAGCCATTCTTGATTTGGAGAGTCCAAAGACTGTGAACGATGTGCAAATTTTAACTAGTAAGGTAATAACATTGAACAGGTTCATCAAATGAAGTCCTAATAAGTGCAAACCCTTCTTCAATCTATTGACGAATGCTGCTAATTTCTAATGGACCGAGGCTTGTGAAGTGGCATCGGCCGACCTAAAAAGGTACTTGTCTTCCCCACCTTTGTTCTTTTACCTAGCTGTGTCAGATTATGCAGTCAATGTAGTGGTGATCCGACAAGAAGAATGAGAGCAAGAGGTAGTTTATTATGTTAGTAAAACCTTGGCTAGTGCAGAGACAAGATATTTTCCATTGGAGAAGTTAACACTTGTATTGGTGATGGCAGCAAAAGAAGTTAAATCACTACTTCCAGGCCCATCTAATTGTAGTGCTAACTGAGCACCCATTAAAGTCCCTCTTATAACATGGGGACTTTTCGGGAAGGATAACACGATAGGCTGTCATTCCAGGTTAGTATGACATAGAATACAGGCCAAGGACAACAATAAAGGGATAGGTCTTAGCCGACTTTGTTGCTAAGTTTACACCAAATTCCATTATGTTGCCTAAACCAAGGAACCTCAAACTCGGGGGGATGAGGATACTGGGGCCAGAAGATTTGCAGGTTATGGTTTAGTCTCCCAAGCCTGCCGAGGATATTAAAACCTAGAAGAAGAAGTTCAAGAAGAAGAAGCATTGTAACATATACATCGGCAAATCCTTTCGGCTCTTTGTCGATGAAAGTTCCAATCAATAAGGAGCAGGGGCAGAAGTTGTTCGGATTGCGTTAGACGGACAGATGATTGAATAGTCAATCAAGTTGGGGTTTAAGGCCGACGACATGGTACTCTATTGTGACTCCCAAATCATTGTTAGCCAAGTGACAGGCGAGTTTGCAACCCAAGATGAGAAAATGTTAGCCTACATGAAAAAGGTCATTCAATTGTTGGGACAGTTTAGGAATTGTCGTCTCCAGCAGGTGTGTCGAGAATATAACAGTCGTACAAATGCATTAGCCAACTTGGCTTCGACCATGAAGACAGATATCTCTAGGACCGTCATGATAGATTTTTTTTTGGGCCCAAGTGTTAAGCCTATGGTTGTTGAATACAAAATAATGTGTACTGAACTTAGTCCAAGTTGCATGGACCCCCTGGTGACCTACATCAGGGATGGAAGATTACTTGAAGATAAGAAAGAAGCGCACAAGGTAAGGCTTAGGTCGGCAAGATTCTGCTTGTCTGTTGAAGGTCATCTTTACAGAAGGTCCTTTACATGACCATTATTGCGATATGTACACTCTTCTCAAGTTGATGACTTCTTGTATGAGATACATGAAGGAGTATATGGGAACTATGTTGAGGGCAAATCATTAGCCTATAGAGCAATATCACAAGTATATTAATGGCCCTATACGCAGAAAGACGCCGAGGCGTATGTTCAAAAGTGTAAAAATTGTCAAAAGTTTATGTCTTTGATACATCAGCCTGTTGAAAACCAAAATCTAGTATCCAATCCTTGGCCGTTTGCCCAATGAGGCATGGATCTAGTTGGGCAATTGTCACAAGCGACTGGCCACAAGAAGCTTTTCCTAATTACCACTGATTATTTAATAAATGGATAGAGACTGAGCCTTTATCCAAGATCCGAGATGTGAACATGAAGAATTTCATCTAGAAGAACATCATCACAATGTTTGGCATACTGAGAGCCATAGTAACAGATAATGACACTCAATTTGATAGCAAGTTGATCAAAAGTTTTTTGCTAAGTATAAGATCAAGAATTACTATTCAACGCCTATCTTCCCTCAAAACAACGACCAAGACAAGTGGATAGAAGAGATTAGAAGCAACAAAAGACAAGTGGATAGAAGGGTTGCATAATATACTATGGGCATATCAGACTATGGCAAGAAGATCAATCAAAGAAACGCCCTTCACCATAGCCTATGGCATAGAAACAACAATACCTCTAGAGATCGGCATTCCAGGAACAAGGACACAAGTAGTAGAGAATGGGAAAAATGAGTGATTTCTAGCCCAAGATCTTGCTCTGATTGAAGAAAAAAGTGACAAAGCAGCACTTTAGCTGAGAGCATACCAGCAAGGACCTATTAGAGTTTACAACAAAAAGGTCAATCCAAGAGCATTCAAAGTGAGAGACCTTGTCTTGAGAAAGGTTGTCTGCAACAAGATGGGTCCTAAGAAGGGCAACAAGATGGGTCCTAAGGAGGGCAAGCTTGGCCCAAATTGGGAAGGACCATACAAGATCACCTCAGTAGCCGATGCAGGAGCATATCGATTGGAAGACAGTAATAGTAAGCAACAGCTAAGACCCTGGAACACTAGTAATTTGAAGTTTTTCTTTTATTAATATTTATATATAAATTATGTAACTTAGAAGTTTGATTGCCGATGTTTTTAATAAAAGTCTAGTTCGATTTTTGGTGACAAATGCTGTTAGCACTTGAATGATTTTGATTGTAACTTTGGTATAAAGTTAGGATATGCCCGATGTAATGTTTTAGCGAAGAACTAAACGATTAACTTATACTTACCAAAAAGGTAGAGTGAAACTAAGTTAAAGAGATGTTTCAATGACAAACAAAACGAAACTAACTGAGACTCTGCCAATCGGCAGTAATGTCGAATCACCGATCTAGTTAGTTAGGAACGTGTAAAAGTCGAGGTAATGAGTACCATGAAATCGGTGCACTAAGTTTAAGCCGTCAATGTTTTGTTTAGACGAGCTAAACGGATAACATTGGTCAAGGATGAATGGGTCAAGAAGATCTAGGCAAGTACATGACTTCGGCTCCATATTGTGAGAGTTAGTGCAACTAACTCTCACATTAGGGGGTAGAGAGCTAAGATGAGATGAGCCATGAGCTATGATTTGAGTTATGACTTGAAAGTAATTTCAAAATTTTTGTGAAGATTAACAAATCTGCGATAATGATGAAGATTAATGAGTTTGAGTTATTGTAACTTGAAATGATGTTATCCAAGATGAGATCGAAATCCAAGATGTTACATATAGAAAATTTCTCAGTAACAAGTATTGAAGACATGCAACAATAGAATTAAAGAGTGAATGCAACACTCAGACGAAACAAATATTGCATTCACATTAAAGAGTGGGAATTACATCATTAGAAAGCACTTTGGCCATGCAAAAATAGAGTTATCATTGTTTAGAAATAAAAAGTAAAGACAAAAGAAAAGTCAAAAGGAAAATCCTAAGCTTGGACTTCAAGTTCAACTTCAGTGTTGACCTCTTGTTGAGCTTTAGCAATAGCAGTAGTTTGGGCTCAGTGGTCAGGGTAGCAGTGGCGTCGGCTTCAGTGTCTATGGTGATCTCTTCGTCGATCTCGCGAAGGGTCTACGACATGCTCTTCTCGACCACAGTCATGTCGGCCTATTTTGTGGTGGAAGAAGTGCTTTTGCTGACCTTGTTATCATCTCCTGTGAAGTCTAGGATGTCGTCTTTTAGAGTAGGGAACTTGGTTCCCACTGGAGGGTCTTCTTCTTTAGCTTCTTCTTTTAAGCCTTCTATTTCTTCGGCTTGAGGCTCTTTGGTAAGAGGATGAGGGAAAGATAGGGATAGCTTTGACAGATCTCGATATGGCGAGTCCTCGGGGACAGGAAAGGCAGTCAGAGTAGTGGTCCATTTGAGGACGTAGCCTCTATTGCAATCAATTTTTACTTACTTTTTATAGCATTCTTTGACATGCATTTTCCCATCCTCGTAGGCATTATCATCACCTTGCTTGATTTCTCCAGCCTTGGTTGCTAGGGCTTTAGCAAGCTTCCTTTCAGCTTCGGCAACCCTCTTTTCTGCAACCTTAGTAGTGACTTCAGTTTTATGTTCTTTGGCCTAAGCAGCTTTGACTGTAACGATTTGCTTCTTCTTCTTGGCCTCAAAGTAGTTGAGTTGATAACGAAATTCAACTGCTTTATGGGTTTTCTTGGTTAGGTTCCTTCAGGGCATAAGAATGAGTGTGTTAGATGGACTGCAAAAGGAATGAGTTAGGTAACAAAAAATATTCTAAGTGTTAAATGAATAGATGAAGAAGTAAAAAGGATTACCAGGATGGAGTGGATCATGATGGCAAAATGCTCGTGTTCATTGTAATCACTGATGATGTCCATATTGGCTGGTAGTAGCAATTTAGTGGAAAGAGCAGCAGCAACCTTCGGGTTTTGCACGACATTGTCCCCAACCTTCAGTGGTTGGCCGTCGATGTGTATCCCGGGAAACCAAGTGTCGTCGGCAGTGATGTTGGGGCCAAGTGATTTCAGGCAGTTGCTGTTAGGAGCCTTGGCAAAATTAGTAGCCATCTGAGAGATGAGAATGCTATCTTCTGGATCCTTGGCTGAGGAGGCAGACACTTTAGTTTGTTTGGCCTTTGCCTTGGCCTTCTTGGTTCTTTTTGGTTTTTGGACTATGGAAGGAGAGGGGGTGGATTGCACTGTAACAACATCGAAGATATCACCCAAGATGTCCTCCACAATAGCCGTTCGACAAGCCATCTCGTTAGGAGTGGCATTGATGGTTATGCTGTGGATAATTTTTGAAAGTACGATGGGAAGGTTTTCAGGATTGTATATTAGGAGTACTGGGTGCTTCAGGTTGTTGCTGGGTTGTCGCTTTGTCAGCGTCGGTGTTAGCATTAAGCAGGTGAAACATACAGAGATGGAGCCGAGGTAGATGGTTGGTCGGTTGGGTCAGAAATAGAGCCTTGGTCAAACAGAGAGGATGATCTGGGTGTAATTATAGATGGTGGAGTTCGGCTCCGAGATGGAATGTCTTGGAGTGGAGACTTGTAAGTGGTGATGTCGTTGAGCAATAAGGGAGCATTTTGTTCCTAGATCGGTAGCTCAAGGAGCCTAGTGAGGTCGACTCTTTTGACGTACGCTATGCATAATGATTTGCTAGGTTAAAGAAATTCTGCAAGACAGAGAAAGATGAATTAGAAAATTGACTAAGTATAAGATGCTGGATTTGAGTGATTAAGGTGTATGTGATTTAAGAATCTAGTGCTTACTCTCGCGATCTCCTAGAGTCCCTCTGTGCCAAGGGAAGATGCGAAGGTTGTCGTGTTGAGCGAATTCCCAGTTGTTTGAGACGATCAGGTAGTCTTCTCCATCACCCTTGTTAGAATCTGGAAGGTCGGCTATCATCTTGTAGGCAGTGGATTTGGGTTTGAGATAGTAAGAGGTACCATTCTTGGATTTGAGAGTGCACATGGTGTAATAGTATTAGACGTTAGGGATTAAGTCGGCGACACAACTCGGCGATGCCGTTTATGATACAAAAGATGTTTATGGCCAATTGTATGGGGTTTAGTTTGTAAACAAGCATCATTTCCCAAAATAAGATGTTAAGGGGGAATTTGATTCCACCCTTTGTGAAAGACACTACAAGAAAAAGTATGTAGTAATCCCCAAGCATGATGGCATCGTTCTCACTAGCTAATCTAATGTAGACATCATTTGGAGATGTTGAATTCTCGGCGAAAGTTTTGGATTTTGGTGAGAGTGTCTATTCTCCACTTGTGCACACCCATTGTGAATAAACAATATGTTCTTGGTGTTATTGACCTAGGGTGTTCAATGAAGTTTCTGGGAATCTTATAGAGGAACTGGGAATTTACATTTTCTATGCAAAACTTAGAATCATGTCCAAAGTGTGCAAGAATACAGGATAATATGCATGAACTAATAAGATTTACAAAAGAAATTTGGAAAAAATTTGTAGATTACTGAAAAACTCAAAGAACACTTGGAAACCAAAATGAAAACTCAAGAATGGATGACTTACGACATGATTCAGGCGAAGAGAATGGTGGATTCGAGTTCGTTGGAGTGAATCTCATCTTTTGATTAGAGCAAGATGATGGTGTAACACCCCAACAAATATCATTTACATAAAATAGTTCAAATGTACATTCTTCACATATGCACAACACAGTTCCATACCAATGTTCTCTTTCTCATTGAACCCCAGATTTTGCTTATAAAACAATTTCAACAATACATATCCATGTTCAGTGAGTTAGAGAATATTACAAAACAATTACATTGCCCTTCCAGTCTACTAATCACATTGGGATACTAATGCAAAATTACAAGGCTCAAAATAAAATAGAAAAGGAGTTTCATAACAGATTAGACTTTTTCAATAAAAACAAAAGAAATATCTTTATCTTCTTGTTCTTCATAAATGGGTTTGGGGCTTTTCATTTCCTAAAATGTTAGTAAAAATAGGAATGAGCAATTTTGCAAAGTAGAGAACCAGATATATAAACATTTGATGTAAATATGCATGATCTTTATTAACGCCCAAGAGTACATTTGTATTTTTAAACTATATTTTACAAACACAATTCACAATCAACCTCCACACCTTTTTCGTCCTTACACAGATGGCATGTAGATGCCTCAAACCTTTCCACTTTCGTCATCCTCACAAGAACCGGCCAGTGGAAGCGTCATAATATCTCCCACATTCACCGCCCCTCACGCAGACTGGGCAAGTGGGCACCTCAAACATAACCCCACATTCGTTGTCCTTACAGGAACTGGGCAAGTGGGCACCTCATACACATTGCATAGCTTCTACATTTTCACACAACACCAATAATCACAAGAATTCTCCAATTTTACTTATCAATTATCCACTTCATGAAATTCATGAACAATCTCCTTAGGGTTTATATGAAAATTTACGGCTTTTCCATATCAATGTTTATTTTCCTTAATTCAAGTATATTTATTCACTATTTCATCATTGATTCCACAAACACATCATCTGTACAAAGTATATGTATATATATATATGAGTGCGTGTGTGTGTATATATACCCCATCTATCTCAATAATTTCAACACACTCTAAGATTCACACACATTTAAGCCAAAATATACATATACAGGGGTAAAGGTATTCCTACTTCAAAAGTTGTGGAAGAAGGGATGAAGACCCAAAGATGAATCTCTATGATACCAATATCCAATCGGTCCAAAATGTAGCTCTTAATGAGATGAACAATCTTAATGAAAGAGCAATGATGGTTTTTATCCAAAAATAGATGAAATCTAGTGTTTAGGAGTTAGGGTTTTCGAAAAAAAGGGTTTAGAGAGAGAAGAGTGTGAAAAAGTGAAACCAAAATGTGTTTAGATTGAAATTTAAAACTGTTGTCCTGAACAGACTGCTCGAGCGAACTTTCCTTCTCTCGAGCGAACTTTCTATCGCTCGAGCGGCAAACACAAGGTCTCAGAAGTTTTGTAGAGCTATAGTGAAAATACTAGGAGCTCATATTCTACACTCGAGTGACCATTCCTTCGCTCGAGCAGTCTCGCCTGCAAACCTATGAGATACTAGAAGCTACAAATCTCCGCTCGAGCGACCAAGTGACCACTCGAGCTGTCACCCAAAAACAGCTATTAAAGATGGTTTGGTCTTCGAAGATGATGAATAGAGCAGTTGCAACGGTGGGCTTTGAAGGAGCAGCAATGGTGGTTTGGTTCTAGAGAGAAAGAGATATAGAATGAGAAAGTGAAAAGGTGAAGAGATAAGGTATAAGGTTTTGGTGAATTGGAAAAGGTGGTAAATCGAAATGATTTCAAAATCTTAGAAAAGTGTGGTGGCTAATGTCAACTGACGTCCGGAGGCATGTGTTAGTGATGGGACACGTACAAGCCAATGGGGAGGTGATACGTCAGTGTGTTTGTTTTGGCGAATGAGTTTATTTTGATATGACAGATTTCGAATCTTGGAGTTCTTGAACTAGCGAATGGTGATCTCGATTAGAGGTGTGATCTCAGTTGAGATGATCAACTAGGACAAGAAGAGACTTCTTGGTTCTTGGTTCTTGCCAGGTGGACACATGTGAGTCCTTGTTTCTTGAAAGTTGACTAGTCATGATCTTGGTTGGGAAGGTGTTCTCCAACATGTTATTTAGCTGACATATTAGAAGGTCAAACGATATAGGTTCCATCACCTCAGTATGGCCGAGGTAATAGAACCTAGGAGACAGTTGTTGGGATATATTTTTGGGTTGTCCATGTGGCCTAGGTAGTTAGCCGATGTACCACGTGGGTGGTCTTACTTTGCCGAGATATGATGAGATCATGCCAGAATTCGAGATAAGCGGATGAGGACAAGAGTCCTAAGTGATGTAAAAGTTCTCTGTTTGGATAGAACAAGACTCTTGAGAGAGTTAATCCTAATCTAAATATGAGGAGTCTTGGATAAGTGATATCCTTGTAAAGGATAGAGCCCTATGAAGTAAGATTTCTAAGGGAAGTAGGGCACTGCTCATTACATAAAGAAGACAGCCCGTGGGTTTGAGGTACGCTTTTACTTTGCAAGTTTTGTGATTGAGTTGATATCTGTGAGAGATAAATTTTCTAACTCGATCGTCAGAGTGCCCTTGGGTGGACGAGCCACCGATCTTATTGTCTTCTTTTGTGCAGGTGTTGGGTTTCTCTATCCTGCCGTGTGCTCTTTGGCTTTACTCATGGAATCTTGGAGACGAGGTTCGATTGGTTGTGATGTCAAATTTCAACACCTACAGTATCAAATGCTAGATATGTCATTTGTGAGTTTGATTATTGCAAATGGTATAATTCAATACTCAAGAGTCGTCGTTAAAAAAAAGAAGTTATAATTGAATATCACATGAGGTATAACAAAATAATTCTTAAATCATAACTAAAATAATGTCATAACCAACATCACAATGTGTCATAACTAACAACATGTCATAATAAAAAACACAAAGATCATAACCAAAGGTACATATGATACACAACTCATAAAATTTCCCAAAAGTGTTTGCACGACCAACTTTGATAGTGATTTTACAATGAAAAAATGTAAAAAAAATAAAAATTAAAAAAAAAATAAAAAACATTCAAACTAGAATGGCAAAGCCATCTCAAGGCCCTTTGTTGATCAACAATCATAATATCAGCTTTCAGGATTTTTTTTTTTTTTTTTTGGGGGGGGGGGGGGGGATGAATGGTGATTTTTGGGATTACTCTAAAAAGTCAAGGTTTCAGATGTTACTCTAAAGTGGTATAATACAATAAAATCATTTAATCATATAGTGATAAGTTACAAACTCACATATAAGCGGAGATTTGAACCTACACTAAGTACAATTCATCCAAAAAAAAATTGTTTTATCAAGCATATATACTATTACCCAAATAATTAATCTCAGAAGAAGTGAAATCTAAAACCTTAGGATAACACCCACAAAGTCTTACCGTTCAAGCACAACCCTTGCGTTCAAGTATAATATCTAGCATCACCACTCATTAAAAGTGGGCATGCTATACCACCGACCTAATAGTCCATCGTACTAGAGGTGGGCCGCAAGAAAAGTCCATTTCTATTCGGGGTTAACGTGATTTGGATTGGATTGGTTTGGTTTAGAAATAAAACAGGACCAAATTATTTCTTATGATTTTATAAAATTTGAAACCAAATCGAATCATGAAATTCTTGGAACTAATCCAGACCAAGCCACTAAAATGTGATTTGATTTGATTTTAAATCGCAATTTTTAAGAATATTGTTATCATTCACAATATAATAACAAAATATTATTCACGACCTAAAAATTGTTTAAATGAATGTTTAGAATTAGTTCTAACTTACACAAACACTTGTAAAAGAAGAGAGATGCAATTTATATATATATATATATGTATATATATTTAATATTAATAAGATATTTGAATATTTATGATAGTTAATAAATTATATATACATCCAAGTGGTTCAGTTTGGTTCCAAATGGATTTCTAACTATAAAATTATGGACTGAACCATGAAGTACGATTTGTCTATTTTAATAACCAAGACCAAACCATGTTGTGAGAAAACCACATCGAATCGAGCAATTTAGTCTGGATCGAATTGGTTTGCGGTTAATTTGATTTTTTGGCTCAGCCCTAATTTCTATGATAAATCTAAGTAAATCCATTTCTATGATAAGTCTTAAGCCATTTTTTTTAGGATTATTTATATGGAGACCGCTTAAACTATTTAAAAATATTACTTTAATTTTCTAAATTATAAAAACGTACATGGATCTCTAAACTATTGAAAAGTATCACGTTGCCTCTAAACTATATAAGCGTACAAATATGCCTTCTTTCACTTTGATCCCTTCCATTAGATGGTCCAATTTGTACATTTTTATAGCTTAGGAAATCAATTTGTATACTTTTATAGTTTATGGAACAAAATGACATTTCTTAGTAGTTTATGAAGTCTTCCTGTAAATAACTCTTTTTTCAAGGTAAAATTATACTCACGTTTCTTGAAGATTGGAAAAATATAGTTAATTTCACATTTTTTCATATAATTACCCTGATATTTTTTTTAGTAAGGTTAAATGACTGAAACTAATTCAGATGATGGATAAATACTGAATTAAACAATGAAATATATATATATATATAATTAGAAAAGAGATGACAATAACATTTTTTTATTTATACTACTAATGAATTATTGATGAAAATTTGCCTACTTGTTATGTGAATTAAAATATTTTAGAAAAAAATTATAATTTTTTCAAAAGTGTGGCACTAATTATATTTTTTTCAAATTTAAAAACAGATGAGTGTTATTTTTATTTTTAAAATGGCAATACTTTAGTTTAGTTGACGATTGAAGGATTGATCACGTTGATAAAACTGCCATTATCCAACCTGTGAAAAACGTGAGGAATATCTACTGCCCTTTTCTTTCTTATGCAATCTAATATGATGATAAATAATGATGAAGACGGTCATGATCCTTATCTTGTATTAATGCTCCATGCTCTCTCCATTTTTTTATTTTTTTTTATTTTGGGAAAATTACACTTTTTACACTTATTATTTAATTCAAATTTTATCTTAGTTTTTATTATTTTAATTTGAACAACATGACCCATACATTTTAAGTTTAATTTCAATTTTGTCATTTTGTCCAAATTTTCATTATTATTATTATTATTTTTTTTTTTTTCTATATATACATCTTAAGAGACTGATATGTTCTAAAATCATTACTTTTGACCTCCATCTTGAATGGAAGTTGGGTTGTTAAACAAAACAAGCTACTCGAGCTCAACTCGTATTCAACTCAGTTAAGATTGATTGTTATGCAAACAAACCAAACTTGAATATATTTTAAAACTCATCAAGTTATCTAACTAAGTTTGAACAACCTATTACTATGCTCGATAAGTCTATACGTACTACAAAAATTAAGCTACTCAAGGTTAACTCATATTCGGTTCGTTAAAAACTCATTTGAGCTCAGTTCATTATGTAAACAAGTCAAACTTAAACATATTTTAAAACTTGTTAACTTTCCAAATCAAGCTTGATGAACTTATTACTCAGCTTGACTCACTCTTTTACATAACTAAATGGACGGATCAAATTGAAAATAAACTCAAAGTATAAGAACCAAATTGTTTAATTTAAACAGTAGGGATCAAGTAAAATTTGAGTTAAATCATAGGGGTGAAAAGCGTAATTTAACTTTTCTGTGCGCCCCCGCGCCCCCGTATTCTCCTATATTTAGAAGAAGTGATTATTGGTAATCTTAAAATCTTTGTCTATATCATTTATCACTTGATACTTGTTAAGTTATCTTCTAAAATCTTAATAATAACTATTGAATTTCACAATGATAATCTCAATGTAGGTATATATATAAAATGTCTAAAATATATTTTTTTTATTGAGTTCGACGATTAAAATGCCAATTTTTCCTTCGATATTGCAAATGGTTTAAATTGAAAATAAATTCAAAATATAAGATTTAAATTAATAAAATTTAAAATTCAGTATTTTTATTCTTACATGAGTCAAACTTTAAACGTTTTTTTTTAATCTTTTTATTTTATAAATTAGAATAATTTAAAAATTGTAATTAAATAATTTTATCATAATTATTTTATAAGATAAATTGTCATAATCATACCTATTATATTTTTATTTGATGAGAAAATAGATGGTTATGAACAAGGCGAAGCCAAAGAATGCCCAGAGGGGTCACGCGCCCCCTCTCAATTTTGAATTTTTTTTGGTTTTTGTTTTGTCGTTATATATAAAATGTATTCTTTTCTTTTTTTCTTAACATTTTCTTTGGCTAAAGTTTTATTATATCGTTCACAATAAGTAGTTATTAGATACGTTGGGAGCTCTATGTGGTATTGTTTATGTAGTAGTCTAAACCAATAGTGTAGTGGGAAATCTTATATAAAATTTCCAGGTAGTTGACAAACTACTAATGTATTGAATATAATTAACTCATTATTTTTAGGTAGTTGATAAACTACTTAGTGTGATTTGTGATTTCTCATACTTTGAGCATCACATAGGCAACGCCATATGGTACTGACTATGTAATAATTTCATTCAAAGCACATCACTTATAAATAATATCATCTCTTTAATATTTTCTGTCAAATAAAATTTAAATAGATTTTATAATAATTTGTACTATAAATGATGTGTTTTTTATTTTCTAAAATTATGAATTTTGATCCATAATTTTTTGTGCTAAAATTACAAACTTACATCACCATCCCGCACCGAGTTATTACACACTATTTTAGAATTTTGATTTGTTCCTATTAATAATGATTTTTAATTTTTTATGTTTAAATTTAGCTCATAAAATTATTATTATCTTAATCTTGATCACGATTTTTTTAAATAAAAAATTATAATTGTTTTGATTTTTTTGGCTTTCAAAGGTTAATTATGTAACTTAAAGTGTGCCAGCAATGATCAATAAGTCGTTACAGAATTTTAATTGCCAACAAATTATCAGATGATTATGTTGAAATTCTTTCAGTCTCAATGAAAATGACTCTTACTGGTGGTTTGTTTAGGAGAAACTTATAAATGATCACAAGTACAAAATAGTTCAAAAACTGAATTTCATTAAATAGATAAGAACTTACAATGAAATGACCCAACCTTGAAAAGGTTTATAGCAATGACTACTTTGAACTACTCCTAAGAAATGAAGTGCAATACAGGAATTAAAGAATTGGAAATGTAAAGAACTGGAAATGTAATGACTAGAAAGAAAAATATGAAGTAAACAATTGGTTTTTAGATCTGAGTCTGGATCCTCTTCTTGTGGCCTTCTTTGCTATTTATACTTTCTGAAGGTAACCGTCGAAGTGAGATTCTAACCGTTGAAATGCCCTTCCACGATCATTGGTTATGACCCTGAACAATCTGCTCCCACAACGCCTTCCTTGCAAATTGTGAGGAACCGTTGGGCCACATCATCTCGCGCCTTCTAACTGTTTCCATGCTGCGCAGATCCATTATTACCAATATGAACTACCACGTGTATGCTGTTGATTGGAGACTCGCCTTAACTTTCCAAATTACCATTTACGAGCCACGTGTTAAGCTTCAATTGGCCTATACAAAATATGTAGGCAACACTACCCCCCGCACTAATATACCCAATACTTTGTGATATTAATGGATCAGTGCACTTTGTCCACGTCTTAGGACATGCATGGAATTGATTTATCTTAGAAGTATAACCGTCTTCTTAGAAATGAAGTACTGAACTTCATTAAATTCTTCCTTATGCTTTGAACATTTCCTCCACTATCTATCAATACGAAGGGACTGATACATCTTCAATGGCCAATCAAGCCATCTTCTACATTGATCGAGCATACGAGGAGGTATTTGACAATGATGACCAACCTCAAAGGAAACTTCATGCATTTATTGGCCACACTTATCCACCTCAATTTATACAAGTTATGTAAGCTTTTGTACCATACGAACCTCTGGACCAAGCATTTGCATAAATGGATCTTGGAAGCTCTTCATCTGCTCAAAAACTCTCTGCCTGGGATGAAGCTTGCTTCATCTTCTTCTGGAAATACTGGCTGGGATACTTGGCCTACACCCACTCAACCTCAAACAAGGAAATGAATCCACCATCGATTTCCTGAGTTTGATGACCCCATTGCAATCCATCCCTCTATGCGCAGCTCTATAGTGTATTCGTATGTCCCTTTCGATCGTCTTCGCTACCTTGAAGACAACTTGCTTTTAGCATGGTATACTTTTACCTTGCCCACCAAAATGGTGCGAAAGGCTCCACACCCCATTGACGCTTCGAGAATCAAACCTTCACTCTTAGCCAAAAAAGAAAAACTTTGTTCCTCTGATTATCTAAAGTGTGTGAATGAACCCAAGTTTCCACCTTCATTTGGAGGGGACCCAACTGCTCCTTTCCTGCCTCCCAATCCTAATTGGATTGAGGAATTGAAGCTCACCCTCTTCGAGAGCCATCATTTTGCTCCCTACCAGGCTCCAGTTCCTCCAACTGCTTATCAGCAATACATAGCCTAGACCTTGCTTGCTGCTTTCTCTCACTTATCCTTTGAGGTCCTTTGAGATGACGTTCCTCACAAGAATCTTTTATGGGCTTGTGACATTATCTCTCGAAGCCACATCCTCAACCCTATAGCCCAAGTAGAGCTTCACACTTTCTTGGATCAACTCCCTCTCATACTCAACTGGCACAAAAATGCTTCTGCCAGCAGTGAGTCCAAGGAGGAGCTTTTTGCTGCTCGCATTCAAACTCAATATGAGGCAGAGAATCTTCTTGAAAAGTATGAGGACTTCAAGAATCATGACTCAAAGTATGGAGAAGATGCCAATGGAGAATATACCAATATGGGTGATATGCACAAGAGAGAGGAGATAGACGAGGTGGAGAGAGCTCTCAAGCAAACAAAATTCGAAATGAAGGCCCAGCAACTCTTCTTCCAAATAAGGGCTCATCAATTAGATAAACCAAATTTAGATAGGATAGAAGAAAGGCTAGAAAAGGAATATGTATTCATTGGATTTTGCTGGAAAAAGTTTCATGATCTTGTGACTTTGTCCATCTCATACTTTTATGAAATTAAAAATGTAACCAAATTTAATAAAATTGGGTTTTCCTTATTTCAATTTACATGATCTGGTTTTATATTCCAATTGTATGATCGATTGTATGGTTAATATGACTTTATTCCTTACTCTGTCTATGTAATATGTGAATAACAACTTCGAAGCAACCAATTTGCTTTGATGCCTGGTTTTAAAGGTTTCGAAGCATGGAGTTTCTTTTTGAGAGAACATTTGTCTTGGGTTTTCATATCCCAATTATATGGTCAATCCAATCTGTGCAAACAATCAGTTTTGACTTAACCAATCTTGCTTCGAAGCCTAGTTTAAGTGTTTCGAAGCATATAATGTTTTTGCAAAATGACAACATTTGTCTTTGAAAGGACTCACTTTAGTAAAAAGGTGTATGGGTAAGTCTTTTGATCTTTGAAATTTCCACATTACCTGACCAAGTACTGGCTTTGCAATGCTTACTCATTCTGGAGTCCAAAAACTTAAGCAAGAACCATATTCTATTCACAGAATACTATAAAACTCCTTCAAAGGAAATTTCCTTTTATGGAAAGCCTAAAACCATACCCTCAAGACTTTCAAAGTAAACAAATCACAGCTATGCTTGACTTTGACGTATAAGACTAGCTTCGAAGCCAACTACCTGTTTTCGAAGCCAAGCCGAGTATTTGAAAACTGGCTTCAAAGCCAACTCCCTGTTTTCGAAGTCAAGCTAAGCATTTTTTAAATGTGTTTCCCTCCTTCATGATGAATCCACATCTTGTTTTAAAAGTAACTCTCTTTCTTGTGTTTTCAGTAATTTTAAAATAAAAAAAATTAATCAGACACATGGGTCAAATTCAAGTTTATTTAACTCGTTATACTAAATGGGTAATTTTGGACAAAAAGGTTTAAAACTCCATCTTCTCGCGCTTTATCTACACCCTTGTCCAAAATTTCCCTCTCACTTATATTGCTCCCGACTCTAACTTCTTACACTTCTCATACTTACTCTCCTCATTTCCCTTTAAACTGTTCATTGATGGCTTCTTCTTCTTTAAAAGTACCAGTCGTCGAGCGTATGAGCCCGTCTGTGGCTTTGAGGAGGTGTATCAACGAAGAGTGTGGCAAATACAAAGTTAGTGAATGAAACGCCATTGATGGACGTATCTTCATCCCCTGTCACCATGCTCAAGGGGAGTTCGTCCTTCAGGGAAGTCCCTACTCAACTTCCTGCTCTGTACCCTCGTTTAGAGGATCATTTCCTCCTTTACGAGGGTAGCCTTGACTGGGGCAACTGGAGGATGAACCGACCTCGTCGCTGCTGGCCCACACTGAGGCTAGAATAGGAGGATTGGTATGATCGAGTTTTTCCTGCCAGAACATGGAACCTCTAAGAACTCTGCATTTTCGATGCTCTTCGACTCTTTAGGTTCCCTATTCCTGAAGACCCTTTCCTAATACCTACTGCACTTTGTTTTTGGAATCCTGCTTTTAATTTTTTTCCAATTTCGGTGTGGCATGATGGCCCCTATTGTCCTTGATATGTGCCATCTCTTAGGGTATCACCATTGGCACCCATTTCGGTCTAGATTATCCTGACCTTAAGGTGTCACGACCCAAACCCGCCCCTATGGGTTTAGCATCGTAACCGGCCAGTAATCCGTGATTACCAAAGGCCTGCTTAACAGTAATGATAGTAATACAGAGTAAGGGGCTGGCGGAAGCCAAACAGTAAATGAAAGATGTCCAATGAGCTTTGAAAAATCTGAATGCAAAAAGACTTCTATAAACAAGCCACATTCATAACCAAAACATATGTACATACATCATATACACAAACATCCAGGTTAAGGACCAAATCCCTTCACCATAACTGTACAGTCAAGTCTTATTCAGTCAACACAAAACAAAAACAAAAGGGTGAATCTGAAACACCCCAAAATAGCCTTGGCTTGGACAGATTCGGAACCTCGAAGTGAGGCATAACGGTTGGCTTGACAAACGGGAGCTTGGCCTAACGCTCCTAGCTTCGGTCTGGTGCCTGGACACCTACATATAAATATAAACAGTGAGCTAAAGCCCAGTGAATAACAACTGTGTAAAGGGGTTAAGAATGAATGTCCTTTCAGCAGTTAAACCAGTCAATTGTATCTGTGGAACAGTTATTCAATCAGTGGCCTATATTACATGCCATACAGTCACTTAGAAACCATAGTGGTCATATGTGGTACATCCCATAGCAGAACAGTACAGTAAACAGTAGGTCTTATTAGACCGAACAGTCAATTGATGGCCATCAATACAGTAACAGTAGTTCCAAGGATAGGAATTGACAGAGATCTCTGTAACAGTAACAGTAACAGTAGTTGCTATGGATGCCACAAGTACAGTTCAGAACATAGGACAAACATTCATTCAGTAACAGTAAACAGTATCACTTCAGAAAACATTACAGTCGATCGTTCAGAAAATAATTATAATTGAACATATCTTTACAACATTGTTACTCACAGAGTACTGGGCTATAGACAAGCTAGTCAGCGTCCTCGAGTGCCAACCCTACACGTTACAGAACGAACACACACTAAATAACTTAGCCCCTAAACTTGACTTGGTGTAGTTCTACATCAATATCCTCATTAAGACGCCTTAAACATGGCCTAGGATGGAATGAGGATGCAAAAATGCACTTTAAAACACTTTTCAAAATTTGCTGAAAACAGGGTCTCGCTCGAGCGTGGCTTTCTTCGCTCGAGCGAGCTTACCAAAATAGAGGGGTCGCTCGAGCGCAAACTCCTTCGCTCGAGCGGTCTATAAAAATACAAAAAGTACTGGTTGTTGAAATTCTCTGCTCGATGCTCGCTCGAGGGTGAGACACAATCCTTCGCTCGAGCGCAGGTCTCGTCGCTCGAGTGTGCTTCTGCGTCCACAAAAACCTGAGAGCTTGCAATCTACGCTCGAGCTAGCATTCCGTCGCTCGAGCGGAATTCAGAAAACAAAGGTGCTCGCTCGAGCGTGGAATCCTTCGCTCGAGTGAGGAAGCCAAAATCTGGATTTTCCAAATTTGCCTCCAAAGCTCAAACCAAGAATTAAACTTATCAAAACTCAACCTTTTGGGCCAATTTTCTAGAAAACACTTGGAAATTCATACTACAACATGTTTTGAAGATCATTTTACAAAATCAAAGTCCAAAGTAAGCCAATTAAACACCAATTTCGAAGAAACTTGAAGAACAATGCAAGAACATAACATGCATGAATTCTCATGAACTCTAATGCTCCAAAAGATGACCAAATGCAAGATTGAGCTCAAAATCATAGTGAATTCATGGACCATAACTAAAATATGAACATGCATGTGGAAATTCTCATGTAATTGATCTCAAAACTCAATGATATGGGCATGCATGCATGAAATCACTCTCAAATCAACACTTTGAGCTAATCCTAGGCTCAAATCACTAATTTACCATGAACCATGCAAGAAACAACCTAAATTCATAATCAAGAGGATGAATTTCCTACCTTAAGTCTTGAAATCCAAGTATGTTAGCTCAATTTTGCAAATCTTCTTCAATTCCTCTATTTTCCAAGCCAAATTTCTTGTTGAATCAATTTTCTCCTACTCTCCCTCTCTCTCTCAATTTTGGTCTCCAAATGGATGAAGATGATGCATCAAAAATGATATGAATTACACCCCAACCAATGCCTCTAAAGTGGCCCACTAATGGCAAACATGTAATAAATTCAAACTAATGTAATTTAACATTATTTAATCTAATTAATCATTCCAAATCAAATTTTAATTAAGCCTACCATAAAATCATATAAATTCTAATTAGCATATAACACTAATCAATTTCTAATTCGGTCACCGATAAGGCCTTCATTTCGCAATTCGAAGTCAAAACATAAACAGATCATTAAATGACAAACAGATATGAATGCAATTAAAACAACGCACTCATACATTCAATTTAGCATTTCAATTTAGGATTGTCACATAAGGTTCCTTTCTCTATTCCCCCTTTGAACTCTTCATTTAGTGATTTTGTGAGCTCCTAAAATAAGAAGGAAAACCTTGTAACAGACCGAGAGTTTTTTTCTTTTCTTCTATACTGGCTTTATAAATTCCTTTTATATACCTCTTCTTAGAGGATTATGCCTGAATTTGCTCCTCTTGCCAAGGCTCTTGCTTTGAAGAAGAATATAGCCTTGGTTCCTTATGTTTTGGGCATGTTTACAGAGTTTGCTCTTAATTCTATGAGAAGCCTATGGATGTTAACCAATGAGGTCCATTCTGGGTGCTCTAACTATGGCTCTTTGCATACTTCCCAGCCTTTCACTCCAAATGTTTAAAATTCTTGGTTCAAGACCTTACCACTTATGGGGTGAAGTTTGCCAAAATCTCCCTCTATCCATCCAATTTTGCCTTATATTTTTCCTTTTTTTCACCAACTTCCAGCTTCCTCTTTTTCCACATTCTTCTATCCCTTTGAAGCTAACACCGGGCTAGCATGGCTGAGAACCTTTCTATCTAACAAGATCTGCTCCAGACCCTAACACAAAGATATGTAGGCCTCCATTCTAACCCCAATGGAGCTTTTTGTGGGCACCTTGAATCCTTAAGCATACAAATACATATCTGAAGCCTACTACCCTGCCCAATTTGCTAGGCAATTTAGGCTTACTCCTGTCCCTCTTTGTAGCCATTCTAATCCAAATCTGGCAACCAGAGAGCTGAAAGTACAAAAAACCTAGCTGGATGAAGCAACCTCCAAGCTGATACAAGATTTGATTGAATTTGAATTTTCTCCCTTCATCTCACGAGGCAATGCACTAAAGAGATATCAAAAATTGGTGGACAGCCAACATGGAAGTGCATTCGGCTATCTCCCTCAATGATCTGCTGGCAGGGCTAGATGTGTCTTCTCAAGCCAAGCCCAAGGAGACTAGGGTCACTATCACGCTCTCTACTGCTCCTGCTACTTCATCTCCTCCTCCTAGAGTCACTAGGGCTACTTCGAAGAAAGGTATGCACCCTGTCCCCTTCACTCTTTTCCTTTTATGATGTCTTGTCTGTTTACTCATAGCTTCAATATTTGATGCAGGAGCTTCACAGGAGGCTTCTCCTCAAAGGACTCAGGCCTTGAACATTCTCAAGGGTAAGCAACAACAACAGAAGAAAAGAAAACTTTTGATCGACCCTGAAGAGGAGATACTTGAGAAAGGTAGAAGAAGAAACACCATTAAAAAGGCAGAAGAAGAGTACATTCGCTCTTATTGAGCTTATTGTGGACTCCACCCATGAGGCAGCTACCAAAACAGTGGAGAAGGAACAATCCAAAGAGATTATTGTCTTTCAGAGATTTGAGAAAAAAAAGGCAACAATAACTGCTAAGTGAGGAAGCTGCTGCCGCCGATGCACTACAAAAGGAAGCTACGAGGAAGAGCAAGACTGCTAAGCATTATACCCTTCGCAGCTCTCCAATCATTACCTCTGTAACCACTAAGGTAGGTAATTATCCTTAGTCCCTTTCAACAACTCTCTTTTCCAAGACGCAGCACATATTTAACATCTTTCTGATTTCTAGAATGCAACAGCAGCCAGCCTATTCCTTATCATCTCATTACTACCTTCTTCTACTTTGCCTGGGAATGAAGGGCCCTTTTTGGCTTTTACAGAGCTGAGGGTAGCTTTAAAAGGAAAAAGGAAAGTCAATCTTGAAGTGCCAATGAGTGCAGAGCCTATCCAGTCAATATTTCCACTTTCTAGCTCTTCACTCCCTATGCCTTCTCCCATTTTTTCCTTAAGGCCACGCATCCCATCTTCCCTTTCTCCTGGCCTTTTCAATTCCTTGAACCTACCTTTGATCTCCATTGTCTTACCTTTGCAACCCTTTTCCAGAGTCCTGGCTACCCTTTTATCACTTGTGAGAGCCCCAGTTATCACTTTATCTTTAGTGGTGGCTAGTACTTCCAAAGAAGACACTGGCAACTCACCAATTCCCTCTCCACCATCCAACTCCAGTCCCTCTTCTCTAGACTTGTTGGTAGTCAGGACCATGGACACTGCTGGGGAATCCTCCACTCCTTCTCCTATTTCCATGCTTCCCTCTCTTCCTTTAACTAGTGACTCATTTGTTCTACCAATGTTAGAGGAAGAGATGGACATCTTCGAGGCTCAGCTGGCTAGTTTATTTGACATATCTTCACCAACTCGAGCAACAGACAATGAGGTTGAGCCATTAATCCTTGTTAACTCCCTTTTGGAGATTGTTGAGAGCTCTTCCATTGCTACTGAAGCCTCTTTGCCTTAGGTGGACTTGGGCACTTGCTTAGATTTGTTGAAATCATTCTCAAGGATTCCATTTGAAGCCTTACAAAAGTCTATTATAAAGAATGGTTTCCTCAAATGCTGCAAAATCTTCGAGCAATCCAACATGGCCTTCTCAAGCCACTAATCCCAGGCAGCAGCCACTATAGATTTCTATATCAATATATGCCACATGCCCAAGGCTGCAGAAGAGGAATTGTTGCAGGACAAAGAATTTCTCTCCCAAATACATGCTGAGGTGTTTGACTTGAAGGGCAACACTCTTATGTCTCTCAGCTTCGAAACCAACTCTTGTAGAGGAAGGCCCAACTGGAAGAGGAGCTAACAGTAATCAATCTAGCCTTGGATCAAAATGTTGAAAGTTGCAAACCACCAACGAAGGGCTAGCTGACAAAAAGCAAGAAATGGCTACGGCTATACAATTGTTCCTATCCCCTTAAGAGTAGAGAGTCAATTGTAAGGGAACAACTGAAACATTGTACTAATTTTTGGGCCAATTTATGGCTTCATGTACTTAAATCCTTGTGAAATGAAAATTCTTATTGATTATGCTCTTAAGTGTTCAATGCTTCTTTATTATTTTTGATTAGAACTTCCTACACTCATTGTGTTTTCCACATAGTTAGATAATAAGGCTTCAAATATCTGCCATTGATCTTCTTGGGGGTGCACATAACCTCTTAGATTTCTCAGATGGTAGGATCCCCCAGGTAGGACTCTATGGATTTGGTATGGTCCCTCCCAATTAGGTGACCGTTTGCCAAATTTATGGCTCTTAATTCTTATTGGCAGTATTGTTTTCCATACCAAATCTCCTTCATCAAAGCTAATGTGCTTAACTTTCTTGTTATAGCTTCTGGCTGCCCTTCTCTTTTGGAAAAGAATATTATTTAATGCCAAAACTCTAACTTCATCTACATTCTCTAACTCTAAGAACATGCTTTGATGATATTGCTCAGTAATTAACTAGTCTTGGCATTTTACTCTCAAGGATTTGATATTAACTTCTACAGGCAACACTGCATCATGTCTATATACTAAGGCATAAGGAGTGATTCATGTACTTGACCTTGGAGAAGTCTTATAAGCCCATAACACACCAATCCCTAGGATTGTCTTCCACAACTCTTTGTATTCATTTTTTCAAGATTTGTTAGATGATTCAGGTTGACCATTTGATTGGACAAAATAAGGGGTGGAATTAATAAGACTAATTCCAAATTCTGCTGCGAAAGATCTTACCATCTTCCCATCAAACACAGTCCCATTATCCACAATTATGGTCTGTGGGATACCAAACTTATGGATTGACTCTTTGATAAATCCAATAATTTTAGTCTGATCCACAGCCTTATAAGGCTTAGCTTTGACCCATTTAGTGAAATAATTTGCGGCCACTAGAATGAAACAATGATGCCTTGAAGATGGTGGATATATTTTCCCTAACATATCCATTGCCCATCCTCTAAATGGCCATGGTTTCACAACTGCATGCAAATCAGTTATTAGCATATGTCCTATCATGCCATGCTTTTGGCATGCTTGACATCCCTTTGCATACCCTATGCAATCCTTAAGGATGGTTGGCCAATAATAGGAATGCCTTCTAAGCAACCATCTCATCTTCATACCAAGTTGATGGGCACCACAAATGCCTTCATGTTCCTCAGCCATAGCAGTCAATGCCTCTTTTGGCCCTAGACATTCCAATAGCAGCCCATTTGCTCCCCTTTTGTAAATAGCATTCCCATATACTATAAATCGCATTGACTGCAATTTAATCTTCTGTTGGCCTTTGAAGAAGGACCCATCAAATATTGGATGATTGGATGTCTCTAATCATGTTCTTCTAAGTTATTCTGGTTAACTACTACCATGATACCCCTTTTAGCCAAAAGTGGTATTAACTTTTGATATGTTGCTTGACTTATGTCTACTTAGGTGTCATCCCTTCTTCTGAAATTCAAAGCCCTCTGAGCTACATCATTGGCTTTGTGATTCATGAATCTTGGGATATAAGTCATATTGGCTATCTGAAACTGCGAAAGCAAATGCAATGCAACAACATAATACGATAACATGCTTGCACTTTGACATTTAAAAATTCCTTTTACTTGGTTGATTATCAATTGAGAATCTCCAAATATATCAACAGCATGAGCCTGTAATCCAATAAGTATCTTAAGTCCCATCACCAAAGCCTCATACTTAGCTTAGTTGTTTGAGCAAGTAGCTTCATCAACTCTGAAACCATGTGTGGTTTTTATCCCTTGTAGTGACTTAATCACAACACCAACCCTAACTAGACCATTGGCTTTTGATCCATCGACCCACATTTGCCATGGCTCAACATTGACCATACCAAGATCCATTATTTCTTGGCTTTCTATTTAAAATGGATGATCTGCCAAAAAGTTAGCCAAAACCTGTCCTTTCACTGCTTTTTAGGGAACATATTCTAGATGAAACTTTGATAGAGCTAATATATATTTGTCAATTCTTGCTCTTAGCATAGGTCTAGATAACATGTATTTAACCAAGTTTGTGGTTGTAATTACCAAGACAACAGTAGGCAAAAGATAAAATCTTAATTTCATTGCTGCAAAGTACAATGCTAGGCACAGCTTTTCTACAGCTGATTATTTACATTCACAAGAATTTAAAAGCCTACTAAGGTAATAAACTGCTTGTTCATTGCCTTCCTTATTGTCCTGAACTAGAAAAACTCCTAATGAATCTTCTGCTGCAACAATGTATAGCTTCAAGGGTTTATCTCTCTTTGGTGGCATCAACACTAGAGGCTTGGCCAAGTAGGCTTTGATTCCTTCAAATGCAGCTTGATGCTCGGCTGTCCATACAAATTCTTCTTTACTTTTTAGCTTTAACAAAGAAGAAAATATTTTAGTTTTCCCTGTAGTGTTAGAAATAAACCTTCGAAGAGAATTAACCCGACCAAGGAATTTTTGTAATTCTTTCTTACTTCATGGAGGTTTGGCCTCAATGATGGCTTTGGCTTTATTTTGATCAATCTGTATTCCCTTCTTGTGCACTACATACCTCAAGAAGTTTCTAGTTGATACACCAAAAGCACATTTGAGAGGGTTGAGTTTCAACTTGAACTCTCTCATTCTGTGGAAAGCTGCTGTCAAATGAACCAGGTGCTCCTCCATGAACTGGGATTTCACAACAATATCATCAATGTAACACTCTAAGTATCCTCCAATGAGATCATGGAATATAGTGTTCATTGCCCTCTGATATGTTGCTCTAGAATTCTTTAATCCAAATGGCATCTTGACCCATTTGAAGGTGCCAATGTTTCCAGGACACCTGAAAGCTGTCTTGTGGACATCCTTCTCTACTATGCAGATCTGGTTATAACTAGAATGCCCATCCATCATGGACAACACCTTGTGTTCTGTTGAACTATCCACCAATAAATCAACTATAGGCATGGGGTACTCATCTTTTGGAGTCGCTAAATTTAAGTTTCTAAAATCAATGCATACCCTCATTTTGTCATTCTTTTTTACCACAGGCACAATATTAGATAACCATTCAATATATCTGGTTGTTCTAATGAAGCCTGTTTTGAGGATTCTAACAATCTCCTCTTTTACCTTTTGAACCACTTCAGGGCTCATCCATCTTGGTTTCTGCTTGTGTGGCTTGAAATTAGGCTTCATTGGGAGCCTATGTTTCACTAATGATCTGTCCAACCTAGGCAATTCATTACAAGACCAAGCAAAATAATCCTTGTATTGTTTCAGGACAACCAACAACTGGTTCCTGTCATTAGGATCTAACCAAGCACTAACATAAGTAGGTTGTTGTGCTAAACTTTCACCTAGGTTGACTTTTTCAAAGAGATCTTGCACTTGGGCACTCACTGATGTTTCTCATTTGACTTCTTCTATCTTCGAAGCAACACTTTCATCTGGCTCTACCTTTACCGTTTCTGGTTCGACATCCTACTCTCTTCTTCATAGACAAAATCTATCCACAAAACCTCTTCTTCATGTATTTCCTGGACTTTCATTTCAATGTCCAATGCACAGCACCTTCCAAGAGCCAAAAGTTTGGCCTTTTGTTGCTCCTGATTACAACCAATCATTATGGCTTCTCTCTCTTTTTCCTGCACTTTCTGGACTATTGACTCTACATCCAATGCTGAAAATTTGATTAAAGCCAAGGGTCTGGCTTCTTAGTCTTGACCCTTTTGCCTATAACTAGGCATCATTGTCATCTTTGGTGATGAACTCTTCATCAGCACTCTCCTGTACTAGATACTTCAGGTGTGCTACTTCCTCATCAGCCGTCACTTTGGCTGTTCCATCAAATTTCCTCAGCACACTGAGTGATACCACCCCTTTAGTGTATAGCTTGGCCTCTACAAAATTCGTTTAAGTAATAAAGAGCTGTAGGTCTGTATTGATCTCCTCTATTTCCCCATTGCACAGTACTATCATTATCTTCTGATGTAGAGAGGAAGACAACTTTTGTTTGTGTGGATCCAGTCCCTACCATGCAAAGCATTATACTTGGCATTGTTATCTATAACAAAGAATGCTATCATGAAATCTATGGTTCCCACACTTAGGATGATAGGCAGAATGCCTTGAGCCATTTGCTTATCCCTAGCAAAACCAGCAATGGTTGTGCTTGTTAGGATCAACTTGGGGTTTCTTTTCTCCAACTTCTTCAAAGAGGACCTCAAAAGCAAGTTCACTGCTACCCCATTGTCCACTAACACTTTGTTCATTTGTATCCCATCGAAGTAAGCCTTGACGTACAAGGGCTTAACATGCTGGGTCATGGATATCGTAGGGTATTCGAAGGGGTATGAGAGGTTAATGCTCACCTCCTCACTTTCTTCATCAGTTTCCATGGGCTTGGCCACCTCAAATTCATCTTGAACCATGCTAGCTTATGAATCCCCACTAGAAACTAAAATGGGGTCATTCTACTGGCCTTGTTGGTTCTCCTCCTCAACTTGGAATTCCTGAGGTAGCACATAAACCATATTGACTGGTACTGGAGGGAATGAGCCAAATTGTATCGGTAGCTGTGATTGCTCCATATTGGTTTGCTCTAATGCTTGGGAGGCATCCTCCATACTGCATTCCGGCACCTCAGTGCTAGTAGCTTCCTTCAAAGTAGTTTGTTTATGATCTGCTTCTGTTGGCTTTTTAACCAGGAAGGTCTGTTCAGCCATAAAAGCTTCGAACATTTCATCTTCAGCCAATTCTTTCTCTTGGCCTAGTTCAACCTCTCCATCCGTCTTATCATCACTCTTTATCAAGGCCTTTTCAAGATCTGTTAGGCTAGATTTTTCTTTGGCTTTTAGTTCAGCATGAACCTTGGCTAATTGTTCTCTACTGGCACCCTCTTTGATCTTGGAACCAGGCCTTGAACCTTCTTCTTCTTCTATCTGGCCTTTTGACTATGCCAAGGAAGTACTTTCTCCACTTTCTTTCAGGTCCCTCTGATACTGGGTGTACCTTGGCTGGATTTTCCTCCTTTGGGACCTGGAAATTACAGGAACCATATCTGGTACTCTTGTTTTTGGGTTTTTGAGCAGAACCCAATTATTTAGAGCCACCAAAGGAGGCTTGATCATCCTTCCCTTGTCCCTGAAAGTCCTGCTTTGGACATGTATTACTTTAGGTTTGTTCTGTATGACAAACCAATCTGGAATCCCAGGGACCCATGAACCCACTGCTCTAGTTGCTGGGCATGCTACTCTTGTCTTCAAAACTGGCTTCGAAGCAATTCTTGAAGGCCAATAACTAGGCCTGGTTCCCTGTCTTGAGCCAAATTTAGGCTTTCCTTCAGGCTAATTACCCACCATGTAATAGTTAGGTGGCTTGGTTTCATGCAAGGTCTCTTTTCCTTTAATTGTTTCCTAGTGTCTGGGTGGTCAATCAATGATGAATGCTATCTAGGACCAGTTGGATATGGCCTTCTGGTGTAGGTGCTGGCTGGTTTTCAGTCTTTCTGCATATCCTTGTAATATTGTTTCCATCAATTGGGAGCCCCATCAGCCATTTGTAACTCGTCTTGCACATAGGACACATCGTCTGCACTACAGTTGCTTCGAGGGAGTCATCATCCAATGTTTCTTCGTTTGAGCCACCCCTTTGGCTTGCAGAGCTTTGCCCACTAGCTGGTGAGCTTCTTGTGTCCTTCTTAAAGGCAGCCTGGTTAGCAACATGCATCTGTACATTGGCTTCCTCTAATTCCTTAAAAAGAGATTTAGGAGATCTGGGATGCCAACATTGACTGCTGCCTCTCTAATTTCTGGAAATGGATTGGTGTCAACTCCCATGGCTTTCTCAGTCTTGGTTGGAAACTTTAGCCTTCCCTTCCGAATTTGCTCTTGGATCCTGTCTCGAAAAACAATGCAGTTTTTAGTTGAGTGAGACCAAGAATTATGTCATTTGCAGTATAATTTCTCTTTAAGTTCTTCAGGAGTAGGTATCTTAACTCCTTTTGGTAACTTCAAGAAATGTACTACAAGCAAATGATCAAAAATGTCATCTGCTTTTGTTATGTCAAAAGAATACTTCCTATGAAGGTTTTCCTTTTTAAACTGCTAGTCTATTGTAGTGTCTTTCTGAATCAATGCCTCACAGGTCATAGGTTCTTTTCCTATGATCTCTGCTGCATCGATTTCATAGTTAGGGTCCCTATAATAGGTCTTATAGGATGCATTGTTTCGATCATGTTCTTCTTTTAGTCTCAAAACTTAGCTGCATCAAACTTTTTTCGAAGCCTAAATTCCAACTCATTTTGAGCCAATCTTACAAATTCAGGCTCAGATAATATGACCCTACATTGGTTTCGTGCCCTTTTAAATCTAGCAATAAATTGAGCAGCCTTTTCATCAGGCCTTTGGCTCAATCTTGCCTAGTCTGCCATAGAAACCTCAGGCTCTGTTTGGAAAAATTGGGCATGAAATACCTCATCCATTTGTTGCCAAGTTTGGATAAAGCCAGGTGTAAGGTTTATATACCAAACGAAGGCTACTCCAGTTAGAGAGTTTGGAAAAAGTCTCAGTTTCATATAATCATTATTAGCGAACTCACCACTGGCCTATAAACCTAGCAATATGTTCGACCGTTGACTGGTTTCCATTTCCATTTCCATAAAAAAAGGGCGAAATCTGGTATTCTAAACCCCCTTGGATATTCATGTACCCTATCCACCCATTCTGGGTAAGGCTTTTTGTACACCGGAGTTTGGACCCTCCGAGCCTTAGGTCCACACATCTCTCTAACAATATCAGCAATTTGGTCCCTGGGAACCATATTTTGTGCTGGTTAAACCACTACTGGAGGAACAAATACAAGGTTTGGAGGAACTCCATGTGCCTGAGGGCCTCTTGGCCCATATATAGGTACATTCAAGACTGGTTGTCCTTGTTATATTGGTTGCTATTAAAGATATGGTTGACCTCTTGGAATTTGTCTTGGGAAAGGCCCTACGAAAGGTGATACAAAAGAAGGAACAGGTGTTGTTTCTCTTCCAACCGCAGGAAATCCTTCCAACCCCCCGGTGCAAATTCAAACATAGGATTAGTGAAACCCCGTGTGCTAGGTATGGCTTCAAACATAGGATTTGAAAACATCCTCATGCTATTCCCTTGTGCTGGCCCAGATCCACCAATTTGTATGGTTTTGCTGGTGGGCAATGGTACATTTTGATTTGCTAGTGGTCTTGAAGGAGCTTCATACCATGACTAAGGCACAAGTGATGGCCACTCATGATTTTGATTACTAGTCTGACTATTAGTTTGTCTATTATTTTGCATAGGCTGTTTATCTCCAGCCAATCTATGCTGAAGGGAATTCATGTTTTCTTCAGCCTGTCTTATGACAGTTGGTTGATGAGAGTTCATTTGATCCAAAAAGGATGTTGCTCATCTTTCCATTGTATACATTAGTTGCTGCCCCATAGCATCTACTAAACCTTCCCATGGATTCATTGGTTGGGTAGAATGGACAGTTGAAGGTCCAGTTTCATGGCCCTGTCCAGTATGTTGGACATGTGTTGCATATTCTGAAGTGCTGGTCTGTTTGACCATTTGTGGAGTATCTGATGGGATAGGTGCATCCATAGGATGTGATATTACATAATCCTCTGGGTTATGTACTTCTACCTCTCATTCCACACCCTCTTCCAGGCGTTCATTTTCTCCTCTTACTCTACGTCTAGCCATTTTTAATAGTCCCGCTGGGCGTGCCAAAAATATATGTTGGCTTTTTGGCTTTTGAAGGTTAATTATGTAATTTAAAGCGTGCCAACAAGGATCAATAAGTTCTTGTAGAATTTTAATTGCCAACTAATTATCAGACAATTGTGTTGAAATTCTTTCAACCTCAATGAAGAAGACTCTTACTGGTGGCTTGTTTAGGAGAAACTTATAAATAATTCAGGTACAAAATAGTTCAGAAACTGAATTTCATTAAGTAAATAAGAACTTACAATTAAATGACCCAGCCTTGAAAAGGTTTACAACAACGACTACTTGGAACTACTCCTAAGAAATGAAATGCAATATAGGAATTAAAGAATTGGAATTGTAACGACTGAAAAGAAAAATATGAAGTAAACACCTAGTTTCTAGATCTGAGTCCGGATCCTCTTCTTGTGGCCTTCTCTGCTATTTATACTTTCTGAAGGTAATCGTCGAAGTGGGCTTCTAACCGCCGAAATGCCCTTCCATGATCATTGGTTATGGCCCTGAACAATTTACTCCCACGACGCCTTTCTTACAGCTGGACTTCTCTCTTGAATTTGAATTCGAATTCGAATTGTGAGTACACATCACCTAGCGTCTTCAAACTGCTTCTATACTGCGCAGATCCATTATTACGAATATGAATTGCCACGTGTATGCTGTTGATAGGAGACTCGCCTTAACTCCCCAAATTACTCTTTACGAGTTACATGTTAAGCTGGGATTGGCCTATACAAAATATATAACGAACAAATTAATAAGTATCTCCTCTAACTTAATTTTCTGACCCCGTCACTGGTTATAAATATAAAATTAATCTACTTTTTTTCATGATATATATATGGATCCAAAAATTATTATTATTATTATTTTATTAAGGTGTTAAGTGCCATTCTGTTGTGTAATTGACCATTTGGCCCCTTTTTAGTCCTACTTCTGGAGTTGTAGTCCTACTTTGGGAATCGAAGAGAAAGAACAAAGCAAGTTATTTTACATAGCAGCAATGGTTGGTGACCCGAATTCAGTGGCTCGAATGGCTCGAAACTGTCAAAACGACGTCGTTTTGGACGCAAAACGACTTCGTTTTGGCAGTTTTGAGCAATTTGAGCCACTGATTTTGTGGCCCTCAAACATTTTTCTTTTACATAGAGTCATAATATTAGTGTTTTTTAAGATTTGATTTATATAAAATATTATAATAAAATTCAATAAATTATAATTATGATAATAAAAATTAAATATAAACTTTATAAAGAAACTTTCGAAGTGGAAAAAAATATTTCAATTATTACAAAGGGAATAAGACTTATACGTAAGTAGAGAAATTCAAACCACTGACTTCCTAATGATATATATGAAATCTGACCAATCGAGTTAACCCTATTAATTGTCAAGATATTAGTTTAAAAATTACAGTGATATTTAAGTAAATTTTCAATAGGAATTTTTTTTTTTTTGCTCCTAATCGTTTTTCTAAAATCATTTTTTTTTTCAAATAAGTTGAAATAAATTTAAACTATTTTCCATAAGTTACATTTTTTTTTTTTTTTTGGGGCCATGAGTTACTTCAAATGGTAAAAGTCCCAGCTTTTAAATGGTTATTTGAGGAGTATTTGATAATCTGATGCAGTACTTAAAATTAAATATATTAAGTCATAATCAATTAAATCTATTTGATAACTACATTGGATATTACTTAAAAATATAAATGCCTCTTAAAATATAGGTAAAAAACTTAAGAAAATTTAAGTTCTATAAAACTTACTTAATTCTGACTGAATTTATAAATATTAAATGTGAATATCGATATACACTATTATAACTTACTATCACCATCACCACCACCACCACCACCGCCACTACTAGCACAACCATCACCATTGTTACTGCTACTATACTACCACCACTACCATGTCACCGTCATCACTACCACTAATGCTACAACCACCACCACCACTACTAGTACCACCTTCATCATTATTGTCATTGTTACCATAAACACTACCATCATTTTATTACCTCTATCATCGCTACCGCCACCGCCACCGCCAACATACCACCAACAACAACGCTACCACTACCAACACCACCATCATATCATCACCACTACTACTACTATTACCACCATCATAATATAAAAAATTGAAATATACAATTTAAAAATAATAAATTTTAAATTTGATCTTATACATATCAAACAATTTATTTTTAATTCAGTACTTAAATTTCTATCAAATAGTTTTTCAATTTAAAATATTAGCATTCAATTTTTAATACTTAATTTTTAGTATCTAATTTGCAATTTTCAGCTTTAACAAACACGGCCTAAGTAACAGTCTCACTGAGTTGAGCCCAACAGATGACGTCTTAGCCCAACAGAATTTGTGTCCGTGGGCCACAGACAGCCAAACTTGACTTTAACACAAAATCGGACAATGGCCCTACCATTGAGATTCATTTCAAAAAAAATAGGTAATTTACGCACAGGTCTTATTATGAAGACGTGTGCACTATTAAATTTTACAAATATTTATATAGGTTAAAATGTATGGCAAGTGTTAGTGATGATTTTTTTTAAATCTATCACTAAAACCAATTTTTAATGACTTTTTTTTTTTTTGGTGCCGATTTTCTAAATCTATTACTAAAAATGATAATTTTTTTTTTTTTGATCGGCAAATGTTAGTTGTTAGTTGTTAGATTAGCACCTATGGGAGCAAAGCTCCCCACCCTTGGCAAAGCACATAAGTGCTTGCCCTCCCTTAATTCAACCCCCCTAAGGGGAGTTGAACCCATGACCTCCTTGGGACTAAGCCCTAAGGAAGGCATGGTGGCCAACTAGGCTAAGCCTAGTTGGTTACTAAAAATGATAATTAGTGGCATTTTTTTATGAGACTTTTTCAATTGTGACTAAAAATTAACAATTAGTGACACTTTTTTTTTATTCATGAAAAAGGCACTAAAAAAATAAAAATTAGGATTTTATGGTAACAATTAAAAGTGAACAAGTCTTTTTGATGCACAAAAAATTCAAGAAAACTTATTGGTGCATCCATATCTTTCTAATAGGACTTTTCAATCAGTTCCCCATAAAAATAAAGGACAGTAACGAACCAATCCAGACCGAACTTATTTATCAGAATGTCTCATTCAACTTTCAATAATAAATTTATTATTTTTGTAAAACAAAAAAAAATTAAACTACTCATATTTCTCATATCATATTTCAATATAAACTAATACAACCAAAAATAAAAATCTCTCAATCGTTAATATGAATAAGATCATCAATATCATTATCAATAACAAATGGTCATTTCAAAAACTTAATGTACATTTAAAAAGTTTCAAATTTTTTTCATTATCAAAATGAGTAGAAAATATGAAAAAATAAAACAAAAAAAACACAAAAAAAAATAAAAAATTACTCAAGACTTATGAGTAAATAAGTGCAACCAATCGGACCTATTAGTAATTATCTAAAAATAAAACAGCCCTAAAAAATTCAAGTAATTGAAGCAGGGTCCTGGCCTTACTGGCCCCATTGGACGTGTTTCATATCATACCATACCCAAGCAAAATATATATGCATATAAAATAAAAATACACACATGTACCACTGAACTGAATCAAGAAGTCATCACACTATTGTTAGGAAATTTTTTAGTACAATCACCAAGAAAATAATCCGAAAATTTGTATAGAGAAAGTGAGAGTTGTATTGAAAATCCTCACTCGACCTTTGAGGGAAGAAACTCAAAAAGGCCATTGATTATAGGTTTAAGGAAGAAGCTCATATTTGCATGAACCATGACCTGTGAAAACAGTGATAACAAAGAGAGATGTTATGTTAGCCATAATCTGTATTGTATACATTAATTATCAAACCATACTGGACAAACCAGTACACTACCTACTTGGTCATGATTAAATACTTCGTATACATAAAATAGTACCAATTAGACCGGTAGTTCTTATATTTTGATTCTTATTAATTTTGATTATGAATTATAATTTTATTTAATTTTGATTATAATTGTTAGTGTTTTTTGAGAGAAAATGCAGACATGAGCTGTATGTGTTATGTTTTTATAGATAAAATTATAAATTTGTTTAACTTAATAAGTTAATCTCAACCAACTCAATAATTATTTTTTTTAAATAAAAATTCCTAATCAATGCTATCCATTAGACCAAATTGACACAAAATTTAAAGTTAAGAGTCAAAATCAAGTTAATTGAAATTACAAAAACCAGAATGACACAAGATACCAAATGCAAAGACTACCGATATAATTTATCCTATAAAATATAATGACCATAAGCTACCACCTTGAAAATACATTCAGTTTATGCTTTATTTATATATTAATTTTTTTAAAGATTATCCCTGGCTATATTTTTCGACAAGGTACTATTGATCAATCCTTGAGTTAATCCCACGTTGGTTGAACTATAAAGAAAGGACTCAGATTTGACTTGCATATAGTCCCAACAAAACCATAATATAATAGGCCCTGGCTTTCGTCCAGTCCTTAATCGGACTGGACTGTGCTGTTGGGCCCGTGGAGGCCCACCACGGGTCCCGTTTTGAAAATCTGAACCGTTCAATGTGTAGAAATCGTCGAGTACTATATGCCTGTGAAAAATCACGTTGATCGGATATCGATAGCTATGTGATCAAATCAGTTTTTTATCAACTGTTAATTTATTCACCGTCCAAATTTTTTTATACAAAACTGATTTGATCACATAGCTATCAATATCCAATTAACGTGATTTATCATAAGCATATAGTACTCGACGAGTTCTACACACTGAACGGTTCAGATTTTCAAAACGGAACCCGTGGTGGGCCCCCACGGGCCCAACAGCACCGTACAGTCCGATTAAGGACTGGACCAAAGCCAGGCCCAATATAATATAACAAAATGATTGAGATTCACCATCTTAGAGGTAATATTTTCTTTTGAGAGTCTTGCAATGTTAAACAAAATGTATAAGTTTTTATAAATGTTGAAAACCTTGTTAAAATGTTTTATTTTTGGATATTTGATTTGTGCCAACAAAAAAAATTTCCCTTCCTTAGCCTAAGCTTTGGCTAGAGAAGAGATCCCATCTGAAAGCAGACCCTTCAAAAGCAAGAAATCACACATGGGCTTACACTTTTTAAGCACGTGGACTGCCCTCCCCATAACATCCCTTGCGCGACTCACAAGCAACCTCACCATGCATAATTAAAAAAGAAAAAAAAGTGAGATCTAGCTATGTAAAAAACAAAAAACAAAACAACAATAAGTTATTTGGTGGTCCCAGAGTTTTCCCCAGTGCTCTTGGATGCCACAAAATGTTAAGGAATCACATGATCATGTGGTTCTGAGACAGTTCACTACAAAAAAAAAAATAAATAAATAAATAATAAAAAAAATAAAAATTAAAGTTTTAGAAACCAAAATTTAGAGATAAAATTATTTTTTAGGGACCAAATATTTTTATTGTGAAAAGTGTCGTCATTATATTTTTAGCAACAAAAATTAGACATTAGTGATGAATTATTATCTTTTTGGGACCAAATTTTTTATCTCAAAAAATAAACCATTTTGAGACGAAATTATTTTGTCCCTAAAAGTGTATTTATTAGTGACATTTTTAAAATTTTGTCACTAAAAGCTTTATTTTTTACTTTTCAAGACGACTTTTTAGCAACTATCCTCACGACAATAGAAATTAGTCCCTAAATGTTTTTTGCAACAAAATTTTCACTTTTAGAGATCAAAAAATTTGACCTCTAAAACTCTTATATGTTGTAGTGGTTGAAGGCAACGTTTCAAAATCACTAAATAATTTTTTTTTTTTTTTTGTCAAAAACACATCAGTGCAATTATTTGTTAATCATAAAATTTATTATGAGTAATACCATGAATTCATAAATTTTATCCTACTTAGAAACGTCAATTTATGACTCAAATTTATTTAAATCTCACACTATACTAATTCAATTTTCACTACATGAACACACTACCTAGAAATTTTCTTGGGACAGTAGACTTACGGTTTGTTTGGGATGCAAGTTTGGGACTAAATTAGCCAATAAAAACAAAACATACTATTTTAGCCAATAAGACAAAATAGCATATCTAAATTATAATTATTTTATTTTTTCTCTCACAATCATTAAATCAACTATTAAAAAAAATTCATCATCATCCCAAACACAATTTTTTTTAACCAGGTTAAAGTAGCCAAATAGTTAAAAAAATAAGCTAAAAAAGTTGATTTGGAACGGATGCCTATGTTAGAATTTTTTATTATCAAACAGGACATGTACTTTTCTTACTTTTGGTTTGAGCAATTATATTATTATTGATTTGGCTGAAAAGAGTGGATGGAGTGACATTGTTCTAGTTTGGTATTCTTACTTGGATCAAGATCAGTGATGATAGCAGCAGCATTGAAGTAGCAACTGCCTCCTTTGTTCTTCATCTTCTGATAATAGCTGTTGAATGCAAAAGAGGCATGGTCCTTGAGAGTGTTTGGCAAATAACAATGCTGTTTTTCTTGTATCTTACTGCAATCTGCACCATTCCTACATGCCCAATCAAGTGCCTTTTGCAACTCATCATCTGGGGTCTGCTCATCAGCTATGCACCAATCTTCAAACTGCCCATCTAATAACACACAACAACCACTTAAATCATAAATAGAAAATTAAATTATTGAACCCCATGCATCTTGTACTGTCGCTTCATAACTGGCCCTTTTCTTTTTCTAGTTATAACCATATAATTTTCCAAAGTGTAATGGATACTATGAGCATAAGAAGAGATTGGAACAAACTACGAGCAAAAAGAAATACATTATTATAACTAGTTTTTTTAGCATAAATATGATATAAATTTTGATGTTTCATGGAATCATCCAAATCATGTTTTCAACCACAAATTTCACCTAAAATGAATCTAAAACATAGTTTACTATTAGAGGAAATAATAGTAAGGCCTCGTTTGGGAAGTAATAGATTTAGCCTAAAAGTCAAAAAGTTACTAAAAAAATCAAAAAGCCTATAACTTACACGAAAAAGTCAAAGATTCCCTTTCTCTTTATTTTTTGCACTTCTTTTCGTAAAAAATTAAAAATTCATTCCAAATATACAAATTTTTCTACCTCATATTTTGTTAAAAAATTAAAAAGTTACTAAAATAACATGCTCCCAAACGAGGCCTAAGTCTATCTGTTGTGGTTTATGTGGAACTCTTTCTTCGATTGTTGCACATAACTCTCCAATCTCACAATTTACAATACCATCCAAAATGCCCAATCATACCGTTAAAGTATAACCACCGTGCACAAAATACACAAAATTATTACATCGTTGGGACTAACTCTACTGAGATCACAATCATTAATTTGGGTTTTATTAGTGAACAAAAATATGAGCTATAATACAAAGTACAAAAATTCCAACAGTGTTTTCCTTTTGTTCTGGCCTTGCCTCTCGGGTTTGTAAGTGGTTATCCTTAAGGCTAAGGCCTTTGATTTGCTTGGCCATGTTTTTGTGCATCCTTTGGATTATGTAATGTATTTCTCATTTGGGGTAAAAAAACAAAAAAAATAAAAAGAAGTAAAGATGAAAAATGAAAGAAAATGGATTCTGTTTTTGGCCTCATGGTGGTGTGGTAAAATAGTGAGTGAACTACCCTTTTCAAATATATATGTTTGTGGAACACAATTAATCAGAGACAACTATGTATTATGTGATCTTTCCCAAGATATATAGATAACCAGAGGATGACATTAAAGATTGATAGAGAAAAAAAAAGAAAGAAAGACAAAACTGAAAGTTTACCAGATTTTTGTGGAATTGATGAGAAAAAGAGGAGAACAAGTAGTAGAATCCTCAGCAAAGCAGATGACATATTGTTCTTGTTTGTGGAGCAGTTTCAGCAGAATCTCTATCAGAATTCAGAACTAGAACTAGAACTGCACATATATGTTTATTATCACCACAAATAGCTCTAGTTTTATTATGGTATGATGTTAGTTTGAGAAGCTAAAGAAGCTTCTTGGCTTTATAAAAAGTAGTGATTCCACCACAATCTTTGAATTGCTTTCGTCTGGGGATAGATAGTGATTTTTATGTATTTTACTTAGAATGTCCAAATTGCCCTCCTTTTTACTTTTGTAATTTCCAGTATAGTCCTTGTTGTATATTGTAGTAAAAGTAGAGAAGAACCGTTTCTATTCACACTGGTCAGAGCATAATAATTAACTGAGTAATTAACTAAATAATCGTTACATTTTTCTAAACCTTTATCATCTCATATTGTACACTCACAATCACCAGTGTAATGAGACCGACATGAATGTTATTAATATTACTCACTATTATCACATTAAAAGTAATAATTTGATAGGTATTTAAATAGAGTTTGGCTTGTACCAAGTGATCATATCAACTTGACAAAATATCCACTTAAGCAAATAGATATGAATTTTATTTAATTATTTAATTTATTTATTTATTTTTATCGTAAAGGGTTATTAAATTATCTAAACCATTTTAATAATTATTTGAATTTGGAACATCAACTAGGCCTTGTTTGGGAAGACTAAATAAGTGTACTTTTTGTCTTTTTTGACTAAAAAATTGAGGTTGAAAATATGGATGTTTGGGTTAACTTTTTGACTTTTTATGGAAAAATGTGTAATAAAAAATTGTGAAAATTGATTTTTAGAGGAAAATTTGAATTGGGAGTTGTGCAGCTGTAATTGTTGACTTTTGGTGAATAGTGTTAACTTTTTAACTTTTTGAGTAACTTTTTGCCTTTTTGGATTATTTGGGAGTACCCAAAGAAGGCCTAAGGGGTTGTTTGGGGTATCCTAAATAAGTGCACTTTTTGTCTTTTTAGACTAAAAAGTTGAGGGAAAAAATATGAATGTTTGGGTTAACTTTTTGACTTTTCATGAAAAAATGTGTAATAAAAAATTATAAAAATTGGTTTGTAGAGGAAAATTAGGATTGGGAGTTGTGCAGCCGTAATTGTTGACTTTTGGTGAATAGTGTTAACTTTTTAACTTTTTGAGTAACTTTTTGACTTTTTGACTTTTTTTACATACCCCAAACTTGGCCTTAATTGTAAAATAAATTTGTTTATTTCACAAATATTTTAATTTAAGCTCTAGAAAAAAAAAGTATATATATACTTTTGTTTTCTTTTTAAATATTTTTCGAGTTTGGGGGTGTTTGGTAGGGCTTTTTTGAGCCAGCTTATAGCTTTTGGCTTTTAAAAAGTTATTTTAAACTGTTTTGTTAAACTTATTTCAAACAGCTTCTGATTCTAACAGCTTATTTTAAGTCAAAAAAGCTGATTCTGAGAAGCTGCTCACCCATTGCTTCTGATTATCAGCTTCTGCTGTTGACATATTAATTCACGCTTATACTCTTAGATTTTTTTATTTTTTATTTTTTTAAAAATAGAAAAAGACCCAAATGGACTATAAAATATTATTATTATTTTTTATAAAAAATGTAGATAAATAGTGAATAATAAAAAATAAAAATTAATTGAAAAAGCTACTTCACAGCTTATTTAACAAACACTACTCAGCAACTTAAATCTATAATCCAACAGCTATACCAAACAAGTTAACAGCTTCTGATTAAAGTCATAATCTATAATCTATTAAGCTATAAGCTATAATCTGTTTTAACAGTTACACCAAACAGCACCTTTATCTTGTATGTAAATAATATAAAATTTTAAATTAATGTTTTATAAATAGTCGGTCCGTTCCGGGCAGAGTTAGATTAAATTTTTTTATCCAAAGTCCAATTCAAAAACTAAATAGGTTTAAAATCTCTGCCTAGCCGAATCTTATGGACTAAATATTTCTCTTAAGTTATAAGAATATCAGGTTAGGTTGAACGAGTTGAGCCAGTTGGGCGAGTCATCAGGCCCATAGCCACACCTGGGGATTTTGGGTCCAAAGATGACTAAAATAATTAGGGATGAGCATGGTTTGAATTGGTTCAGTTTGGATAAAATCAAGACCAATCTGTTGTTTACGATTCCATAAAATTTGGGACCAAATCAATCCATTTAAATCATGGAACTAATTCGAACTAAACCATTTAAACATAGTTCGGTTCGGTTTGGAACAACAGTTTTACATAATATGTTCACAAGAAAAATCATATAACATTCATCAAACAAACTAGTATTAAGCAAATATTGTTCAATATTAATCTACCCATGATTTTTTTGAAACATTAACATATTGTTCTACTATTAACTTAAATAAATATAATATCTAGTAAATAAATATATTATTCGACATGTAATAAATATAAAACTCCAATCAAATAAACATTGTCGTTGCAACAAAAATTACAAAACTAAAATTATGTTAAATAATTAAAAAAATTAGCAACATAGAAAAGAGAAGAGAAAACTGAAATGATATGAATTTCAATTTGGTTTTATATATAAGAAGGTAGGATTGTATGCAGTGTATGGTAGGTATATGGCTTAAGTTATAAACGGCCGGTTCAGTTCCAATCTAAAACTGTAGACTTGTTGGCTTTTTTGGCTTTCGAGGGTTAATAGTGTAAATTTAAGCATGCCAGTAAGGATCAATCATCCTTACATAATTTTTATTGCCAACCAATTATTAGACGATTGTGTTGAAGTTCTTGTAACCTCAATACAAAAGACTTTTACTGGTGGCTTGTTTAGGAGAAACTTACAAATAATAACAAGTACAAAGTATAGTTCAGAAACTGAATTTCATTTAAGCAAATAAGAACTTACAATGAAATGATCCAGCCTTGAAAAGGTTTACAGTGACAACTACTTGAAACTACTCCTAGAAAATGAAGTGCAGTGCAGGAATTGAAGTGTTGGAAATGTAAAACTGGAGAGAAATATGAAGTAAATAAACTGGTTTATGGATCAAAGTCTGGGTGCTTCATTCTGGAGCCTTCTCTTCTATTTATACTTTCCAATGGTAACCGTCGAACTGGGCCTCCAACTGTCGAAAGGTCCTTCCATGACCCCTAATCATGTTCTCTTACAGTTAGCCTCCACTACGCCATTCTTACAGTTAGGCTTCTCTCATGAAATTGAATTTGAATTTGAATTTGAATTTGTGAGTAACCATTGAGCCACATCATCTTGCGCCTTCTAGTTACTCTAATGCTGCACAGATCCATTATTACCAATATGAACTGCCACGTGTTCATTGCTAATTGGAAGCTTACACTAACTCCCCAAATTACCCTTTACATGCTATGTTTTAAGCTGTGATTAGCTTATGCAAAATATATAGCCAACATTACCCCCCGCACTAATATACCCAATCCTTTGTGATATTAGTGGATCAATGCACTCTATCCACGTCCTAGGACGTGCATGGACTTTGTTTATCTTAGAAGTGTAACCATCTTCTTAGAAATGAAGCACTGAACTTCATTAAATTCTCCTTTACGCTTGGACATTTCCTCCACTATCTAAGTATCCGAACATCTTCAATGGCCAATCAAGCCCTCTCATATGCTGATCGAGCATATGAAGAGTTGAAAGAACCTTCATCCATTTATTGGCCACACTTATCCGCTCCCATTTATACAAGTTATGGAAGCTTTTGCACCGTACAAACCTCTGGACCAAGCATTTGCACAAATGGATCTTGGAAGCTCTTCATCTGCTCCAAAACTCTCTGCATATGATGAAACTGCTTCCTCTTCTTCTAGAAATACTGGCTGGGCAACACCAATTCAACCTTAAATAAGTGAGCAGATTCATTACAGAATTGTTGAATTCGATGATCCTCTTCTGGTGCCTCCTTCTTTCTGAAGCTCAATAGTATATCCTTACATACCCATTGATCACCATCACTGTTTGGAGGACAACCTACTTTCGACGTGGTACACCTCTTCCCTGCTAATGAGAATAGTACAAAAAAACTCCCAACCCAACTGAAGCATTGGGATTTAGTTCCTCATTCTTGGCTAAGAAGGCAAAATATTGCTCTTCTGACTGGTTGGAGTGTGCGAATGATCCCCAATTTCGTCCTTCTTTTGGGATGGATCCTTCTGCACCATATCTTTCTCATAATCCTAATTGGATGGAGGAATTGAAACTTACTCTCTTCGAGGGTCAGCATTTTTCCTCCTATCAACCTCCAGTTCCTCCAACTTCATTTCAACAGTATAAAGCTCAACTTCTGCTTGTCACCTTCTCACATTTGCCTTTCGAAGTCTGTAGAGATGATGTTCCTTTCAGGAACTTCTTATGTGCTTGTGATATTGTATCTTGAGGTCATGTCCTTAACCCCATAGCCTAAACAGAACTCCATACCTTCCTGGACCAGCTTCCTTTCCTACTCAACTAGCATAAAATCTCCCGAGCCACTAGTGACTCTTCGGATGAAATTGACGCCATTCGAAATCATCCTCAGTACGAAGCAGAGAACCTCTTTGAAGAATATGGCGCCTTCAAGAACAAGGACTCAGCATACTGGGATGATGTAGACATGGACAAGATAGATCAGAGTTTGAAGGAGACTGAGTTTGAAGTGAAGGCTGAACAGCTTTTCTACCAAATAAGAGCGCATTAGCTGCAAAACCCAGTTTAGACAAAACTGGAGATAGGATAAAGAATAAACACAAGTTTATAGAACATTGCTGGACTAAATTCAATAAACTTATTACTCTCTCTATCCTTTATTATTATGAAATTGAATTTGTAGCCAAATAGGCCCTCCAATGTAAATATTTTATATATCAATACAACTGGGTTCTTCAAATTTCATTTGCATGATTTGGTTTTGTATTCCAATTGCATGATAAATTGTATGGTTAATGTAACCTTTTTTCTTACTTTGTTAACAGTCTATGAATAGCAGCTTCGAAGCAATCAATCTTGCTTTGTAACCTGGTTTTAAATGCTTCGAAGGATGGAATTTCTCATAGGAGTGATAGTATTTGTCTTAGGTTTTCACATTCCAATTGTATGGTTAATATAATTTGTGTAAATAACAACTTCGAACTAATCAATCTTGCTTCTAGGCCTGGTATAGGTGTTTCGAAGCATTAAATTTCTCTTAAGAATGACTGCATTTGCCTTCGAAGGGTCCTATCTAGGCAAAAAGTGCAAGAAAGTGCTTTTATGCATAGATGAGTCCCTTGGTCTTCAAACTTTCCATATTGCTTGACCAAGAACTGGTTCCATAGGGCTTATTTATGCTAAAAGACCAGGAAAGAACCCTATCTAATCACAAAACATTATAAAGGCCCCTTCAAAGGAAATTTCCTTTGATGGAAAGTCTAAAAGCATACCTCTAAGACTTTCGAAGTGAACAAATCACAGCTATGCTTGAATTTAAGGTATAAGACTGGCTTCGAAGCCATCTACTTATTTTCGAAACTAAGCTAAGATTTGAAAACTGGCTTCGAAACAAACTAACCATTTTCGAAGCCAAGTTGAGTGTTTGAAATGTGTTTCCTTCCTTCATAAGGTATCCACATACTAGTTCGAAGATAGTTTTCTTTCTTGTGTTCTCATGGATTTTAAAATAAAAGCCTTAATCACACATGGGTTAGAACTTGGGTCTATTTGACCCGTTATATTAAATTGGTAATTTTGGACAGAAAGGTTTAAAACCCTATCTTCTCGCGCTTTATCTACAAGCTTGTCCAAAATTTTCCTTTCACTCATATTCCTCACGACTGTAACTTTTTACCCTTCTCATACTTACTCTCCTCATTCCGCATTCAACTATTCATTGATGGCTTCTTCTTCTACAAAAGTGCCAGTCGTCGAGCGTGTAAGCCCGTCCATGGCTTTAAGGAGATGTATTAACGAGGAATGCGACAAATACAAAGCTGGTGAACGAAGCGCCATTGATGGACGTATCTTCATTCCCTGTCACCATGCCCAAGGGCAGTTCATCCTTGGACCTATCTTCAGGGAAGCCCTTGCTTAGCTTCCTGCTCTGTACCCTCGTTTAGAGGATCACTGCCTTCTTTACGAGGGTAGCCTTAACTGGAGTAACTAGAAGATGAACCGACCTCTTCGCTGTTAGCCCATATTGAGGCCAGAATGGGAGGAATTGTATGACCGAGTTGTTTCCGCTAGGATATTAGACCTTCAAGAACTCTGTCTCCTCGACGCCCTTCAATTAGCCAAGTTTACCATTCCTGAAGACCCTTTTCTTATACTTGCTACACTTTGTTTTTGGAATTTATCTTTCAATTTTTTCCAATTTTGGTGTGGCATAATGGCCCATACTGTCCTTGATATGTGTTGTCTTCTAGGGTTATCACCCATTGGCACTCCTTTTGGTCCAAATTACCCTGACCTTAAGGTCTTTTTCCCTATTCCCCCTCTGAACTCTTCCTTTAGTGATTTTGTTAAATCTGAGAATAAAAGGGAAGGTTCTGTGACCGATCAGGAATTCTTTTCTTTCCTTCTGTATTGGCTTTGCAAATTCCTTTTTTGTAGCTCTTTTTAGAGAATCATGCCTGAGTTTGCCCCTCTTGCCAAGGTTCTTGCTTCAAATAAAAGGATGGCTTTGTTTTATATGTTTTGGGTCATATTTACAGAGCCTACTCCCAATTCTGCGAAAAACCCATGAATGCTAATCAAGGAGGCCCATTCTGGGGTACTCCAACACTAGCATTTTACCTACTTCACAAACTTACACTCCAAGTGTTTAAGATTCCTAGTGCAAGACCCTACCACTTATGGAATGAAATTTGCTAGAATCTCCCTCTACTCTTCCAATTTTGCCTTCTATTTTACATTTTTTTATTAACTCCCAACTTTCCCTTCTTCTCGCACTTTTTTCTACCCCTTCGAAGCCAACAAAGGGCCAACTTGGCTGAAAACCTTTCTAGCTGATAGGACCTGCTCCAAACCTCAGCACAAAGATATGTGGGCCTCCATCTTAATCCAAAGGGAGCTTTTTGTTGGCACTTTGAACCTTCGAGCCTACAAATGCATATCTGAAGCCTACTGCCCTGCTCAATTTGCTAGGCAATTTGGACTGACTCAAGGGATTCCTGCCCCTCTCTGCAGCCAAACTAATCCAAATCTTGCAACCAGAGAGCTGAAAGTGCCAAAAATCAGGCTGGATGAAGCAACCTCCTAGCTGATTTAAGACTTAATTGAGTTTGAATTCTCTCTCTTCATTCCCCAAGGCACTGCATTGAAGAGATATCAGAATTGGTGGACAGCCAATATGGAGGTACACTTGGCAATTTCCCCCTAGGATCTACTGGTAGGGCTAGATGCGCCTTCTCAAGCCAAGCCCAAGGAGACTGGGGTCACCATCACTTCTTCTATTGCTCATACTATCCCAGCTCCTACTCTTGTTTCCCCATCTCCTCCTCCAAGAGTTACTAAAGCCACTTCGAAGAAAAGTGTACATCTTGTCCCCTTTGCTCCTTTCCTTTTCTAATGTCTTGTTTATTTGCTCATAGCTTCAATATTTGATACAGGAGTTTCACAGGAGACTTCACCCAAGAGGGCTCAAGCTTTGACCATCCTCAAGGGCAAGCAGCAACAGAAGAAAAGAAAACTCATATTGCAGCCTTATCCTATGGAAACAGTATCTGAGAATGAGAAAAGAAAAGAAAAAATCACTCTAAAAAGAACAAATAAGACATTCTCTCCTAGTGAGCTTGTCATAGACCTTACTCATGAGGCAGCTTCCAAAGCAATGGAAAAGAAGCAATCTAAAGAGATTATTGTCTTTCAAAGGTCTGAGAAAGGAGGTAACAATAAATATAGAGAGAAGAGGCTGCTGCTACTAAAGCATTACAAAAGAATGATACAAGGAAGAAACAAACTGCTGAGCATTATGTCCTTCGCAACTCTGCAACCATTACTATTGAAACCACTGAGGCTAGTAATTATTCTTAGTCCTTTTTGACAATTTCTTTTTTTAAGGCTTAGCATAGATTCTGATATTTTCTTTCTATTTCGCAATAGTAGCCAGCCTTTACCCTCCTACTTCAAAACTGCCTTCTCCTACCTCATCTATGAACGAGGGGCCCTTCTTAACTTCTACAAAGCTAAAGGCAGCCTTCAAAGGAAAAGGGAAGGTTAATACTGAAATGCCAGTGAGTGTAAGGCCCATCCAGATGATACTTCCCATTCCTAGCTCCATACTCTCTATGCCTTCTTCCCTTCTTTTCTTGAGGCCAAGCATTCCAGCTTCTCTTTCTCCTGGCCTTTTCAATTCTTTGAACTTGCCTCTGATTCCATTGCCTTACCTCTGCAGGCCCCTCCTAGACTCCTAGCTTCCCCACTATCACCTGAGAGAACCCTAGTTGTCATTTCTCCAGTGGCAGCTGGTACTTCCAAGGATGACACTGGCAGTTCATCAACTCCTTTCCCACCACCCAGCTTCAGTCCCTCTTTTCTTGACTTGCTGGTGGTCAAGACAATAGACATTGTTGGGGAATCCTCAACCCCTTCTCATGTCCCCATGTTTCCATCTCTTTCTTCAACCAATAACTCATCTGTACTGATAATGTCAGAGGAAAAGATTGACATCTTCGAGGCTCAGCTGACCAGCTTATTTGGCATATCTGCACCAGTTCGAGCACCAAATAGTAAGACTGAGCCATTGATCCTTGCTGCCTCCCTTTTGGAGATTATTGAGAGCTCTTCAACTATGGCACCTGCTTGAATCTATTGCAATCATTCTCAAGGATTCCATTTGAAGCCTTACAAAAGCCTATTATTAAAAATTGTTTCCTCAAGTGCTGCAAAGTTTTCGAGCAATCCAACATGGCCTTCTCAAGTCGCTTATCCTAGGCTGCAGCCACTATAGATTTCTATATCAATATCTGTCATATGGCCAAGGCTGCAGAAGAAGAGCTGCTAAAGGACAAGGAGTTTGTCTCCCATATTCATGCTGAGGTGTTTGAATTAAAGGGACAACATTCCTATGCCTCCCAATTTCGAACCCAACTCTTGGAGAAGAAGGCCCAACTGGAAGAAGAGCTAGCAATAGTCAACCTTGCCTTGGATTGAAATGCTAAAAAACTACAGATTACTAATCAAGGGCTAACTGAAAAAAGGCAAGATATGGCTACAGCCATTCAGTTGTTCCCATTCCTTAGGAGTAAAGAATCAATTATAAGGGGAACAACTGAAACATTATACTGATTTTTAGGCCAATTTTTGGCTACATGTACTGAAATCTATATGAAATGAAAACTCTTGGTATCTATCCAAGTGTTCTATGCTCTCTTACTATTCTTAGTTAACATTTCTTACACTTCTTGTGTTTCCCACACAGTTGGATAATAAGGTTTCAAATATCTGCCATTGATTTTCTTGGGATGCATAAAACCACTTAGATTTCTTAGATAATAGGCTCCCCTAGGCAAGACCCTATGAATTTGGTAATGTCCCTCCCGGTTAGGTGACCATTTGTCAAATTTATGGCTCTTAATTCCAATTGAAAGTATTGTCTTCTACACCAAATCACCTTCATCAAAGCTAATGTGCTTGACTTTCTTATTATAACTTTTGACGGCCCTTTTCTTTTGGAAAAAAAAATACTATTTAATGCCAAAATTCTAACTTCATCTACATTCTCTAATTCCAAGAACATGCTCTGATGGTAATGCTCAGTAGTTAACTAGTCTTGGCATTTTACCTTCAAGGACTTAATGTTAATTTCTGCAAGCAACACTACATCATATCCTTATACTTAACCTTGGAGAAGTCCTATAAGCCCATAATACATCTAACAACAAGTTATGACAATCCCTAAGATTGTCTTCCACTACTTTTTGTATTCCTTTTTTCAAGGATTTGTTGATGATTCAGCTTGACCATTTGCTTATGCATAATAAAAGGTGGAATTAATATGACTAATTCCAAATTCTGCTTCGAAAGACTTCACGATCTTTCCATCAAACACAGCCCATTATCTACCGTTATGGTTTGTGGGATGCCAAACCTATGGATTAATTCTCTGATAAATCCAATAACCTTAATCTGATCCACAGCCTTATAAGGCTTAACTTCGACCCATTTAGTGAAGTAATATGTGGCCACTAGAATGAAACAATGATGTTTCGAAGAGGGTGGATATATTTTCCCTATATATCCATCCTCTAAATGGCCACAGATTAAGCCGTGGTTTCTATCCCCTGTGGTAACTTAATCACAACACCAATTCCAACTAGATCATTGGCTTTTGATCCATCGAACCACTTTTGCCATGGCTCAACATTGACCATACCAAGATCCATTACCTCTTGGATTTCTGTTTGACATGGATGATCTGCCAAAAAGTTAGCCAAAACTTGTCCTTTTACTGCTTTTTGGAGAACATATTCTAGATGAAACTCTGATAGAGCTAATATTCATTTGCCAATTCTTCCTCTTAGCATAGGTCTAGATAACATGTATTAGCATCTCCAAGGGAATAGTTAAACAAGGGTTGTTAGGCATTTTAGCTAATGTAAGTCTAATTTTGAGCTCCAATGGGCTAGCTATTGGGCTAGCTACTTTACCATCCTATTTTTTTGGTGGCTACAATTGAAGAGCCCCAAAGGCTCTCTAAACAATTATGTATGTATATATTTTAGATTTTTGTCTTGGATTTGGGATTTTATATATTTTATATATATGTGTGTGTATGTAGCAATTTTATATGTTCTTTCAATTCCGTTTGATGAATCACGGAATAACTTATTTTGTATTTTGTATTTTTTTTTCCACATTCTACAGGTTTTGTATGTTTGTATGGGCAAATTTATTATTATTGCAAATTTATATTAGTAAAACATCAACAATTAGTATTTTTTTTCTTTTAAAAATTAATTAAGTTAGTTTAAATAATTAGCTAAAATAAAGAGCGTGGTTGGAGAACACAATAGCTAAAGTAATTAGGTAAAATAAAGAGTGTATTTTTTTTGTACTTTAGCTAGTGAAAAGTAGAGAGTGTGGTTGGAGTTGCTCAATTACCAAGACAACAGTAGGCAAAAGATGATATCTTAATTTCATTGCTGCAAAATACAATGCTAGGTACAGCTTTTCTACAACTAAGTATTTACATTTACAAGAATTTAAAAACCTACTAAGATAATAAATTCCTTGTTCCTTGACTTCTTCATTGTCCTGAGCTAGAAAAACTCCCAATAAATCTTCTGCTGCAGCAATGTATAGCTTCAAGGGTTTATCTCTCCTTGGTGACATCAACACTGGAGGCTTGGCCAAGTAGGCTTTAATTCCTTTGAAAGAAACTTGATGCTCAGTTGTCCACACAAACTCTTCTTTATTTTTTAGCTTTAACAAAGAAAAGAATACTTTAGTTTTCCCTGCAGGGTTAGAAATAAATCTTCGAAGGCAATTAACCTGACCAAGGAATTTTTATAATTCTTTCTTACTTGATGGAGGTTTGGCCTCAATGATGGCTTTGGCTTTATTATGATCAATCTGTATTCCCTTCTTGTGCACTGCATACCCCAAGAAGTTTCCAACTGATATACTAAAAGCACATTTGATAGGGTTGAGTTTCAACTTGAACTTTCTTATTCTGTCGAAAGCTGCTGTCAAATGAACCAGGTACTCTTTCGTGAACTGAGATTTCACAACAATATTATCAATGTAACACTCTAAGTACCCTCCAATGAGATTATGGAAGATAGTGTTCATTGCCCTCTGATATGTTGCTCCAGCATTCTTCAACCCAAATGACATTTTGACCTATTCGAATGTGCCAATGTTTCCAGGGCACCTGAAAGCAATCTTATGGACATTCTTCTCTGCTATGCAGATCTGGTTATAGCAAGAATGCCCATCTATCATGGGAAAAATCTTGTGTCCTGCTAAGCTATCCACGAACAAGTCAACTATAGGCATGTGATACTCATCTTTTGGAGTTGCCAAATTTAGGTTTCTAAAATCGATGCATACCATCATTTTGCCATTCTTCTTGACAACAGGCACAATATTAGACAACCATTTAACATACCAAGCCATTCTAATGAAGCCTACTTTAAGGAGCCTAATAACCTCATCTTTCACCTTTTGAACCACTTCAGGACTTATCCATCTTGGCTTCTACTTGTGTGGCTTGAAATTAGGCTTCATTAGGAGCCTATGTTCCACTAATGATCTGTCCAACCCAGGCAATTCATTATAAGACCAAGCAAAACAATCCTTGTATTGTTTCAGGACAACCAACAATTGGTTCTTGTCATTAGGATCCAACCAAGAACTAATATAGGTAGGTTGTTGTGCTGAACCTTCACCCAGGTTGACTTCTTCTAAGGGGTCTTGCACTTGAGCACTCACTAATGCCTCCTTCTTGACTTTTTCTATCTTTGAAGCAGTTTTTTTATCCGGTTCTAGCTCTATCCTTTCTAGTTCGACATCCCTACTTTCTTCTTCATAGACAAAATCTGTCCACAAAGCTTCTTCTTCCTATATTTCCTAGACTTTTATTTCAATGTCCAACGTACAGTACTTTCCAAGAGCTAAAAGTTTGGCCTTTTGTTGCTCTTGATTACAACCAATCATCGTGGCTTCTCTTTCTTTTCCCTGCACTTTCTAGACTATCGACTCTATGTCTAATGCTGAAAATTTGATTAAAGGCAATGGTTTGGCTTCTTGGTCTTGATCTTTTTGCCTACAAATAGGTATCATCTTTGGTGATGAACTCTTCATCAGCACTCTCCTGTGCTAGATGCTTCAAGTGTGCTACTTTCTCATTAGACATCACTTCGGCTCTTCCATCAGACATCCTCCGCATATTGAGTAGGACCACCCCTTTAGTGTATAGCTTGGCCTCTGCAAAATCAGCACAAACAATAAATGGTTGTGGATCTGCATTGATCTTCTCTGTCCCCCATTGCATAGTGTTATCATCATCTTTTGATGTAAAGAGAAAGACACACATTTGTTGGTGTGGATCCAATCTCTGCCAAGCAAAGCATTGTACTTGGTATTGCTGTCTATAACAAATAATGTCGTCATGCAATCTCTGGTTTCCATACTCAAGTTGATAGGCAGAATGCCTTGAGCCATCTGCTTATCCCCAGCAAAACCAGCAATGGTTGTGCTTGTTAGGATTAACCTAGAGTTTCTTTTCCCCAACTTCTTCAAAGAGGACCTCGGAAGCAGGTTCACTGTTGCCTCATTGTCCACTAACACCCTGTTCATTTGTATCCTATCGAAGTAAGCCTTGATATACAAAGGCTTAACATGCTGGGTCATAGATATTGTAGGGTACTCGAAGTGGTATGAGAGGTTAATATTCACCTCCTCACTTTCTTCATCAGTTTCCATTGCCTTGGCCACTTCTGACTCATCTTGAACCATGCTAGCTTGTGATTCTTCACTAGAAATTGGAATGTGGTCATCTTCTTGACCTTCTTGGTTTCCCACCTCAGCTTGGAATTCTTATGGCAGCACTGAAACCATATTTACTGGCACTGGAGGGAATGAGCCAAATTGTACCACTGGCTGCAATTGCTCTCTTTCCATATTAGTCTGCTCTGAAGCTTAGGAGACATCTTTCATACTGTACTCTGGAACCTCAGTGTTGGTGGGTTCCTTCAAAATTTCTTTATGATTTGCTCTTGTTGGTTTTTCAACCATGAAGGTCTGCTTAGCCATGAAGGCTTCGAACATTTCATTTCCAGCTAATTCCTTCTCTTGGCCTAGTTCAACCTCTCCATCTGTCTCATCATCACTTTCCATTAAGGCCTTTTCAAGGCCTGCTAGGCTAGATCTTTCTTTGGCTTTTAGTTCAACATGAACTTTGGCCAACTATTCTTTACTAGCACCCTCTTTGATCTTAGGAGCAGGTCTTGAACCTTCTCATTCTTCTATCTAGAATTTTGACTGTGCCAAAGAAGTACTTTCTTCACTATTTTTCAGGTCCCTCTGATACTGAGTGTACCTTCGTTGGATCTTTCTCCTTTGGGGCCTAGAAATTACTAGAACCATGTCTGGTTCCCTTGTTTTGGGGTTTTTAAGCAGAACCCAATTATTTGGAGCCACCAAAGGAGGCTTGATTATCCTTCCCTTGTCTCCGAAAGTCTTGCTTTGTGCCGGTATGACTTTAGGTTTGCTCTGCATGACAAACCAATCTGGAACCCTAGGAACCCTTGAACCCATTGCTCTAGCTGCTGGGCCTGCTACCACTGTCTTCGAAACTGTTCTTGGAGGCCAATCACTAGGCCTGGTTCCCTGTCTTGAGCCAAATTCAGGCTTCCCTTCCAGCTGATTGCCTACCCTGTAATAGTTAGGTGGCCTAGTTTCATGCAGGGGCCTTTGTCCCCTTGATTGCATCCTAGTGTCTGGTGAGCCAACCAAGGATAAATGTTGTCCAGGACCAGTTGGATATGGCCTTTCTGTTGTAGGTGCTGGCTGGTTTTCGGTCTCTCTGCACATCTTTATAATATTGTTTCCCATCAACTGGGAGCCCCTTCTGCCATTTGTAACTCATCCTGCATTTAGGACACATCATCTGCATTACAGTCGCTTTGAGGGAGTCATCATCCAATATTTATTCACTAGAGCCATTCCTTTAGCCCGCAAAGTTTTGTCCACTGGATGCATCTACATAGTGACTTCCTCCAATTCCTTCAGGAGGAGATTTTGGAAATCTAGGATGCCAACATTGGCTGCAGCCTTCCCAATCCCTAGAAACGAGTTGGTGTGAATTCCCATGGCTTTCTCGATCTTGGTTGGAAACTTTAGCCTTCTCTTCTGAATTTGTTCTTGGATCCTGTCTCTAAAACAATGCAGTTTTTAGTTGAGTGAGACCAAGAATTGTGCCACTTGTAGTACATTTTCCCTTTAAGTTCTTCAGGAGTGGAGATTTTCACTCTCTTTGGTAACTTTAGGAAATGGGTTGCAAGCAAATGATCAAAAATGTCATATGCTTTTGTTATGTCAAAAGAGTACTTCATATGAAAGTCTTTCTTTTTAAACTGCTGGTCTATTGTAGTGTCTTACTGAATCAATGCTTCTTTACAGGTTACAGGTTCTTTTTCTATGATCTCTGCAGCATCAATTCGTAATTAGGGTCCCTATAATAAGTTTTATAGGATACATTGTTTCGATCTTGTTCTTTTTTCAGCAAGGTTTCATATCTGGAAGCTTTATAGGTTAATTCTACTAAGTCTCAAAATTCAGTTGCATCAAACTCTTTCGAAGCCTAAATTCCAACACATTTTGAGCCAATCTTACAAATTCAGGCTCAGGTAGCATGACCCTACATTTGTTTCATGCCTTTTTAAATCTGGCAATAAATTGAGCAGCCTTCTCATCAGGCCTTTGGCTCAACCTTGCCAAGTCTGCCATAGAAACCTCAAGCACTGTTTGGAAAAATTAAGCATGAAATACTTCCTCCATTTGTTGTCAGGTTCAGTTAGAGCTAGGTGTATGGTTTATATACCATACGAAGGGTGCCACAGTTAGAGAGTTTGGAAAAAATCTCAGTTTTATGTAATCATTATTAGCGAACTCACCACACTAGCCTGTAAACCTAGCAATGTGTTCCATTATTGACTGCTTTCTATTTCGATAAAAAAAAAGGGCAAAATTTGGTATTCTAAACCCCCTTGGATATTCATGTACCCTATCTATCCATTCTGGGTAAGGTTTTCTGTACACCGGAGTCTAGACCCCTCGAGCCATAGGTCCACGCATCTCTCTAACAATATCAGCAATTTGGTCCCTATGAACCATATTTTGCGCTGGTTGGACCACTACTGGAGGAACAAATACAAGGTTTGGAGGAACTCCATGTGCCTGAAGGCCTCTTGGTCCATATATAAGTACATTTAGGACTAGCTGTCCTTGTTGTACTGGTTGCTATTGAAAGTATGGCTGACTTCTTGGAAATTGTCCTGGGAAAGGCCCTACGAAACGTGCTACAAGAGGAGGAACAGGTGTTGTTTCTCTTCCAACCGCAGGAAATCGTTCCAACCCCCTAGGTGCAAATTCAAACACAGGATTAGTGAAACCCTGTGTGCCTGCCCTTGTGCTGACCCAAATCCACCAATTTGTATGGTTTCGCTATTGGGCAATCGTACATTTTGATTTGCTAGTGGTCTAGAAGGAGCTTTATACCATGACTGAGGCACAAGTGATGACCTCTCATGGTTTTGATTGCTAGTCTGACCATTAGTTTGTCCATTATTTTGCATAGGCTGTTTATCTCGGGCCAATCTATGTTGAAGGGAATTCACGTTTTCTTCAGCCTGTCTTATGACAGTTGGTTGATAAGAGTTCATTCAATCCAAAAAGGATGTTGCCCATTTTTCCATTGTATACATTAGTTGCTGCCCCACGGAATCTACTAAACCTCCCCATGGATTCATTGGTTGGGTAGAAGAGACAGTCGAGGGTCCAGTTTTATGGCTCTGTCCAGTATATTTGACATGTGTTGCATATTCTAAAGTGTTGGTCTGTTCGACCATTTGTGGAGGATCTGATGGGATAGGTGCATCCATAGGATGTGATATTACATTATCCTCTTGGTTAGATACTTCTACCTCTCCTTCCACGCCTTCTTCAAAGTGCTCATTTTCTCCTTTTGTTCTACATCTAGCCATTTTTAATTGTCCCACCGAGCGTGCCAAAAATATATGTTGGTTTTTTTTTTGTTTTCGAGGGTTAATAGTGTAAATTTAAACGTGCCAGTAATGATTAATCAATCCTTATAGAATTTTTATTGCCAATCAATTATCAAACGATTGTGTTGAAGTTCTTTTAGCCTCAATAAAGAGGACTTTTACTAGTAACTTGTTTAGGAGAAACTTACAAATAATAACAAATACAAAGCACAATTCAAAAACTGAATTTTATTTAAGCAAATAAGAACTTACAATGAAATGACCCAGCCTTCAAAAGGTTTATAGCAATAACTACTTGAAACTACTCCTAGGAAATGAAGTGCAGTGCAGGAATTGAAGTGCTAGAAATGTAAAGAACTGGAAAGAAATATGAAGTAAATAAATTGGTTTCTGAATCTGAGTCTGGGTTCTTCATTTTGGGGCCTTCTCTTCTATTTATACTTTCTAATGGTAACCGTCGAAGTGGGTCTCCAACTGTCAAAAGGTCTTTCCATGATCCCTGATCATGTTCTCTGACAGTTAGCCTCCGCTATGCCATTCTTACAGTTAGGCTTTCCTCTTGAATTTGAATTTGTGAGTAACCGTTGAGCCACGTCATCTTACGCCTTCTAGCTGCTCCAATGCTACGCAGATCCATTATTAATATGAACTGCCACGTGTCCATCGCTAATTGGAAGCTTACACTAACTCCCCAAATTACCCTTTACGTGTCACGTGTTAAGCTGGGATTGGCTTATACAAAATATGTAACTCCCCAAATTACCCTTTACGTGTCACGTGTTAAGCTGGGCTTGGCTTATACAAAATATGTAGCCAACAAGACTTAAATCCATAACCGATCTACGAAGACTGGTTCCCCAAGTTTCCAAACCAGAACAAAATCACGGATTAGAAAAGATCAAATCAAACCTATCGAATTGGACTGAATCGATTCAATTTGCTAATTTTTCGAATGCATTTCTTAACCCTAGAAATAATGTTATTGAACACATGAGGAAGTATCTACATAAGTAAAGAAAACTTAACTCAACTAGTTAGTTGCCAACTCATATTGGTAAGGTCCACTCCATAATTCATCTCTCCATACTTTTCAATAGCCTTTTTGTAGGTTTTAATCTGGACTCGCATTGATGATTTGAACCGTTTATCTTATAAGGTCCACAATAAAGATTATCCATGCAAAAAAATAACTTTATCAAAAAATTGTAAATACAAAAATAAATTGCATTTTGTTTTATAAAATGAATGGTAAATATAATTAAATTTAAACCATCTATTCTATAAAGCAAAATGTAATTTGTTCCTATATTTATAGTTGTCCGATGAAGTTAATTTTTTCCATGAATAACTTTCATTGTAGGATCTACGAGATAAACGGTTTCAATCATCAATACAAATCCGAATTAAAATCCATAAAAAAATATATGAAAAAATAAGGTACGAAACTCATATCCACTTCTATTTGACGGTCAGAGGGTCAATCAAATGTAAAGATTGATAATTCTATTCCCGTTGTGAGCTTTCCTCTTAGGTTGGTTATTGGGTTAGTTATTTCTTACTCATTTTGAGGCCTCTTTTATATAATTGTTAAATTATGATTATTTAAATGTCATTTTTTTTATATTATAAATAATCTTTTATCAATTGATAATAAAAAAAAGATTAAAAAAACTGTGATATGAATTTTCTATTTTTTATGACAAATAGCTGAGAAATACGTGGTTCTACTTCTTTATATTTTGGAAATGGCATTTTTTTTTTTTGGGGTAAAAAAAATTACAATTTAATAAGTCAGGGTCATATGGGAGTTTTTACAAAAAGTACATTGCAACTAACATTTTTTATTATTTTTCAGTGCAGCATCAAGGTCACCTTCCTTGTCGCTTAAAGCTGTGCTTCCCAGTGTTATTAGTGAAACCCAATCAGCTTTTCTTGGGGGGAGGAATATCCTAGATGGAGTGCTTATTGCTAATGAGGTGGTGGATGGGTGGAAGAGGTCTAAGAAGAAGGGAGTGTTAATCAAACTTGACTTTGAAAAAGCCTATGACTCAGTAAATTGGGGTTTTCTGCACTCAATGCTTCTGAATTTTGGGTTTGGTGTTAAATGGACTGAATGGATTATGGAGTGTGTTACCTCAGCTCGGGTTTCTGTCCTGGTCAATGGGTCTCCTACCAGTGAGTTTTGTCCGCAGAGGGGTCTTAGACAAGGTGATCCATTGTCTCCATTCCTGTTTAACTTGGTGGCGGAGGGTTTGAATGTGCTCTTAACTAGGGCACTCCAGTTAGGTGTTATTAAAGGGGTGAAAGTTGGGGTTGGGGATGTGGTGTTGTCCCATTTGCAATTTGCGGATGACTCCTTATTGATGTGTGAAGCTGAAATGGAGGAGGTTAGTAGTCTAAAGAAGATATTAAGGTGCTTTGAAGTTATGTCTGGGTTGAGAATTAACTACCATAAAAGCCAGGTTTGCGGGGTGGGAGTTGCTGATGATGTGTTGGGAAGATTTGCTGGTATACTAAACTGTAAGACCAAGAAGCTTCCTGTGCAGTATTTAGGGCTGCCTTTAGGGGCTAACCCCAGTTGTAAGGCAACCTGGAAACCAGTGGTGGATAAAGTAAGTAGTAGACTTGCTAGTTGGAAGAGGAAGACTCTCTCCTATGCTGGCAGACTCACTCTAATTAAATCTGCTCTTGCCTCTTTACCCGTGTATTATATGTCCTTGTTCAAAATTCCGGATGGGGTAGCTCGTACTTTGGAGAGACTGCAAGCTACATTTCTATGGGGCGGATCAGAAGTTAGAAGAAAGGTGCATTTGGTCAAATGGGAGGGGCTATCTAAAAGTCTGGAGCAAGGGGGTGTGGGGCTGAGAAGGGTGAAGGTGTTTAATTCTTGTCTACTTATTAAATGGTGGTGGAGATTTGGGTTTGAGAAGGAAGCCTTGTGGAGAAGAGTGGTATGTAGTAAGTATAAGGTGGATACCAGGGATTGGATTCCTCCCACTGCTACGAACAGTAGAATGTCTAATGTTTGGAGAGGTATAGTAACCATTGCTGAGTTTAGTAACACCCTCTCGGAGTTCTTCTTGAATAACTTTCAGATTAAGATTGGGGATGGGTATAATGTAAGATTCTGGGTGGACAAATGGTGGAATAGGGCTTGTCTTAGAGAGGAATTCCCTGGTCTCTATGGGTTGGTGGTGAATAAAGAAGCGTCGCTTAGATCAATGCATGATCAAAAGGATGCTGATGGTAATTGGGTGTGTCAGTTTAGAAGGAGGCTGTATGAGTGGGAGGTGAGTGAGGTTTTCAGACTCAGAAACTTCCTGGCAGCAGCCCCTGCTCCCTCTCCAGATCTAGCAGATTGTCCAGTGTGGAATGCAACACCTTCTGGGTTATTCTCTGTCTTATCTGCTTATTCTGGTGTGATGGCTTCAGCTGGCCCTTCGATGAGGTCTACTAAATTAGTGTGGATCCCCTACATGCCTCCAAAAGTTCAATTTTTTACGTGGTTACCTTGGCATCACAGAGTTAAGACTGCAGGGTATCTACAAAGAATTGGTGCCCTTAGCAACTATGTGTCATCCCTGTGTGTCTTTTGCACTGGTGATGTTGAAACTGTGTCTCATGTGTTGATTACCTGCCCCTTTGCTTGGAGGGTGTGGGCTTCTATGCTGCTATGGTGGGATGTTGTGGGGGCCCTACCTGATTCGGTTAATGGAGTCTTATTATGGTAGGAAGGTCAGGGTGTTAGGAGTAAAGAAAGGATGATCTGGAGAGGAGTGCCTCTGGTTGTGCTATGGTCTATCTGGCAGCACAGGAATGCTATAGTGTTTAAGGCTTCTATTCCTAACTTGGGGGAGCTGTGTGAAGTCATCAAGGTGAGAATTGCCCTATGGTTGAAACCGAGGTTCTCTAAGCATCTCTTTTCTGTGCAGGATTTTGTTCTTAACCTTAAGCAAGTTAGATGCTGCATCACAGGGAGGAGTGTGTAAAGTCTCTTGTTTGTCTGTTTGTTGGGTTGCTGCTGGTTTTCTGAGCTAGTGTTGGAGTTGCTGTGCTGCTAGGGCTCTTGCTTTTGCTGCCCTGCTCCTGATCTGGGCTGATGTAAAGGTGTTGATGGGCTGTTTTGTTGGCCTGATTTATTTTGGTATGGTGTCTGCTTCTGAACATCTTCAGGCTGAGGCTGCTCTTAGTTATAAGTAGGGGTATGCTTTGCTGTGTTGGTTTTCTGTATCAGTGGAGCTGTGTGCTGGTCCTAGTTGTTTACCTGGTCTGCTGCTGTCAGGCCTTTGGGTGATTCCATGTGTTCCAGACACTTGGAGCTCATCTCTAGGCTGTTTGTATTATGATCAGCTTGAGGCACATCAATCGGTTTTATGCAGGCTGGGTTTCTGCTTGGTTCTGCTGGTGCATCTGCCTGTGTTGCTGAATTTGGTGTGCTTATTCTGCTTTGTTCTTCTTTGTTTTTTCTTTTCCTTCTTCTCTGGTTTGGTTCCTCTCCAAACCCCCTTATCTCCTTTTTTGATGTAATCTCATCGTGTTTGGTTTGATCATCAATAAAGGTTCTTTTGGCTGTTTCAAAAAAAAAAAAAAAAAAAAAAAAAAAAAAAAAAAAGGTCACCTTCCTTGTCAAGGAACTTAAAAAGGGAGAAAAAGCAAAAATTCCATCCATGTTGTAACATTCTTATTTTCTTCTTCTCTTTTTCTTTTGTCTTTTTTAAGCTTTATTTTATTTTTTTTATTTTTTTATTTTTTCCCTGTGCATCTATCTAGTATGATTCTCTATCATAAGGCTTAACTAGCACAATTACCTATACTACGCCTGATCTAAAATAAACGGAGCTTTTTTGACTATTTTAGTCACAAAAGGCAAAATAGACGATTTTAGCCACAAAAAATAAAATATCACATCCAATCCATAATCATTACATTCTTCTCTCACAAAAAAAGTCAAAAAAGTCAAAAAGTCAAAAAGCCCTTCCCAAACCAAACTTTTTAGCACAGGCTAAAATAGCCAAAAAAGCCAAAAAGTCAAAAAGCCAACCTACTTCCCAAACGAAGGCAAAATTAATTTATAATTAATTTTGTTTAGTATAGGTGAAAAGTGATTTACAGTAAAATAAATTTTATTTATTTTCATCAGATTTTTTGTGTGTGGCTATTCTAGCATAATTCTCATACTATGCACTTAATTAAAGATTTAAAATATTTATTTACAAAATAAATAATAACATTTTGTGTTAAAAATAAAAAATATATATATCGGAATCAAATAAATTTTATTTTATTTTTTTTATTTTTTTGGCATCCAATCACGCTTCATTAATGTTTTTGGCCTGCTGCCATTGATATTTTTTTTTTCCCCTTAATATTAGATAACACATGTATTTGTCATACTTCTTGTTGTTGGTAGAAATTATAGAAAAAATTGGATAAACTACAAAAGATACATTTATGATAAATCTTAAATACATTATGCCCGTGTGATTTCCATAATCATAGTGTGCCCATGTTAGATTTCGTTGGGTGACATAGCACACCATAGTTGCCAATTTGCCATTGTAATGTCTTATTCTTTTGTTTTTATGTTTTGTTTTTCTTCTTTTTTTTTTTCATTTTCTTTTTTTTCTTCTTCTTCTGAAAAATCTAAAAATTCCCAAAATATTGATTTGTGATTATTTATCAATTTTAATCAATAAATAGCAATTTCAATCAAACAATTAAACACAAATTGATACAACAATTTTAACGTGAAAAAATTACAATTGGAGCGCTTTTAATTGGAATAAAAAAACTATGGGTCAAAGCACAAAAAAAAATCCACAAAGGAATTACACAAGTATACTCTCAATTACTTTGTGAATCTACGCCCAAATCGAACCGACCCCTATGTCTTCACCTCAGAATTGTCTTGCCCAACGTTGAATTTACAACGCCGATGTCAAATCCACGATGATGAGCCACTCCAAAATCCACCAAAGTTTCAAGCTCAAGTTCCAAAGAACTCACCGAAGAGCAACTCTCTCTTTTGTGAATAAAACAAGCTAAACAAACCCTTTGATATAATCCACTCAATTCATGATTAAACTCTCACAGATATCAAAGGAAATAAGTAAAAAAGCTTTAGAAGAAAACCCTAATACCCCAGAAGAAAATTTGGAAGTCGTCCCTAAAAATAGACTGAAACGCAGATTTATAACAAACAGAATTGCGATCTCCGCTCGAGAGCAAGAACGGCCGCTCGAGCGGATTGAATAAAATGCGTGTTTCAGAATAAGGATCTACGCTTGAGCGTAAGAAAGGCCACTCGAGCGAAAAAATACAACTCTCAGTACTTCTGCAGGCAAGTGAAACTTTTAAAAGGTCCCGATCTCCGCTCGAGTACAAGAATGACCGCTCGAGCGGTCAAACAACTTCGAATGCAATATAGTCAGCGAAGTGGCAAACATAATAAGATTAAAATTATAATTCGGGTTCGATTCCCATCTAACTACCCATGGCCTCAGTGAAATAAAAGAACAAATAAAATTACAATTGAAAGGAGTTTTGTCAAACGGAATTGCCAATAACAAAAACCTAACATTTTCTTTCTTCTTTTTTTGTGTGTTTATTTTATTTTTATTTTTTTTTTTGGGCATGTGAAGTCCAAACAAAATTAATTCAAATAAAAAACAATAAAAGAATGAAATGAAGAAGACAGAAAATGGAGTGGCAATGACCCCTTTCTCGAGTCACCACCACTGGGCACTACCTCTGTATCTTTCCTCAACCCCCTTTTGTGTAAGCCCCATTTCAGGTTCCTCTAATCTTGTTTTATGTTAGTAACGCCGACCCCTATTCTCTAATTACCCAACCTTATCTTACCCATTCCTAGTGTCTCCGTTCTCCTTCCAAATTGACCTACTTTGTGAAACCCTACCCTTGCCCAAAAATATTGCTTATGCTACTAACTACTCAACTAACTTAGCCTCTAATCTTGTTTATGCTTTTTTTTTTTTTTTGGCTAATTTATATGTATATATTTTTTATATTTCTTTAAAAATATTTAGATTTGAGAGAAACTAAAATTTGGCAAGGAAAAAGTGACTGAAATATAATATAATGTATATGGGCTTCCTTTTTTTTCTTTTTTCTTTTTTTCTTTTTTTGGTGTAATAGGTTGTGGTGTGGATTTGACCTAGTAAAGTGGTGGAAGCATGGACGGATCCAGGATTATGACTTTGGGGGGATCAAGTATGTTTAACCTCTAACAAATAAAATTTGAAGTTCAATATCAATTTCTACTAACATGAAAAAAATCAATAATGTTACGATAAAATATTGAACTATTTATTCCTTGTCAACATAGTTGAGTACCAAAAGATGATTATACAATTGAGAATATTTTTTTGCCTATATTCACTTACAAAAAGTAGTAACTATTTCTACATGCATTTATTTACTAAAATTAGGCATCTTCAATTGAACTCAACGCTCTTTCATAATATCAAAAGCATAGATGATAGAATCTACATCAAACCCTTGAGCAATGTCTTTTTCAATGTACGTAATTAAGTAACTAGCCAGAAAATCATCTTCTATCCTATTGCGCAATTTAGACTTAATGAGTTTCATAACTGAAAATGCACGTTCTGATGTAGCAGTTGAAACAGGTAAAGTCAACACAAGGCGGATCAATCTATCAATAAAAAGATAACTTGTCGACTTTTTTATTTTTGCCAACATTTGACACAACTCAGAAATGATTGACAGCTTCTGAAACTCGGGAAGTATGAAAATATCAAGCTTATAGTTTTCTAACTGATATTTCAAATGTAATTTTTCTTGCTCGGAGAAATCCATGGGATAAAATTTATTTGCAAGTTTGCAAATATCCTCAATTTTGAATGATCTATAACCATCCCTAGGATCCAAAGCTGAGCTAAGAACAAGCAATTCCATTACATCTTCCTTAAACCTATTGTTTAATTCTTGTAACTGAGAATCAACTGTAACCATAAAAATATCAACTCGAAAATGATGTTCCATGGTGAGTTGATCTCTTTCAGAATGAGACCGACCTCGGCCTCCTTTATAAGGACAACTCATATCAGGAATCTGTATACCATGATCATTAGAAAATAATTTAATTTTCTCCAACAATGGAACCCATCCATCTTCTCTAAATTTTTTAATAAGTATCTTCATTGTAGACACCAAATGCATTGCATTTAATATATCTTGAGATTTACTTTGCAAAACTTGGCAAAAATCATCAGTAATCTCCATGATATCCCTCATAAAATGTAAGATGAAGACAAACTCAAAAGATGTAATAGAATCATAAACTCCATCTGCCTCAGCTCGTTGATTCAATTTGCTTCTATCATTAATTATGTTTCTTAGGACTGCACAAGTAGCACTGAACATGTTTATCAAACTACAAATTGGGGGGGCTACTCTATATAATTTTGAAATTATCTAAAAAAAATTTGGGGGTGCGAACTCCTATAATTTTAAATTATTTTAAAATTTCTAGTATAATATATGATGTTTTTCAAATTTTTAGGTGTGCGGCCGCCCCCCTCCGCCCCCTCCTAGATCCATCCTTGGGTGGAAGGTACCTTAGATGTGTTGGAATTTTAGAATAAAAATATATTTCAAAATACATATTTTCATCTTATTCATAGACTCTTTAACTTTTGTATTTATCGACTAGGCTTTATAAAAAAATTGATTTGGTATAACTCATGTATTAATACGAGGGTAATGATAAACCATTTAATATTTGACAATAAAAGTTACTTTTTTATTAGGTCTTGTTAAGGAGTGTCATTAGAACACAAGTGAAAGACAAAAAAATTAAAGAATATATGACACTTTTCATTAAATTTAATGTACTCATACTTAAATCAATACATTTTTTTGATAATATTACATATTTTTAAGACACTTTATACATACTTCTCAATATTAAACAATGCATAACAACACATATTTTTAAGACACTTAATAACATTTGCCTTTCTTATTATCTCGTTCAATTGTCTGGCGATTACAATTACCTTGAAGTATATAAATAGATGTGTGAACTTTTTTTTTTCTGAAGTACACATAGTTTACAAAATTCTATTTGAGATATATTGTTTTCATTCCAGCAACAAACACTACAAGAAAAGAGGGCAAAAAACACGGAAGTATTCGCGACGGCGCGATTCCCGTCGCCAAAAATAGGTTTTTGCGACGGCGTGATTTACCGTCGCAAAAAAGAGATTTAGCGACGGCGTTTAACCGTCGGTAATAAAAATGCACAAAAGGGTATTAAAAGGAGGAACTATTAGCGACGGCGTGCGGAGCCGTCGGGAAAAAAAACATGTTTGAGACGGCAAAAGCGTGCTGTCGCAAATACTCGACTATTTGCGACGGCATTTGTCCGTCGCTAAAAACGGTTTATGAAAACGGCGTCGTTTATGGACATTTTTGTACCATTTGCGACGGTGTAAACCTTCCCGTCGCAAAAAGTAAAAACCAAGTTTCCCCCCCCTCTTCCCTTTCATCTTGCCGCTCATGTTCGATCTCCAAATCCCTAAATATTGTTTTGAAGCACGAAATCCCTAAATCCCCAAACCAGCGACGGGCGACGGGCGACGGGCGACGAACGGCGAACGGCTAGCGGTGGTGCGGTGGTGCGGCGACGACGAACGGCGAACGGCAAGCGGTGGTGCTTCGACGGCGACAGCTACCTCAGGTATGCTCTCTCTCTCTCTCTCTCTCTCTCTCTCTCTCTCTCTCTCTCTCTCTGTATATATATATGTATGTATGTATGTATTAGCTGTTAAAAAAATATATATATACATGAATATAAATTTGTTTCATATATATGTATGTATGCTGTCCAAAAAGTTTCTGTATGTATATATGAAAAATCTGTATGAAAAACTTTAGCATGTATGAAAAATATGTATGAAAAATATATATGGTATTACCCTGTATAATATACTAGTTTATTTATCATACTAAGGATATGTGTATTGTAATCTATATATAGATTAATATATAATATACCAATAATGATACTATTAGAATAATTATGGTTAATAATATATGGTTAATTAGGATAATCTGACTTATATGATATGGTTATTGATATCATATAATGGTTATGGATATCATATTATTTCCAATGATATTAAATAATATGATACTATTTCTTAATAGATATCAAATATGGTCATAATACACTATTTCTTTTTCTTATATTATGTAACCAATGTTAATTACTATCTAACATGTTAATTCATAGGTTAAACCTATTTCACCTACACTATATTCTAACTTGGTTATATCCGTAATAATTTAGTAGCATAACATATTACTGTGGTTAATTTAATAATTATATCATTTTTGCTAATAGTACAATGAACATACTTGTTAGTCCCGAATAAATATAATATAAATAATGGTTATGAAATATGTTATTCTAGTCTGATAATTTTATGTCATTAGTTTATAAACATATTATAGACTTAGTCACTTTAGAGTAGATTAATTGATAGGTACAAACTACTTAGCTCATTTAAACTATAATAATATGGTTATCATTGTGCTAATCATCGTTGAATGAGTAATGCTTAACTAAATCAATGCCAACTAGACTATAATTATATACCCCCTTTTATAGATTTGATATTAATATAGAATGATAATCAGTATATTATCAACTACTAATGGTAAAATGACTATTAATTGACTGTAGTCCAATTATCAATCCTTGATATTAGTATACCCATATCTTTTGGGAATATACTATCAATAGTGTGAATTGGTATAGTTTAACATATCTCATAAACTCATACCTTGGTTAATAGTATACTAAAATAACCAAAGTAATAAGTTAATATATGAACTTAGGACCATTTCTAATTTTATCAAAGTAAAAATTTGAAAATAACCAAAGTAAAAATTTGAAAATTCATTAACTTTGTTTTTCAAACTAACTTTGTTTAATCTTCCTTATTACAAATATATTTGCATACATATCCTGGCAAACATGTGTCTCGGGGACATAGATGAGTTTGAGTTAAAGAGCATAGATGAGTTTTGAGTATTTTTTAGACAAACTTAAATAGATGAGTTTTGAGTATTTTTTTGAATAGGTTTGAGTTAAACGTATTATATTTAGAGTTACTTTGATGAGATATTTTTGTGGATGTGTACAGATGATGGATAAGAGTTGGATTGATTTGCCAAATAGGATGTCCAGGGAATACATTAATGGGATTGATGAATTCCTTGTGTTTGCCTACACCAATAGGGTTGAAGGTGAGATGATCAGTTGTCCGTGTAGGAAGTGTGAGAATCGATACTATTTTGTACGAGAGGGTGTACGGGAGCATCTGATTTTGAATGGTTTTTTTAAAAAATACAAACATTGGATTAATCATGGGGAATCTTACGTATCTCTGCATGGTAATCGAGAGAATGAAACATTAGCTAATTTAGACATTGGAGATGATATGATTGGAATGATACAAGGGCTATGGGAAATCCACATGCCGGTACAAGTGTTGAGGGTGATGAACCACAAGGGCCTGATCCCCATGCATCTGAACCCTAGCTCGATCCAAATGCAGAGACTGCAAAGTATTTCAAACTGCTTCAAGATGCACAAAGTGAATTGTATCCGGGTTGTCAGAAGTTCACATCTTTGTCATTCATTGTTCGACTTCTACATTTGAAGGTGCTTAATCAGTGGACAGATAAATCTGTTGACATGTTGCTTGAGTTATTGAATGAGGCATTTCCGTTGGGTGTGAAACTCCCGGACTCATATTATAAAGCTCAAAAGGTCACAACAGATTTGGGCTTCACCTATGACACGTGGGATGCATGTCCCAACAGTTGCATGTTGTTTCGAAACGAGGACGCCAATCTTGATAAATGTGTCATATGCAACAGTTCTAGATGGAAATCAAATGGTGATGGTGGTTCAAATGGTCCTAACAAAGGTGGCAAACAAATAGCTGCAAAACAGATGAGGTATTTTCCTTTAAAGCCAAGGTTGCAGAGGTTGTTTATGTCATCCAAGACGGCCAAGTTCATGAGATGGCATGCAAATGAACGAACTGATGATGGTGTCTTCAGGCATCCTGCTGACTCCCTTGCATGGAAAGATTTTGACCGTCGACATATTAACTTTAGTAATGATTGCCGAAGTGTAAGGCTTGGCTTAGCATCTGATGGTTTTAACCCATTCAGGACGATGAACATAGTTCATAGCACTTGGCCTGTTGTGCTCATTCCATACAACTTGCCGCCATGGATGTGCATGAAGCAACCATTTCTAATTTTATCCGTGCTTATTGACGGGCCGAAAGGACCTGGTGACAAGATTGATGTGTATATGCAACCGTTGATTGAAGAGTTGAAAGAACTATGGAATGAGGGTGTGTCAACATTTGATGCATCAACAAATCAAATGTTTCAAATGCATGCAGCTTTACTGTGGACAATTAGTGATTTTCCTGCATACGCAAACTTGTCAGGATGGAGCACTAAAGGCGAATATGCATGTCCTTGTTGCAATAAGGAAACTACATCGTGTTAGCTGAAGCATAGTAGGAAACAATCATACTTGGGTCATCGCAGATTTTTACCTACTGGCCATAAATTTCGGAAGGATAAAGTATCATTTGATGGTAGTCGGGAAGTCAGACTCAAACCAAAATTGTTGTCTGGAACTGAGATGTTGCTACAATTAGAATCTGAGGGGATTTTAACCCAATACAAGAGGGATGACCTTAAGGAGAGGCATAGGAGACAGGTAGAGAAGGAGAAAGCTGGACATCACACCCATAGTTGGAAGAAAAAAAGTATCTTTTATGAATTGCCATATTGGGAGCACAATCTAATAAGACACAACCTCGATGTGATGCATATAGAGAAGAATGTTTGTGACAATGTGTTGTGGACAATATTAGGGGTTGCAGGAAAATCGAAGGATGGTGTTAATGCTCGGCGTGATTTAGAAGATATGAATATTAGAAAACCCCTACATTTGCAGTTAAGAGGGTCGAATAAAGCCTATTTACCATCAGCACAATTCACGATGACCAAGGATGAGAAAGATTTGTTCTTGAAAGTGTTGAAGGAAGTAAGAGTTCCCGACGGGTATTCATCCAATATATCACGTCGTGTGCGCTTACATGATAGAAGCATTGGGGGTCTTAAGAGCCACGATAGTCATATTCTGATGCAACAACTTATTCCATTGGCTATTCGCAGATCGTTACCGAAGAATGTAATTGAACCCTTGATTGAATTGAGCAATTTCTTTAGACAATTGTGTTCGAAAGTGAATCGTGCGACGGATTTGCAATATATTAAAGATCGTATCGCTGTAACACTTTGTCATCTAGAGAAAATATTTCCTCCGAGTTTTTTTGATATAATGGAGCACTTGCCTATACATCTAGCTGATGAAGCCTTATTGGGTGGAGCGATTCAGTTTCGATGGATGTATCCAATTGAGAGGTATCTTCTTACTTTGAAGCAATACGTGCGTAATAGAGCTCGTCCTGAAGGATCAATTGCTAAAGGATATCTTATGGAAGAATGCATGAATTTTTGTGCACAATATCTCAATGATGTGGAAACCAAATCTAGTCGACCCGTGAGGAACTACAGTGGTGATGATAATTTGGGTCATGCGATTGGTGAAAACACAAGCTTTTATCTTGATAATACTTCTTGGGTACAAGCTCATCGGTACATCTTATTCAATACAAGCGCGGTTCAACCATTCATAAAGTAGGTTAAGTCACTCACTCAATATTTTATTATGTTTTCTTGAATTTTCAACTAAATTTTTTGTATTGCTAAAATTTTAATCTACACAGCAAACACCTTGAAGTACTTAAGCTCAAAATGCCTCGTGTCGACGATCATCAACTTCGGCGTGAACATTTTGAAACTTTTCACATTTGGTTCAAGGAACATGTATGTATTTAACTCTGTAGATTCTAGTTACATAAGTCGATCTACATTTTAAATTTTACATTTTCGTGTTAAATAGGTCCAAACTTTGCGAAGGAGTACTGATGTCATATTTTCTGAAGAGATTATTCTATTGGCAAATGGTCCTCATAACCTGGCAAGGAGGTTCAACGGGTATATACTGAATGGGTTTCGGTATCGAGTAAAGGCCATGGATGATCGTCGAGCCACACAAAATTGTGGTGTAGCTTTGAAGGCAGATACCATAAGTTATGCTAGTCGAAAAGACAAGAATCCTCGTCTGGGGTCTGTGTACTATTATGGACAATTGACAGATATTGTTGAGATTCGGTATTCCAATGAGAAGAAACATGTGTTGTTTAAGTGTGATTGGATTGACAACATTCATGGAAAGAAAGAAGATGTCTTCAATTTCACGTTGGTGAACTTCAATCATTTGTTGTACCGAGATGATCGAATTACCAATGAACCTTTCATCTTGGCGTCCCAAGTAGAGCAAGTTTGGTATGTTGCAGACCCGTTACAACCAGACTGGCAAGTCGTGGTGAAGATGTCTCAAAGAGGTTTATTTGATATGAGTTCGACTGATCCACAAATCGAGCCGTACATGAGCCAACAATTGGAAGAAAATATAATGCTTCGTGATGAAGAAGTTGGTTGGGTGAGGGAAGCCGCAGAAGGGGAAACAGTTGATGTTCAAATAGGCTGATATGTAATCAACATTAGTAATTCAATTAAGGCCAAGGTTGTAGTTAATCATCAATTTCTTAAGTTACTTTGTCTTTGTAATTGTATTAGTTCAATTAATGTCATATTATAGTTGATGAGAAACCATTGTCTATGTTTCTAATGTCAATTAATGGTATATTGCTTGCAGATTATTATGGGAAGAAAGAGGAAGCCTGATAATCCCCGGCGCATAATGTCCGATGTGCTACATAACAGGACATCAGTAGCACCACCATCAGAGGAGGCATCACATCGGCCAGCATCGGAGGGGCCATTAGTGCCACCACCATCTGAGGGGCCATTACTACCACCGTATCGACCACCATCAGTGGCACCACAGCAGCTACCATGTACTCAGCCTCCACGCCTACCATCGGTGCGTCCACCATCAGTGCCACCACTGCAGCTATCATCATCAGCTTATGAGCCATCCACAGGTATATAAATTTGCTTTGATTTGTATGAAAATTATTTACACATACCTTGGCTTATGCTCTTTATATATAACTTGTTTATTCTCATTGTATTTTGCAGACCCTTCGACTTCTTCACAGCCCACCTCAGGTTTATTTGATATGATTTGTATTCACATTATTTAAATTTGCATTTGTTTATTACCATTGCATATTGTTTATTAGTATTGTATATCGCAGGTCATGTTAGTTCTTCATCAACCTCGACTAGACGTGGCAGAGGCTGTGCCAAGGGCATTAAAGAGTGGGGTACTGGAAAAAAGCTGGATATACAATTTGATGGAAATTACTGCCCAATAGGGGATAACGTGGCCAAGTTAACTACTCAACTTGGCATTATTGTGCGGAATGGTAACATTGTTCCTCTTACTTTTCTTGACTGGAACAATGTGCCTGATGATATTGTTGATGCTATCTGGAAGGATGTGAAGGTAAAAGTATATTTTTGTAGTCATATTCGAATTCCAAATTTGTGTTATACTTAGCCTTAAACTTTGAAATTGTGTTTTATAGGACAATTTGAATATATGTCCAGAGGAGTACAAGCCAATCTGCATGAAAAACTGCAACAGCATATGGAAGGATCACAAGAACAAGCTTAAGGCTAAGTATTTCAAGCCTAGAAGTTCAGATCCTAATCTGAAGGATGATGTTCCTATGAACGTTGTGCCAAGCCAGTGGGAACAACTTGTGGAGTATTGGCGTACTTCCGATGCTGAGGTATACAATTACGTTATATTTATGATATTTAAACGTACAAATCATATTTACATACTTACATTTGTTGAATCTGTTATAGAAAATTGTAAGTAGGAACGCTAAAAATCGGCGAACTCACGGCATAGCTCATACCACAGGACGTACTACTTTCTCTTAGATACGGCATGAGGTTTACATGTTATTGTTTTATTTTTGTATATAAACAAACATTGTATATTTGCAAATTATTTGGATTCTAATTTTCATATTTCTAAAAAAAATGTAGCTGACCAGTAAGGGGGAGTCTACTGATAAGATGAATGTTTGGCTTATGACACGTAGAGTAGATGACCCAGAGGTTATCCAGACCTTGGTAGTTTCCAAACACCTTTGATTGTATTTAAAGTTTATTTTTTTTGTGTCAACCATCTTAATTTGCCATATACTTGTCTGTCTTATTCAATACAGGATAAGTTTAATCGTCAACTCTCTATGCTACCTGAGGATGGTAAGACTTTGGAGGCTAGGAATGCCATTTTCCATGAGTTGATAGGTCATGACGGACATGGATATTGTCGGACATACGGGAGAATTGTGCCTCGGAGAGCGGTGTATAAAGATGGTGCTGGGCCATCACAGTCAACACCCCAACCATCGACTATTGATCAGATCACGCAGAAGGTTCGTGCAGAGCTAAGGGATGAGTTGAGGGAGGAGCTGCGAGCAGAGTTCTCTACACATTTAGAGCAGATGAGAGCTGAGATGATGGCCCTTGTGTCACAGGGGGCGAGTGTGGATCCCAACAGACAGGTTCCATATAAATTAAATCGTTTGATAGTTCAATTTTCACTCAAGATTATGTATAAAATTCAAATATGATTAACATATTATGCATTGACTAACATAGGTTCCTGATGCATCGAGTGGCCATCGGGCATTTAGGGAATCTGCAGAAGATGAGAATCCATATACACCCCCACCAGAAGATCAGGTATAAAATGTATCTTTGTATTCTAAGCTAAAATGTATCTTTGCATTCTTTACATTCTAAGTTAAGAGACTTGTGGGAGAAGACGAGGCTCGAATCGGGTTCCCAGTTTGGGAGTTAGAGCCGGATTTCAATTTAGGCAAACTAGTTCCTTAAGAAACTTGAATTCGAGGAGTTAATGTCCCAAAATCACCAAACCGCGTCGGTTGAGCACGAAACTTGGCACACACGGCCTCCTAGGCACGAGAGACTTGTGGGAGAAGACGGGGCTCGAATCGGGTTCCCGGTTTGGGAGTTAGAGCCGGATTTCGCTTTAGGCAAACTAGTTCCTTAAAGAACTTGAATTCGAGGAGTTAATGCCCAAAAATACCAAACGACGTCGGTTGAGCACGAAACTTGGCACACACGACCTCCTAGGCACGAGAGACTTGTGGGAGAAGACGGGGCTCGAATCGGGTTCCCGGTTTGGGAGTTAGAACCGGATTTCGCTTTAGGCAAACTAGTTCCTTAAGGAACTTGAATTCGAGGAGTTAATGTCCCAAATTCACCAAACCGCGTCGGTTAAGCACGAAACGTGGCACACACGACCTCCTAGGCACGCGAGACTTGTGGGAGAAGACGGGGCTCGAATCGGGCTCCCGGTTTGGGAGTTAGAGCCGGATTTCGCTTTAGGCAAACTAGTTCCTTAAGGAACTTGAATTCGAGGAGTTAATGTCCCAAATTCACCAAACCGCGTCGGTTGAGCACGAAACTTGGCACACACGACCTCCTAGGCACGCGAGACTTGTGGGAGAAGACGGGGCTCGAATCGGGTTCCCGGTTTGGGAGTTAGAGCCGGATTTCGCTTTAGGCAAACTAGTTCCTTAAGGAACTTGAATTCGAGGAGGTAATGTCCCAAATTCACCAAACCGCGTCGGTTAAGCACGAAACTTGGCACACACGGCCTCCTAGGCACGAGAGACTTGTGAGAGAAGACGGGGCTCGAATCGGGTTCCCGGTTTGGGAGTTAGAGCCGGATTTCGCTAATTCCTTAAGGAACTTGAATTCGAGGCGTTAATGCCCCAAAATCACCAAACGACGTCGGTTTAGCACGAAACTTGGCACACACGACCTCCTAGGCACGAGAGACTTGTGGGAGAAGACGGGGCTCGAATCGGGTTCTCGGTTTGGGAGTTAGAGCCGGATTTCGCTTTAGGCAAACTAGTTCCTTAAAGAACTTGAATTCGAGGAGTTAATGCCCCAAAATCACCAAACGACGTCGGTTGAGCACGAAACTTGGCACACACGACCTCTTAGGCACGAGAGACTTGTGGGAGAAGACGGGGCTCGAATCGGGTTCCCGGTTTGGGAGTTAGAGCCGGATTTCGCTTTAGGCAAACTAGTTCCTTAAGGAACTTGAATTCGAGGAGTTAATGTCCCAAATTCACCAAACCGCGTCGGTTAAGCACGAAACTTGGCACACACGGCCTCCTAGGCATGAGAGACTTGTGAGAGAAGGCGGGGCTCGAATCGGGTTCCCGGTTTGGGAGTTAGAGCCGGATTTCGCTTTAGGCAAACTAATTCCTTAAGGAACTTGAATTCGAGGAGTTAATGCCCCAAAATCACCAAACGACGTCGGTTTAGCACGAAACTTGGCACACACGACCTCCTAGGCACGAGAGACTTGTGGGAGAAGACGGGGCTCGAATCGGGTTCCCGGTTTGGGAGTTAGAGCCGGATTTCGCTTTAGGCAAACTAATTCCTTAAGGAACTTGAATTCGAGGAGTTAATGCCCCAAAATCACCAAACGACGTCGGTTTAGCACGAAACTTGGTACACACGACCTCCTAGGCACGAGAGACTTGTGGGAGAAGACGGGGCTCGAATCGGGTTCCCGGTTTGGGAGTTAGAGCCGGATTTCGCTTTAGGCAAACTAATTCCTTTAAGAACTTGAATTCGAGGAGTTAATGCCCCAAAATCACCAAACGACATCGGTTGAGCACGAAACTTGGCACACACGACCTCCTAGGCACGAGAGACTTGTGAGAGAAGACGGGGCTCGAATCGGGTTCCCGGTTTGGGAGTTAGAGCCGGATTTCGCTTTAGGCAAACTAATTCCTTAAGGAACTTGAATTCGAGGAGTTAATGCCCCAAAATCACCGAACGACGTCGGTTGAGCACGAAACTTGGCACACACGACCTCCTAGGCACGAGAGACTTGTGGGAGAAGACGGGGCTCGAATCGGGTTCCCGGTTTGGGAGTTAGAGCCGGATTTCGCTTTAGGCAAACTAGTTCCTTAAGGAACTTGAATTCGAGGAGTTAATGTCCCAAATTCACCAAACCGCGTCGGTTAGGCACGAAACTTGGTACACACGGCCTCCTAGGCACGAGAGACTTGTGAGAGAAGACGGGGCTCGAATCGGGTTCCCGGTTTGGGAGTTAGCGCCGGATTTCGCTTTAGGCAAACTAATTCCTTAAGGAACTTGAATTCGAGGCGTTAATGCCCCAAAATCATCAAACGACGTCGGTTTAGCACGAAACTTGGCACACACGACCTCCTAGGCACGAGAGACTTGTGGGAGAAGACGGGGCTCGAATCGGTTTCCCGGTTTGGGAGTTAGAGCCGGATTTCGCTTTAGGCAAACTAGTTCCTTAAAGAACTTGAATTCGAGGAGTTAATGCCGCAAAATCACCAAACAACGTCGGTTGAGCACGAAACTTGGCACACACGACCTCCTAGGCACGAGAGACTTGTGGGAGAAGACAGGGCTCGAATCGGGTTCCCGGTTTGGGAGTTAGAGCCGGATTTCGCTTTAGGCAAACTAGTTCCTTAAGGAACTTGAATTCGAGGAGTTAATGTCCCAAATTCACCGAACGACGTCGGTTTAGCACGAAATTTGGCGCACACGACCTCCTAGGCACGATAGACTTGTGGGAGAAGACGGGGCTCGAATCGGGTTCCCGGTTTAGGAGTTAGAGCCGGATTTCACTTTAGGCAAATTAGTTCCTTAAGAAACTTGAATTCGAGGAGTTAATGTCCCAAATTCACCAAACGACGTTGGTTTAGCACGAAATTTGGCGCACACGACCTCCTAGGCACGATAGACTTGTGGGAGAAGACGGGGCTCGAATCGGGTTCCCGGTTTGGGAGTTAGAGCCGGATTTCACTTTAGGCAAATTAGTTCCTTAAGAAACTTGAATTCGAGGAGTTATGGCCCCAAAATCACCAAACCGCGTCGGTTTAGCACGAAACTTGGCACACACGACGTCCTAGGCACGAGAGACTTGTGGGAGAAGACGGGGCTTGAATTGGGTTCCCGGTTTGGGAGTTAGAGTCGGATTTCATTCTAGTCAAAATTATTTACTAACTATCTTTATAATTAAATAGTAGTCAATTTTTTTTTTTTATATTTTTCTTTAATTAAAATATTAACAGCATTATATGGTTATTAATTATTTTTATCTTGTTTTTTTCAGATATTTCCTGAGTAGCAGTTTGCTTCTTGTGGAATGCGGGCGTAGAAAGTTTATGTCCAACTTTTGTTTTTGTAACCCACGCAAGAATTAAGACGAAACTTTTGCTTTTGATTTTGATTTTGATTTATGTTATTTAAATTTGTGAACGACATTATGTATGTATTATGCGACATTATGTAATGGCATAATTTTTATTGTTTTAAATTTTTATTTCTGTAATATTATGAATGGAACAACATTATGAATTTTTATTATTTGTTAACTTTTGTTTATGTATGTATTTATATCATTATGTAATTTTGGAATTTTTTTTGTAATTATTTTTAATTTAATACAGGTTTTTTTTAATTTTTTAAATAATTTCGGAGCAGGGTTTTTTTTTTTTTTTTTTTTGAGACGGCATAACAGCCGTCGCAAAAACAGGTCTGGGAGCCTTTTGCGACGGCAACGAACTGTCGCAAATACTTCGAAGAAATTGTGACGCATACCTTTAGCGACGGCTCAACATGCCGTCGGCAATAGTTATATCCTGTGGGAGACTTTTAGCGACGGTTATCTGCCGTCTCAACAAACCAATATTAGCGACGGAAAAACTTTACCGTCGCAAAAAATTAGATTTTCTACACTTATTGGCGACAGAAAACGTCCGTCGCAAAAAAGACACCCTCCGGTCGCAAACACTATTAGCGACGGCACATACCGTCGCTAAAGACCTTTTGCAACCCCCTTTCTGGCGACCCCCTCTTGCCATCGCAAAAAATCGAATTACCGTCGCAAAAGGTATTAGCGACGGCTTGCGGAGGTATTAGCGACGGCGTTTTGCCGTCGCAAAAAACTGTTTTTTTTTGTAGTGAAAGTAATATATTTATTTTATATATTGATTTTAAGATCAAAATAATTACTAATTAAATTATAAAATGATTAAGAGATTCATAATAAATAAAATATGGAAGTAAGTAAATTGATAAAAAAAATAAGAAAGAATTGGCATGTGATATTGAGAGGCGTGTATATTTACTATCATAAAGTTATTGTTCCTCTCCACGTGAAAGTACAATCGGAGTGCAATGGTTCCAAGATACAATCCAAGCACTCACAGCCTTCCTCATCCGATATGAAAAATCTATAAAAAAAAAAAAAAAAATAATCCGAGATATTTATTTTTGATTCGGAAATGCGTCGGACCCCCAGTAAATACTACTGGGGGTGACCCCTAGTGCCACGTGGCACTGTGGGATTGGAGGAAAGAAAAAAAAAACAGAAAACTGGCCAGTGGGGGCGCCCCACGTCACTGGGGGTTGACCCCCACTGGGGGTGTGTAGCAGCGCCCTTTTTGATTATGATTCAATTTTAAACAATAAATAGCAATTTTAATCAAACAATCAACAACAAATCGGCATAACAATTTAACGAGAAAAAAAAAATCATAATTGGACTTCTCCAATTGTGATAAAAAATCACAGGCCAAAGCCACAAAATAATCTACTAAGAAGACAATAAAAAGCAATTACACACGAGAACCCTAAATTACCTAGCGAATCCTTGCCCAAATTGAACTGAATCCAATGTGTCTCTTCTACCATTGTCTTCACGTCAGAATTGCTTTATCCAACGTTGAATCTACAATGCCAATATTGAATCAATAACGATGAACCACTTTGAATCCACCAAAACTTCAGACCTAAGTTCTTCGGAATCCACCAATGAACACCTCTCTATATTTGATTCGACATCGGCATTGTGTGAATAAAAGAACAAAATCAACACTTCATGTTTGTTAATATGTAGTTCGTTGATCAATCGATCACTTTCTATACATCAAGGAAACTCATATATAAACACCCTCCAATATAGAACACTTTGTTTTTTACTCATTTCTGAGAATCTGGACAGGTTCAACCCTATAAATAGTAAATAGCGCACTTTATATTAAATAGAGCCGCGAAGACCGCTCAAGTACACTTTACAGCTTAAGCGGTGTCATTAAAGGCGGTGCTCACATATAGGCCAATCGGTTGAGCTCAACTTCTACCGCTCAAGCAGTAAAATAAGCTTTCCAGAAGTTCAAAACACATGCAGAGATACTAGATGATCCACTTCGCCGCTCAAGCGCATGAAAGGTTGCTTGAGTGATCAAACCAATTAATCAGCAAAGTGGCAAACAACGAATGCTTAAGTCAAGATACGGAATGGCAACACAAACTCCTATACGCAGACACAACTCGGGTTGGATTCGCATCTAAATTCTCATAACTTATAGATACAATAATGTAAATAAAAATACAACTGAATAGAGTTTTGTCTAATGAGATTGTCAATTATAAAAACTTAACACTATGTTCACATCTATCAGGAGGATGTAAACAAGTCACAAACAAGAGTTGCCAAAAAATAGAGAAGATAGATAAACAATACTCTTCAATAAAATCTCAATATATCTTATACTCATATATACTCTTGTGTGGCTCTCTTTTCAAATGTTTAGGAAGAGAAACGGTTATATAAGTGAAAATTAATATATAACACTTAATCATTATATAATTATAATAATAGATTCTAATAATATATTTGTAACTGAAATGTTTAATATCAATATTAATGTTAATAACGGTCAAACAAATTAAGCATAAATAATTAATTTTATTTTTATTAAAATTTCAACAGGAATTAGTGAGACGTGATCCAGAGAAAAAGAAAAAAACAATATTTTTGTTGTTCATATTTATTTCATTTTTGATAAATCATATTTTTTAATTTAAATATATTTTTTTTTCATAAATTCTAGCTTTAATCACATCAATAAAATTTGTTTAACTGATGCTTAACTAATAGAGTAAGATTTTTCTAACTTGTCCTTACTATTCAAAGACGTTTTGTGAGTAGCCTAATCACCCGCAAACTATAAGTATCAGTTACATTCGAGAAACACTAATGAGAGTCAAATGCAAAACATTTAAATTTACAACTTGAAAATAACATGTCGTTCCTGTAATTTTTATTGAAAAATAATGGTTTGTCTACTACTTTAATGTAAAACTAAAGTGGGACTCGTTGGTTAAGGTGGGTCCGAGCGGGTTTAGTTTCTCTGTAGTGAAAACTATACACTGCGAAAAGATAACCAAAAATACTAAGAATTGAATGAAAAATTATCTCATAAAGTGGTCATCATGAATGAGATTTTGGGAAAGGTTGAAAACTACCTATTCCACGTTGATTAGATGAAAGAATTAATGAGTATTTTATATCCTTTGTTTTTCTGAATGATGGGAGCTCTTTAGGGATCCAAATTTTTCAGAGAAAGGGAGTTATGGATGTGTGAAGCTTGGGCTTGGACCTGGGCTTGGACCTGGACTTGAGCTTGGGCTTGGGCTTGGACTTGTACATGGGCTTGTGTTTCATGGATTGGATGAGCTTGGGCTCCATTGGTAGCTCCCTAGTCTTATTCATTTTTTGACTTAGCTCATGTGAGTAGGAATATACAAAATACTGTCCAATTCGCTAAAACTAGACTTATCAGCATTGATTCGCACCACTCTATCCACTAATCAAGGTTTAAACTTTAAAATTTATAATCCACATTCGAAATCGCTTCGCTCCACTATAATTAATACATATATATTTTTAACATATAATGAAATATCAAAGTAAAAATGAGTGTGAGAGAAATTTAATATGTAAAATTTATTATAAATTAATAGTTATATATATATGAAAAATAATATGTAAAATTAGTTTATGTTATATATATGAAAAATATTATGTAAATTAGTGTTATATATTGCGGAAAGTCTTGACAATTAATTAGAATATTCTTCAATCAGTCAATCTATCCAAAACTGCTAAAATCGCGATTTGCCAACCTGTTATTCGATTTATAGTTTTACTCTCAAATTGCCTGAGCCGCATCACACACATCCCTACAAGTGAGTGTGTGGCTGCTGATTTTATACATAATTTGTTTCTGCACTGATTCCTATTCTTGAAAGCTGAGGCTTCTCCCCTGTGTGTATAAACGGAGCTACTCCAAAAGGTGCCCCTGCAATAGCTTGCTTCAACAGCCTAGAAATTTCATAGTCTCCTATTCGTCTCAAAATTCTTCCAAGTGTGAGAAAGTGTTTCTTGATTTTTTGTTCGCAGAGTTGATTGTGTATAAACAGATGCCAGAGCTGCTTGTGTATAAACAAAGCTGCTCCAAAAGGTGCCCCTGCAATAGCTTGCTTCAATACCTTCGAAATTTCAATCTCTTGTCTATCTCGAAATTCTTCCAAGTGTGAGAGAGTGTTGCCTGATTTTCTGTTTGCCAGAGCTGCTCCAGAAGGTGCCTCTGCAATAATTGTCAACCGTATCTTGGGAGATAGACGTTGAATCTGTTTTAAGAATATTATGTGAAACACAGGCATCAGTTTGCCTTTCTATTTTGCTTAATTATCTGTTTACTTTTCGGAATTTGTCTTCCAATTTTGTAGTTTTGTTCTTAAGGCTGCAATTTTCAATTTCTGTAGTTTTATTTTTTGTTTATGTAATTTATTTTTAAATCTGAATCTATTATTTTCTTTTATATAATCCTAATTTTACACATCAATTTTAAAATATCAAGTGATGCTCGTGGTGCAAGTGTGCTTGGTTATGTAGGTTAACCATTAAGAAAAAAGGGGAAATTACTCATAGGTCCCATGTGAAACATGTGATCTCCATTTAATCCCAAAACTTTTTCACTACACCCAAAAGTCCTTTCTCCTCTCTCTCTGTTTTTTGCTTCCCTTCTTCTCTCGTTTTTTTTTTTTGCAGAGAAGCAGGCAGATGCGATGTCAAGCGAGGCGTGGAGGCCAGTGATTGCTTGGATCTCAAACAAGTTTGTGGTCTTGTGAGCATTTGGCCATAGGCAGCCTCAACACCATTAGAGTCGTAGGCATAGGCCCGCAGGTCTTGTCCTTCACAAGTTGTCCACTGTCTTCCTCCAAGCACGGTCTACTTGGCTGATGGGTGCATAACAGAGCTTGACCGTCACGGTCTTGTAGGATGAGTCTGATCGGGGTTCATTGATAATCACTAAGCATCCAAATTAATTCCGACGAAGAAGATGATATATTTTTCGACGAAGAAGATGAGTGGATCTACTTAGATCTGATGTAGATCTACTCAGATCTACATCAGATCTGAGTAGATCTACACAGATTTGGCTAGATCTAAACAAAAAATAGTTGCCGGAGTACAATCCTCTCTCTACATCCGTTTTTCCCCTTTGATTTTTTTTTTCTTTCTGCTATACACTTCTGTTTTTCTGTACAAGTGATTTTCGAGTTTTAGTTACAGGCGGTGAAAACTGTAAAATTTTGCAGTTTGAATTTTTTTTTTTTTGTGCTGGAATGAATCATGGTTTAAAACTGTAAAATTTTGCAGTTTTATAACATGCTTTAGAACTGTAAAATTTTACAGTTTCATAACATGTTTTAAACATTCCGACGACTTTCCGGCGATGTTGAACATTCTGACGAGTCTCCGGCGACCGTTTGACGGAAGTCCGACGATAGTAAGATGTGAACAGTGTCTGTAAATTAAAAAAAAAAAAAAGGATTTTTTGGTAACAATTAAAAATAAGTATGGACTAATTGGTGCAAATATTTTGTTTTGGGATTAGCTGGATCTTGAACTTGTTGCATGGGACTTATCAGTAAGTTCCCCAAGAAAAAATGAATTGGAAGTTGTGAAGCCAACTTCTCTTAATCGTGGCCCAATCTTAAGCCCATTATTTTGGTTCAATTCAAACACCACGTGGTTTAAATATTGTTTCTGAGATTTTTGTTTTTCAATTTTCAATTTTTGTTTTGTTTTGTTTTTTTTTTTTTTTTTTTTTGTTTTTTTTTTTTTTTGCTTAGTGATTTTTTTTTTAATAAATATTTTAACCAAATATTTTTACTTTCTAGATCCACATAATTTAAATGAACTTAAAAAGTAAAATATTTGTTAAAATTTTTAAAAAATTCACTAAATATGAAAAAAACAAACAAAAATAAAATACGAAAAGCCAATATATTTTTTGGTAATAATAAAAAAAATCTCCCTTTAAATTTCGGCCTTAAACCCTTGAAAGAGTTGGGCCGCCGCCAGTAATTTAGATATAATGGAATAGGGCCTTATTTGGACTGAAAATAATAGCGCAGTGAAAAAGTGGGGGCATTCTATTTAAACCCTAAAAATATCTCAATATGCCCAATTTAAATTCATATTATATCTTAATATAAATTTATTAATAAGGATAATATATATTAAATCTTAAAAAAAATAAAAAAATTTCTCATGATACACCCTAATCAATTATTCCTATTCAAATCTCTGTATCTTCTTCTTCAAGAGATCAAAGTTATTTCTTCTTATTCTTCATCTTCATCCTTTCTCCAAAACTCCAATACATCCTACCAAAACTTATCATTATCATCAACATCATTCAGTGTGTTTGGTTTCAGTTTTTTGAAAACTAAGAGTGTGCTTGAGTTGTATTTTGAGATAAATTTTCAAAAAAAAAAATTGGAGAGAAAGTTTAGAAATTTTTTTGATTTGTTTGATTGTATATTTTGAAAATAGTTTTAGAGTTTGGGAATTTGAGATGATTTGATATTTTGTTGTAATTGAGTAGATGTGTGTGAGAGAAAAAATGATTGAGAATGAGAGAGGAAAGAGAAAAAGTGATTGATTGATATGTAAGAGAGAAAAATTGATTTTAGAAATTTTTTTTTAAAAAATTCCAACCAAACAAAATTTTGAAATTTTTTTTTCAAAAATTATGTTTTGAGAGTTAAATCAAACAAGGCCTAAGTTTTTTTGTTTTTCGTGTTTTTTTGTTTTTGTTTTTAGTGAATGTTTTTTAAATTTTAAGTAATTTTTTTTTTTACTTTTTTAGATGCACCTTACTTAGATATATCTAAATAGTAAAATATTTGTGAAAAAATATTTTAAAAAATTATTAAATTCACAAAAATATGAAAAATGTACTAAATTTTCATATTTTTGGTATTTAGTGTATTTTTTAAAGATTTTTTTCACAAATATTATACTTTTTAAGTGTATTTATATTATATGTCTAAAAATTAAAAAATATTGCTTAAAATATTTTAAAAAATCATTAAAAACATTAAAATACGAAAAATAAAAAAGTAAAATTTTCTAAAAGCTATTTTCTGAAAGCCATAACCAAACAAGCTGATTGTTTTTTGTTATTTTGAAACCCTAAACCCTAGAAGAAAGTTTGAACAAAATCAAACAACAAATGAAAGTAATAATCAAAATATTGTGTAGCTTCTCCAAATTTGAAACAATTTACGTATTCAAATGAATATGAAACCATTTAAAGTTGAGCCATACAACCTCAATATCTTTTTAAACTGTTTTTCAAAATTAATACACTTTTAGATTATCACATAATTTGGCTATTCTCAATTCAAGCTGAACTTCAAGCTCTGATGTAGAAGTTTTGATAGAATTAAACAACAAAATAAATTCTATCACAAGTTATTAACAACAATCCCTATATGTTATCCACTAAATTGTGTTTGGATTTTCGATTTGTTTCCACTTTTCTATTTTTACGAATCTAAAATCCACTTTTCTATTTTTACGAATCTAAAATCTAAACAATTGAACAAGGAACAATTTACAAACTATTTTTCAATGTTAAAACCCAAATGATCACCATAGGGGCCCTAATAATCTATATTCACTTTTTTTTCAAAATAATAATAATAATAATAATAATAATAAAAAAAAGAAACAAATAATTAGTTGAATTGTCCTTGCAAACAGTAATTTTTTGATTGATCACATTATCATCTCTTCATTGAAGATATGTTTTGATGGTCAGTTTGACAATTTAAAAAAAAAAAATTTATTATTTATTATTTGGATTTACTCAAGGATAATTTGAAAAATATTATAAAATATACTTAAAGTAATATAAAATTTTAAATAATAAAGCAGTGTGTATTTAGAAATTAAGAATACTCAATTATTTTTCAGATGTAAATAGAATTCTCCGAAAAAGTGCCATATGGAATATAAAAGTATGATAGTATGCCTCCGTTTGGGAAGTGGGTTGGCTTTTTAGCTTTTTGGTTTTTAATTATTTTAGCCTGGAGCTAAAAAGCTTGGTTTGGGAAGGGCTTTTTGACTTTTTAAATTTTTTTTATGAGAGAGGAGTGTAATGATTATGGGTTGAATTTGATATTTTATTTTTTGTGACTAAAATAACCTATTTTATTTTTTATGAATATTTTAGCCCTTAACCCACCAAAACTAACTTCCCAAACTCAGCCATGTAATTCTAGAGGTCTCAATAGCGGGTCCTGTTATGGTGTGCAACCCCTTAAGGTTGCACACCATATGCAACCAACACAAAAGGTATAAGTGGAAGGTGTAAACATAAAACAGAACAACAAATAGAAAGGCGTAAGTATAAGGTGTAAGTTGCACACTTAAGAAAAGTCCCTCAATAGCAGGCCCACTATTTTGGGATATAAATCAATGATGAACAATGACGGCATGGGTTGAGTTGTTAAGTCAAAAGATTCTTATTAAATAAGGATTGATTCTCCAAATGGCTACATCAATAAATGAACTGGAAGATTTTCAAAGAGAAAGAGATGCACCACTTGGCAAGCATCCAACCAAGAGATAAAGGACACTACAATGGCTAAGAATAAAAAAACTCAACTGTTGCTATTTCTATGGAGATGTATCAGGGAATATGAAGAAAGTAGTTGATGGGAGACACGTGGCAATCCTCCAAAGATCCATTATTCCTTAGTAAAACAAAATGCTTGGGAGCTCTAATTAGAACTACCACTAATAATGTGATAGTACTGTCACAATGTATGTTATGCCTTGTTTTATTTTATTTTGTTTTATTTTTTTTCAATTTTCACGTTATTAGTGGGGGATTTAAAACTCCCTACTCAGAGTTCTACATCATTACTGTTAATAAAATTAATGGCTAAGAATAGAAAGGGTTGAACTATCCGCTTCTTTTGGGATACACAGAGGGCGTGTTTGATTAGGGGGATAAGGGGGGGATTATTTACTGTGCGGATTGTAATCCGCACAGTAAATCCAATCCGATGTTTTTTTTTTTTTTTAATCCGCCGAACATGGAGTCCGGCCGGACTCTTTATCCCCCATATGGGGGATTATACTATCCTAGGGGGGGTGTGAGACAATTTTGAGAGGATTATTTACTATTGGGATTAGGTGGTGAAATGACCATTTTGACCCTCTACTATTTAATTATGTATTATATTTAGTAAAATTTAATAAAATTTAAATGTCTCAATTTAAAAATAAAATAATTTTATTTAACTTTTTATTGATGTTTTATTTATTTATTTTAAAATAATTTTTTATAGATATTTTATTGATGTTTTATTTTAAAATTTTGTTTATATTTTATTTAATTTCATTATTTAAATGTTAATAGATGTTTTATTTAAAATTTATTTAAAATTTTAATTAAAAATATAATATAAATTTTTTATACAGGTTATACAGTATTTTATTAAATCAAATTTAGTGGTTATACAGGTTATACGGTAATGATTTATTAAATAATATAAAAAAATAATGTCCTCTGTATTTTATTACATAACTAGGGATGACCCGTGCCTGAAGGCAGTGCCAACAATTTTTTTGGTATCACGTGCTACAAAACTCAATGGTAATAAATCAATTCAAAATGGTAATATCACTCCAACTTAAAACTTCACAAATAAGAAACTGAAATTGCTTCTACACATTGAATTAGCGAAAGCATTTATAAATTTCAAATAGCAAATTTCAAAATGAAAGTCCAAAATAAGAATTATATATTTGAATGTAGCATATGCAATGAATCTAGAAATATTTGCTAAACTTAAAGTCTAAATAGCAAATTTTATATTTTTATCCACGTCAAAATGGCACATCTATACACTATAGCAAGTTAGAATGGGATAACTTTCAATAAAAGAATGTTATTGAATTAGTATCATAACTGGTAACCCTTTCGCTTTATCAGGTTTAAATTCCTTCAAATAAAGGTCAATGAACATTTTGATACAAAAGAATCATCCTAGCTAACCCAAAAATAAATAAATAAATAATTTAACATGAGAGAGCCAACCAATGACACACCGGTAGAAGCAACGTAACCCAATGTTTTCAATATGGATCAATGACCTACAACAAAATCACTCGCTTAAATTCGCTTCAAAAAACCAATAGTTTTGAAAAATCGCATCAAAATCATATGAGAAATCGGAAGAAATTGTAATGAATAATAATTGCATCAAAAGAAACTGTAGTATGAAAAATCGCATCAAAATACATATGAGAAATAGGAAAATCAATAGCTATGAATTAAGAAGAATTGAATATAACTATTATGGTCAATTGAATTATGTCATTCAATGGCGAAGTGAGAATAGACATATGTATGCATTACTAAAGTAAACAAATGAATAGAAAAGCAAATAATAATATAGATAGATTAATTGAGAATGCCGATAAATCATACAAACCTCCAAATAGAATTAAACTCAAATTTTGTAAGGGGAGCGAATAATTTTCTTTATTAAGACTAAGAGAGTCTTGTTATAAGGAAGGAGAATTTTTGAAGGCTATAAAACCAAACAAAATTAAAATTTTAAACAATTAAAGCTTACCTTGTGTGAAGTATCCATTTTTGGATGATCATGGTCCTTTGAGTTTCTATTCCAGTGATAATGCATAACTCATTTTCTAGTTGAAGCATTATGTATAACAATTAGTAGGCAAGAAAAAAAGAATCAAACTTGAAATCAATGTTAATGGGCAAATCTAACTAAAATTAAACCCAAGGTTCATTAAATAAAATTAAGTGTACTATTTTTTTAAACAAAGATTACAACCAAATACTTATAAAAGATACTTACCACAACTAAAAAACGAAAGAGAGAGAATGAAACTGAATTAAACATAATTAAGTAGAGAAATGGAACAGTTAAAAAGAGAATGAGAAACACATAATTAATACTCCAAATGATATAAACAAAATAGTTACATAGGGGAACCAAATTAAACAAAATAAAGATAAGTTTCCGAAAATCAATACATGAAAATTGATTTTAGAAACCCATTCGAAAACCCATTTTAATTATTATGCTGGTTCATTTATCATTTTAATATTTTTGGAATCAAAACCATTCATAAACACATTTAAATCTAACCCATTTTAAAAAATCATTACATGAAGATGGGTTTCTAAAATCTAAACCATTTCAAAAAAATCATTACATGAAATTCACGGCAACATGTAAAATGAAGCCTATCTAATAAAAATTTAAGATTCTTAATTTTCACATGTAAAATGAAGCCAAGTTGAACAATAGATAAGCAACAAATTACTGACAAATCCATCAATGGAAAGCAGACCAATTACCTAATCAACCATTGTGGCAAACAAAGTCACAACAACTTTTTATGAGCTAATCAAACACTCCTTCAAGCCAAGGCATATGTACCTGAAACAAAAGGAAGAATAGAAAATATAAGCAAGCAAGCTCCATTATCCAAAATCAACCCCTTAAAAATTGCCCATTGTTTGTTGTTAAAAATAAGATCCAACTCCCATTGTTTGATTCACCAATTTGAATATACATGTTTTTATAGAGGAGCCAATTTGAGAGAGAATAGACAAATGCATGCTCTTTACAACTATTAATTAGTAACCAAATAAATGTGACATTTCAATGGGCAAATGTGAGTGCCAAAAAGGATGAAAAATTATTTCTATGAACATATGAAGAAGCAAACCAAGCTGAAGGTAGTAAATAGCAATTAAGCACAATCACTGTTTCAACCTTCCATACTGAGTGACAATTTTTGAACATGAAAATCCATTCATAAAAAAAGACCTATCTCATCATAGAAACTCATTTTATTGAAAAGACTTATGTCATCTCATAGTAACCTATTTCATATTCATATAAATGAAATCAAAACCATAAAGAAACACAAACAATTATGCCCAACTTCTCTACACTCCTCTTTCAGTTATCCATAAAGAAATTGAAGGAAAAAAAATTTAATCAACACTATATAAACAAACCTGCTATAAGAAATGAGTAAATTTAACAATATTAGAAATGAGTAAAATTATTTCAGTAACTTACAAATAACAATATTAAATTTTTTAAAAAAAAATCACAAACTAAAAACATATTGAACAATTTAATTCCCAATGAAAGCCAAGCATCCTATTAAATAATTAGGATACCTTTAATGGAATAACATGGTGCACTAAAATGCTAAGAACAGGAGCTGCAAAATAAATAAAACAATCAAATAGCTCAAACTATTGAAATCCACCCATAAGCAAAATATGAAACCAACCTTTTGAATTCATTTAATTTGCTCAAGGGAAGCGGCCAACCCATTGCCACACACACACACAAACACACACACACACACACACACACACAAATTAGATTAAAAAAAAAAAATTGATTCCTAGTAGAAGCCATTGAAACCATCACATACTGTCAAAGACACACACACTCACACACATCACATAACATAACAGATTCCTAGGCAAAGACACACACACACACAACATCACATAACATAACATATAATATTGTCAAATTTTAGTTCCAAAACTTAATCTAAATTCATCAGGTGGACTGCAACCTCTTCCCTGAGAAGAGCAGCTGCAAAAAAAAATAAATAAATAAATAAAACAATGAAATAGCTCAAACTATTCAAATCCACCCATAAGCAGAATGTGAAACCAAACTGCAATGCCTTTAATCGAAAGAAATTTAAATGAAAAAAAAAATATTACAACAGGAACCACTGCAATCAAAAGCAACACTATTAAACATGATTATACTATTTAATCAAAAACAAAACTATGTTATGTACTCCCGAAAATACAAATTCAAAAACACCAGAAGTTTGTTTTTAAACTACCTTCAAAATCCAGAGCCCAAAAAAAAATAAAAAATAAAAAGGTATAGTCACTGACTCTCTTCTTCTTCTTCTTTTTTTTTTTTTGTTCTTCTTCTATTTCTTTCTTTTACTATTTTTCAACCAAGGTTGATATGTTGAAGAACAAATTTGGGTTTGATGAAGCTTTTAACTATAAAGAGGAGGACTTGGAAGTAGCTCTGAAAAGGTGAGTATTTCATGTTCTTGTATAGAAATACATCACAACACTAAAAGATTTAGAGCCTGAGTACATTGCTAGATAGAATGGATGCTACCATGGAAAGAAGGGGAAAAAAATCTACCTTCTAAATGACCCAAAGAGAGGTTGCAACTCTTTAAAACTGGCAAAGGTTTGTGATTGTCTAGAGGAATCGGAGGCCCCTATTTGAACCTGTAGCTGCAAAAAATCTGGGCTGCAGGGCAAAGATGAATGCATATAAGCAAAAAATCTTACAATAAATATATCATTTCAATACCCATATCACATTATTCAACAAATCCACAATTACTTTTCATCTCAGAAATCCCAATTCACATTTAACTAAAACTAAGCAGATACAAAATCTTCAAAAATCAATTCCCTATTTAAAAAAAAAATGGAAGAACATATATCAACAAAGGTAGCAAAACCCTAATCGTGTCAATCAGTAATCGATGTCAAACCAATGTAAGAAACTATAAAGTGAATCAAATTGATAATCAAAACAACAAAATTAAATAAATAAATAAATTCAAGAACACCACTTTCACCGATAAAATCATAGATTGCAGATGAATTCAAATCCAAATTCCGATCAGATAAAACCTTTACAAACAAAAGATTGAGTCTTGAAGAACAAATTGCAAATATATAAATTAGGTAAAATTAGTAAAGGGTTCAAACAAAAATTAAAATGGAAAGATCATACACAATAAACTAAATCAAAATTAAAATGAAAACAATTTATGATTAAGGAACATTAGGCAAACTGGATATATATGTTACTACTTGATAGCCTCACATATTAGATGAAATACGATATTAAGACTCAACCTAAGTTCTTCATGGGTGAAGAAGTGATCCTTACGTAGGAAAATTACCTTCCTCAGAAAATTGATTTACTGTGTAAGTCTAAATTGACTTCTAAATGCTTGAGGGAATATGTCCTTAGCATTATAAGTTTATTTTAATTAATGCAATCACAATATAAATCAAATATAACATATAATTAATTCAAAAAAATCAAGGCAGTTGTGATTACAAATTCAATAAATCTAGATTCAATGACATCACCCACTTTTGATGTTGAGCAAACTTTAGATCCAATTTCATAGCTCTCATCTAATTTTGATGTTAGGAAAGGACAATAGAAAGCTAGCAGTAAAAAAATACATAAATTAGAAAAAGGTATGACACCCTGAATGTTTAATTAAATACCACATAAATGTTTATAGTTATATAATTATGGGTGCATGCGATATATATATTATTAAATAATTACTAATAAATACATAATCTAATTTAGCACGGGGTTATATGGGATTAATTAGGGATTTTTATTTAGGGCCAAAAGACCAGAAATATGAAATTCTAATACTAGTTGGGTCAAATTAAAGTTAAAGATAGTAAATAAATAAATAATAATAACAATAATATATGGAATGAGAAGAATAATAATGGCAATAATAAAATGAATAAGTTATATGTGCTAGGTAAATTAATTTATCATTATGGTTATTAAATATATGACAAAGAAATTTATTAAGATAAATTAAATATCAATTTTATTATTAAATACTAATTTCAGTTAAGATATATTAGTTGTGTAGATAAAAACAAATCAGTGGCTATCAAATACAATCTTGCCATATTATCCAAACAGATCAAGGACCATTAATGAGTTAGATTACAAATCTGCCGAAGGAGAAACGGAGAAGCCACCTGGACACTAGACTCGGATAGAGGGATGAGTACCTGGAGCCTTAGGATGATGAGTCATCACTTATATTGTGTATAAATAGGGGTGGTAGTGCTGTATGTGAAGGAAAGAAGAAAAGAAAGAAAAAAAATACGAGAGAGAGAGACTCGTCAGTTGAGGGTAAGGAACTTATACAAGAAGAGTTTTGATAATAAAAAAAAAAGTGAGGCTAAGGGTTATAATTAAGGTGAGATATGTTATACCTTGATTTATCATTATATGTTTATTAATGTTTTGAGTTACCATAACTTATTTTAAACAAGTTATATTTATTAAGTTATATAAATAAAAGTTATGTTTATAAATATTTCAGTTACGTGGGTTACTTTTTAAACTCTATTTACTTAAAAAGAAACCCATGGATATGGTTGTTTAAATTTTAGTATATATTTGACTATAACCTTATAAATAATTACGTTTTGTAAGTACCACCACGGGAGTCCCACGCCTTGGGGGACTTAAATAGCCATGAGCCTCTGTTTGTCATGGATCCATTGACCTCTGTTCTGATTGTCACTTCTGTGACTTCCATTCTGTCCTGTTTTATACCGTGGTTATGATTATTTCTTTACATGATTTCTGTATTCCGCCACTTTAAATAAATTGTCATTTTAAATTAAATTATGCAAATATTTTAGCCTAACTAATTATCCATGGATATTTTGTATTCTCTACATTCTTGGCATAATATTTCTCACTCTGCTGTGTGCTTATAGCTGTTACCCTTTCAGGTGATGAGATGTAAGGAAAATCCATAGCCTCACGAAATGGAATCTGCTCATGGATTGTTGTTAAACCACTATTTTACCCTTCTTTTTTATTTTTGCTTCCTTTTGTCTCTATTCGAGGCTAGTCACTGAATAATAAAATAAGGAAAACCCTAGAAATGTATTTCTTTTTTTTAAAATAGTGGTATGGAATAAAATTTCTGTCTAAGTATATTATATATATATATATATATTTTTTTTTTCTTCGCTCGCGCAGTTTAATTTGTTTTGAATAAAAATAAGTTAGTAAGTCACGATTCCAACTCTAAGCCTCTGGGGTTGGGTCATGATAAAAGGACTTAAAATTCTAATGGGTAACAACTCCCCCTGAACAAACACCTCTACAATCAGCCAAAAATCTGCCGGTGTGAATCATACACAATAAACTAAATCAAAATTAAAATGAAAACAATTTATGATTAAGGAACATTAGGCAAACTGGATATATATGTTACTACTTGATAGCCTCACATATTAGATGAAATAGGATATTAAGACTCGACCTAAGTTCTTCATGGGTGAAGAAGTTATCCTTACGTAGGAAAATTACCTTCCTCAGAAAATTGATTTACTGTGTAAGTCTAAATTGACTTCTAAATGCTCGAGGGAATATGTCCTTAGCATTATAAGTTTATTTTAATTAATGCAATCACAATATAAATCAAATATAACATATAATTAATTCAAAAAAATCAAGACAGTTGTGATTTTACAAATTCAATAAATCTGGATTCAATGACATCACCCACTTTTGATGTTGAGCAAACTTTAGATCCAATTTCATAGCTCTCATCTAATTCTGATGTTAGGAAAGGACAATAGAAAGCTAGCAGTAAAAAAATACATAAATTAGAAAAAGGACTTAAAATTCTAATGGGTAGCAACTCCCCCTGAACAAACACCTCTACAATCAGCCAAAAAACTGCCGATGTGAATCAACCATTGCACACAAAAGATGCAGGAAAAAATGAAGTCATGATGGATACAGGTGCTGTTTACATAGGGGACAATTATTGGAAAATTTAGTTTGATTGATAATTAAGGTTTAAAAATCCAGCAGCCACCTCTGTTGAAAAGAAAAAAATTAAATCCAAAAGAGTTCAAATAAAAAATTAAAAGAATTTACCTTCTAAATGACCCAAGAAATCTAGGCTTGATTTGTAATTTTTCAAGAATCCTGTAGGTCTTACAGGAGAAAAGGCCTTCGGTTTTCCCTTTTGGATTGTTGAGAGAAGTTTGTTTTTATAAAATCACTAAAAAAATCTATTACCAGATGGCCCCTCAGAACACTGATTGTCATTGAATCAATTAAAAAAAAAATTAAAACTAATAATACAATTAAATATGAGAAACCAGAAATCTACAGGCATAAGAAACATACAGATGCTGTAGTTTCAAATTGTGAAACTGAAATCAAAATACAGAAGAGAAAAAATGATGAGGTATGGAAAGAAACAATATATTTTGACCGATGTCAATTAAAAAAAAATTAAAACTAATAATACAATTCAATATGAGAAACCAGAAATCTACAGGCATAAGAAACATAAGTATTGAAAATTTTAAAATCAAAATAACAAATTGTAATTGAGAGAGATAGTTGAGATGAGATGAAATGAACATAGAGATGAGACTCAAACAGATGCTGTAGTTTCAAATTGTGAAACTGAAATCAAAATACAGAAGGAAAAAAATGATGAGGTATGGACAGAAACAATATATTCTGCCCACAAAATCACATATTTTTTCACTCCACAAAATCACATATTTTTTCAATAAACCTTCTTTAAAAAGCACCACTGTTACAGATGAACTTTGTCCCTTGTTGTGTATTCAAATATTACACCACCACTGCAATTTATGAGCTGAGCTATCAACATTGAAAATTAAATAATGGAGATTGTAGCAACTCATACAGTTCACTTTTTAGTAATTAGTAACCATAAAGCCACACCTACTAACTAATAGAGAGCATCACTTTAAAGAAGACAAACCTCCATACATGTAACTTTGACAGAAAAATATTCCCACACATCTGATGCTTGTACATTGAGCACTACCAGTTCTAGTTATACCCTACTATAAAAAGCACACATCTTCATAAATACAATGAAATCTTTGAAGATCATCAATTGTATCATTAAATGTTCTAACAAATTGGACTTCGAATAAAGTAAAAAATTTGGACTGTCATATAAGGTACTAAATCTAAAAGGTTAGGATTAAAAAGATGTGAATAAAAAGGGTTGGGATTAAAAAGAGTCTGATTCAGATTCAAAGTCACTCTAGATGAAATTTGGATAAAAAAGGTGGTAACTTGAAAAGGAATTATTGCTACATCTGAAATTATGATTTGCAAAGTCAGATTCAGTTTATGCCCGTGGAAAGTCAGATTCAAAGTCAGATTCAAAATCGGAACAGCAAATAAAAAATTCAGATTCAAAGTCAGATTCAAAATCAGATTCAAAAATTCAAGCAAAAATCAGATTCAAGCAAAAATTCAGATTCAAAGTCAGAACAGCAAATCAGAATAGCAAGTTTGAAGTTCTAGTTTACCTTGCAAGGGGAGAGAGACGAAAGAGAAGGGTGAGAGGAGAGGAGGTGGTCGGTGGTGTCGTCGAGAGAGGATGACACACAGAGGAGAGGTGGTCGATGGTCGTCGGCGTCGCGATGGTCGGTGGTCGTCGCATGGGATGGGCTCTAATGCAGGTAGAGAGAGAGAGAGAGTTCAAAAATTGAAATGAGAGAGAGAGAGAGAGGAGATGAGTACCTGTGATGGAAAGGAGAGAAAGAGAGAGAGAGAGAGAGAGAGAGAGAGATTTTCTGACCATTAGATCTTGATGCCGTTGATGCTCAAAGAGGGAAATAAAGCCTCTTCCTCATCAACCATTGATGGAGAGAGAGGGAAATAAAGACATCTCAACCATTGAAGTTGAGATGAGACAATTTAAACCATTGGATCAAAATGTATCTCACATACATTTTAGGACATTTTTAAAAAGCCTCTTGCCTTATTATATAGATTTAGTGGTATTTGTTATACGGTAATGATTTAAAACAAATTTATTTAAAATTTTAATTAAAAAATAATATAAATTTTTATTGATATTTTATTTATTTTATTTAAAAAAAATAAATTTATTTAATTGTGTAAAAAATAAAATAAAATAAATTTTTATTTAATTTAGCTAAAAATAATTAAAATATTAAAGATATGTTTAATATTGCTATTACTTAGTAAACAATTGAAAAAGGGTAAAATAGTCTTTTGTTCATTTATCCTATCTAGTCCGTCCAACCAAACGTTGGATTCACTAAAAATAGTCCTTTTCAGACATCTAATCCCATGAAAAAACAAACACAGGATACATATCCATTCCAACCAAATAGTCCGGGAGATTCACAGTCCCAGGACTCAAGTCCGATAGATTCTAATCCCCCCATTATCCAATCCATCCAATCAAACACACCCAGAAATGCTTATATGGCCATGATGGGACAAATAACAATCAACGAAGCATGCTATCCCCACTAACAAGAATTGGTTGAGAAGAACCAACGACGTTTGGTAGAGTTGTAAAAAAGTGATTATAAATTATAATTTAACAGATTATAAATTATAGTTTTAAACATAAGTTATTAATCTGTTTGGTGCAGCTCTGAAATTATAGATTTAATCAGTAGAGTAGTGTTTTATTGAATAAATTGTAAAATAACTTTTTGCTGTGTAATGTTATTTTTGCCCTTTTTTTTCTTTTTCTTTTTCTTCATTTTATTTTATTTTATTTTATTTTTCTTCTTACTTTCTTTTCTCTTCTTTCTTTTTTATTTTTTCTTCTCTTAATTATTTTTTATTCTCTTCTTTTCTTATTTCTTTTTTTTTTCTTTTTTAAAAAATGATGAAATACCAATTAAAAATTTCAAATTATATTCATTTTAGTTTGTAAATACATGAATATTAATTGATATTATTTATTATTATTTTATTTTATTAAACAAACAATGAAAACCCTAGCTGCCGGAGAGAGAGAGAGAGACACCGAGAGAGAGAGTCCATCGCAGACACGGAAGGCACAGCGACGACCACTTGCAAAACCCCATATTCGATGCCAAGCATCTCAAACGTCTTTGTCATCTGCTCAAGCCACTCATCAGCCTTTAGTGGCTCTTTAAGATCCCCCAAAAACTCATCCGAATTCGACAGGAAAAACTTCATCTTCAGAAAAGACGGCCCTGTCTTAGCTACATGGGTCTGGACTTGATTCTCAGCCCTGAGAATGTCTGTAGATTCCCTCAAAGCTCCTGCCATCTCGCGGGCTAAGGCGCCCATAGCCTGCTGTCCTACTGGCTCGGCTACATTGGCCTAACCAATGCCCTCCTCCTGCGCCGGAATCTCATCCGGTATAGGCATCTCCTGCCTCCTAGGTTTACCACGCCTACCACCACGTCCTCGTCCTGACATCATAATAAAGGTAACAAAGACATTATCACATTCACAAATGTGTCGAAGCTATTTCACTCGCGTCCTAATACAATGAACAACAGTAATTCACTCCACATAAGCACATAATCACATAAACACTTACGAATTTCATTTCCGGATAATGACCGTCCGGTGGCGTTGCTAGAGTTCCAATTAGAAACAGCAGTGATCAAGTGCCTTTCTAACAGGACTCCCAAAAACCCATGGGCCCGATCAACATCCTGGAAACTAAATCCAATACCCATATATTCACATAAACATGTTATCACATAAGTACATAACACTACACTTAAGTCTCTAACAAGCGAGACAAACCCATTGTGGTACTAACCACTTCCCACGTACCCAAAGTATTCAAACCCGATACGCTCTGATACCAAATTGTACCGCCCTCAAAATAAATGCATAAATCAATCATTCATAATATCCATAGACATAGGAAAATAAAATATATCCATTCATCAGAGTATTCATTACAAAAAGTATTACATGTTGACAACAAAAGTAAATACCCTACGGGCTTACAAACTTTCCAAGTCAACACTTGGTTACAACAAAAGAGAGTTCTAACTCTTTACATATTAAGCCCTTGGCCTGGATTTACATATAACATCAACAAAATGACAAAAAGGAAATCTTCAACTCCTAAACCTCCCAAGCTATCTTGGAGGCGGCATATCCCCTACACCTGAAAAATAGTGTCCCAAGTAGGGTGAGTCAAAGCCCAGTAGAGATACGCTAAACATCATATGAGAATTAACTAAAACATTAGCATACGATAAACGTTCTACTCTTAAGCCATCTTACATCTTTCCATGATCTATTAACATTGATACTCATATGTCAATTCAGTTCCAGTCATTTATCCCAGTCAATCCATTTACATAGTGTAGACACCCCATTTTTGACCGACCTTAAGACTCAGACGTCACCGATTGAGCGCTTGGTGATGTTGTATACTGTGCTCGTTCTGAGGTTGCGGAGTCTCGGCCGTGAGCCTTGCCTCCGAACTTCTGGACTTTTTTGTGCCTTGCCTCGGTTTGCGAACCAAGCTCGGTTTTCTCTGTTTTCTCTTCCTGAGGGGAGGGAGAGGTCTCGTAGATCATCTCTCAGTGGCCATAGGCTACGTTTCGTGGTCGCAGGCCATTTTTCCCATTTCGGAGCCCGGTTCCCGGTTTTCGGAGCCGTCAGGCCGTGTGCCTCGGTTCGGGACCGCCTAACTACCTCTGTTTGCTCCGATTTTTGGCATGCATCTTATTTACTCCCTTTTGAGGGACACTGGGGTCCGAGAGACCAACTTCATGGTCGAACACCACTCCCGGTGCCCAGCAGTCAGTTTTCGAGGCCCCGGACTGCGCGTTTTGGCCCCCGAGCCTTACTTGCAAGCATTGTTGGGCTCCGACCCAAACTAGAAATAGTCATATTTTGAGTCCTTTTTCATGTTTGATTAAGGGTTTTTCTTTTTTTGAGACCTCCTTCTGTCACTTGCCTCTTTACCTCTTTTTAGGCCTTTTTTTGCACGGTATTTTAGGCGTACTTGTGGGCTGTGTTGGACTTGGTCGTAAACTACAAAGTGTCTTATTTTGAGCCCTTCTTCAACTTTGTTGAAGGGCTCTCAGCCGTTTGGAACCAGCAGCTACCACTTGCCTTTATATCCCTCTTTAGGCCAATTTTTGGAGGGAAACTTGAAATATTTCCCCCCTTTTTTTTTTCCCCCTCTTTTCCAGCCTCTTTTGCCTATATATACAGCACCCCAGGTCTGTATTTAAGGGTTACAAAAAATCTGATTTGGAGCTCCTACATTCAATCTCTCTCTCTCTCTACATTTCAAACACCAAAACCCTTAAGCTCCTACACCCATTTCTTCACCACCACCTAGCACCACCACCACCACTCCATACCAGCAGTTTGGAGGTCATTTCCAGAGGCAAGGAGCATCTTTTTTTCAAGCCAAGAGGTTGCTAAAGACTAGTCTTCAAGAGTGAGTCTCGTTTTTCCCTTTTTTGCTCTTTTCTTGGTCTATATCTTAGCCCTTCTTGCTTATACATTTGAGCTCCGACCAAAACTGAAAGTAGTGTTTTTTTGAGCTCTTATTCATCTTTCATTAAGGGTCCCTCACAGTTTGGGACCTCCTTGTTGCACTTGCTTCATTATCCTCTTGAATGCCATTACTTTGCATGATATTTTTAGCCTATGTGTGATCTGTTTTGGAGCATGACATAAACTGTGGATAGGCTTATTTTGAGCCCTTCTTCAACATTTAAGAAGGGCTCAACACTGTTTGGGACCTCCATGTACCACTTACCATTGTACCCCTCTTTGGTCCCCATTTTTGCATGTTTTATTAGCCTATCATGCTTCTCTTTTTCGGCCATGATCAGAGCTGAAAGTGGCCATATTTTGACCCCCTTGTCATGTTTCATTAAGGGTCTTTGGCTATTTGATGAATATTTTGTATACTTTGTGTTATAGCCTTCTTGTGGCCTTAATCTTGCATTGCATTTTGAGCATGTTTTCATACTGATTTGGGGCTTGTCATCTACTGAAAAACATCATATTTTTGGTCCCTCTTCAGTGTTGTAGAAGGGTCTTTTTCTGTTTGGGCTTTTCATCTACCACTTGCCTCATTACCTCTCTTGGCCCCCCATTTTTGCATGCTAATTTTGCCCTATTTGTACCCACTGTTTGGCCATGCTTCGAACTGTAAAAATACTTTTTTTGGGGCTTCCTAGCTCCTGTCTTCACACTTCATGTACGAATCATGCATGCATTGCATAGCTATAGGCCATTTCATGTGCTTAATTTCATGTTTCGGGACTCGTTCCTTGCATCGGGTTTCATTTCGCCATGTTTCGGGGCTGTTTTGCATGTCATTTTGCCTCTGAAATTTGCATGTTTGCATATCATATTCCATGCCTAGCCATGTCCCATTAGAGTGGCATTCCGAGCCGTAGGTTCGGTCTTCGGTTTGCGTGCACGCGTGCACATATTTCGAGTTGTCTCATTTTTATCTAATGGCCTCTTATGTGAGTGTGGCCGAGGCTCTCTCATATTGGTGTAAGCCCATATTGCATTGCGTATGCCATTTCATCCATAGCATTGTGTATGCTCGGTTGTATATCACCTCGTGTAGCGTGTATGCCATTCTATAATATTGTGTATGTTAGGATTGTATCTTAGTTGCATTTCACACATATCATGCATTGCATCGTGTTCGGGATATGAGTTAGCCCGGGCGCGAGAAACGAGGTACGTTCCGTACTCCGAGTGACGGAACGTGTCTCAATTCCCAAGTCACCGACACTCCGGATTATCCATGATGGAGTTAGGTTTTGTTGTAGTGTTCATATGCATTCATTCTATATTAAGTTGTGCAATTCGGCTCCTCGGCCATCATGCATCGAGATGCGTGATTGGTGGCACGAGGATCGAGACATGCATACATTTGTGAAAATACATTGCTATGCCCCTTTCCTGCTCTCTGTTGCAGCAAAATGAAGAATCAGCAATTTTTCGGAGCTTGGCACGCATTTCAAGAATAGGTGCAAACAGAGGCTAATTGGGGCATCGTCATGGATTTCCGCACAAAGGCAACCCGAACATGCATCATTCATCACCCGGAGCAGAATCAAGGCAGTCCCTGGCTTGCATGCCAGTTTTAATATTTTCTTAGTTAATTTGTAAATTAATTAGGAATTTGTACATTATTTGGACTGTATTATTTGGACTGTACTATTCTTTCATTCGGGACTGTATATTCTTTTGGACCCTCTGCGCGAGGGCATAATTGTAATAAGTGTGGGTGAGTGTGATGTATGTCTTCCAACCCCACGTCTTTCTTCCCTTTTATTTATCCGCTTATGATGGTTAGATTAGGGCATATTTCAATTAGCATACAGTATGACAGCATGTTTGCATCATTCATCTGTTTTGCACGCACCGAGCTCGGCGCATCATACAAACTGCATTTGTATTTCAATTCCAAATTGAATACGTGTTAGTTGTAGCATTCCATATGCCATGTTTAGAATAGCCGAGCCTGCTATAGTTTGCATCTTTGCATGTGTTACATTAGGCAATTCTGTGTATCTAGGATCATGCATGGATTTCTAATGAGTTTCTGTTTTGGCTTGGAGTACTCGGTGAGTTTTTATGCTTTAGCATCCTTGCATGCGTGTGAGTGTTGCCATGAATAGCATGCTTACCATGAGGCTAACTGCTTATGTGATATAACTCCTTGAATGCCTGTGGGTGGAGGTTGTGTTATTTGAATTGGGACAATTCATCAAATGTTTGTTTTAAGCCCACTAGATAGTGGCAAAATCATGTTTTCTAAAGTCCACCAGAGGGTGGCAAATCCACGTCTTAGCCTACCTGCGGGTAGCAACATCAAACTATTTTCAAACAAACAAACATGAAATGTTTTGTTCCAATTCAGGCGACTCAGTCTATACTTGTATGTTGTGCGCATCACATAGTAACCTAGGCTAATAACCGGAATAAGAACACACAATGTTTTCAAATATAGATATCATGATTAGTAGAGGCCGGTCTTTGACCGGGCGAGCGGGGGTGCTCACGAAGTGACCTTCCCCAATCGTACCCAAGTTCTCGAGCCGAGGCAACTTTGGTGATGACGGACACGTGGCCTTTGGCACCGAGTCAGGGTTTCCTAAATTTTTCCATAAAAAAATATTTAGGTGGCGACTCTGTATCTAGCAAAGCAGTCCATGTTTGGCACTTCTTTCAAAAATCTGTTTTCTCAAAAATGATTTGCCGGATTTGGACTCTTTGGTTCAAGATTTAGAACCGTGACACAAATCGAGTCCGAGCTGTAGCGAGGTCCCCCGCGGGCTTGTCTACACATAGCTCATTTTCTTTTAAACAATTTAATATGAGACTACAACTCATTCAACGATACTTCGATAATAAACATCATTCAACACTTCTATTCACATGCCATTTTATGGAACTGCGCCCGAGGGAACCGACACCCATAAATAAATAAGGTTTCGGGACTTGCACCCAGGACACTCCGGCCAACTTAGTTATCAATGGAGTCCATCCCCTATCTTCTCCCAAACAAATGGAGTACATCCCTTATCTCCTCCCAAACAACATACATATACAATGTATTTAAACACATAGTCATATACAATGACCCAACAATTCACATATTCAATATGTTAATTCCACCGTCACATTCAATGACACAATCCAATTGATTAGTTTCAATTTTCCCTAATTATCATGCATTGTCTAGAACAATCAAGACTATCCTCCACCGATAGCCCAAAACAGTTATTTCAAAACAGGTAAATAAATCTATCAAACATATAATTTATTACATTTTCCATCGGTGAGCGATTCATCAATCCAACTACACTAATTAGTCCCAATTCCATCCAATTTCATGATTTTCAAATTAATTTCATATTCCCACAATCACCAAACTAATTATACAAATTAATTAATTAAATTCCATTAGGGCATTTTTCCCATTTTCTCAAACATTAATCCTAAGACCAAATTTCACCAATTTAGATCTACAAAACCCCATTTTCAAGATCTCATATGCACATGGAGCTTAAAAACACAAAACCCCTCTTTAGAATATTACAAATCTCAAACCCTAACTTCCTAAATTTCCAAATCACACGAAGGTGATGTGTTTGGTAATGAATTGGAGGGGAGCTTTGTAGGCCAGCTTAGAGGAGAGTTTCGTAGGATGCTCGTGAGTGGAATTGAAATTGTTGAGAGAAGCAGAGGAGACTAGTGGAACAAACCTAATAAATATGATATTTTGTAGCCCTCATTGGATGTGACTAGTGGAACAAACCCAGCTCTGTTTTTTGATGAAGAAGAAGATGAGAGAGAGAGGCAGAGGACAGGGATTTTGGGTGGTGGTGGTTTTGGTTTTAGTGTTGTGAAAAAGGAGATGAAATTGGAAAGGGATTTGGAAGCCATGGATGTTGTGGGTGGGTTTGCTTAGGGTCTATTTGGCTTTTTCGTCTCTTTTCTGTTTTGAATAAGGGTCCAAGAGCAAGCTCTTCGTCTTCATCAACCTCTGCTACAGATAGCAACACTAATTCACACCGGAGAGAGAGAGAGAGAGCGAGCTAGGTCAAGAAATCGCCGCCGGAAATCGCCCCTCAAGCACTTCTCTTTCTGAAGAAGTGAACAGTGTTTGGTCTAAAGTTTATATATTGGTTTTTTTGGTGATAGTTGAAGTTGATGACGGGCATTTAAGTAATTTTACCCCTCCCTTCCTAGCTTGCCAGTTAAGCTGAATCACTTAAGCACCCCCACAGCCACTTCAAGAAAAAGTTGATTTTTGACTTATAAAAAGTTATAATCTGTATTATTAAGTTGTACCAAACACAATAAAATAGCTTAAATTAAGCTAAGGGCTGGTTTGGGGTGTCCTAAAAAAGTGCACTTTTTGTCTTTTTAGACTAAAAAAGTTGAGAAAAAAATATGAAGGTTTGGGTTAACTTTTTGGATTTTTATGGAAAAATGTGTATTAAAAAATTGTATAAAAAGAGTGTGTAAGAGATGAATAGTGACAGGTGGGCCCAGCCGTACAAATCGGCAGCCGTGTATTGGGGTTCAAAATTATTGGGTAATTTTTGTACAAAGCATTGGACGGTTTTGTTTGGACCGTGGGGGTCATCACGGGTCCCATTTTAATAATCTGAACCGTGCAATGTGTGTAACTCGTCGAACACTATATATCTATAAAAAAATCACGTTAATCGGATATCGATAGCTATCTGATCAGATCTATTTATTTTTCAATCATTAATTATAACACCATCCATTTGTCGTACAAAATTGATCTGATCATATAGTTATCGATATCCGATCAATGTGATTTTTTGCAGATATATAGTACTCGACGATTTCTACACATTGAACGGTTCAGATTATCAAAACGGGACCCGTGATGGCCCCATCGGACGAACAACAGTGTGTGTAAATCACACCGAATCAGTTACACAAAAGCCACTTCCGCAGCACAGCAGCTGCAGTGGTCAGTTTTTGTTGAAAAAAATTATTTTTAAAATTTTTTTTTTTGGTGAATAGTGATACCTTTTTGGATTTTGGAGTAACTTTTTGGCTTTTTGACTTATATAGGTCAAGCCAAACTAGGCCTAAAAGTTGAAATAAGTTGGAAAAAAACTCTACCAAATAGGCACGTTGTTCCTAATACACATGAAGCTCCTATAAAAGGCCATTTGAAGATAAGAAACAGATATTCAATCCAATCCAATCCAATCCAATCCAACTCAAAATACTTAACGCAAGACATCCGTGTCAATTTAGTTTAGTTTAAGACATTTGTGTCGAATTTAGTTGTAATTTTGGTTATTCATAGCTAAAAGTTCCTTCAACTTTTCATATTTTAAAGGGCAAATTATCAACACCTCCCTCAAGATTTGACTAAAATACAGATTTCCCTTAAGGTTTAAGAAATTGCAAATTGCCCCCTAAGGGTTATAGTTGCATAACAAATGAGGGAGCAATTTGTTATGTAAATATAAACCTCAGAAGGCAATTTGTTATGCAAATATAAATCTCAGGGGATAGAATGTAATTTCTCAAATCTCAAGAAGAATATGTATTTTAGTCAAACCTTGAGGGAGAATGTTGGTAATTTGCCCTATTTTTAGGGCTAGTTTGGCATAACCTAAATAAGCCAAAAAGTCAAAAAGTCACTATCTTATTTAAGTCACATCATCTTATTTAAATCACATCACCTCTCTAACACATCACATCAAACCCAACCCAAACCCAATCCAAACCCACCAATAAGTCAAAAAGTGCACTTTTTTAGGACATCCCAAACCAACCCTAAACACTTGTGATACAATTGGTTTCGTTCGTTCTTTTTCATTCATTTTTTCCCGTATTTTGAATCCATTGAATTGCAATAAAGTTTTCAAGTCTTGTTTGTTATTTATCTACAATGTACTTTTCTTAGGTTTAAAACTCATACATTGTATTTGGATCATGAATTCGAATAAAAATATAAAAATAAAAAATATATATATATAGGTGAAATATTAATGAAATATAATTATTTCATCTACATTTTATTCCCTTTTTTTCATTTTCTTTCTAAAATTCTACTCAAATCGTAGATCCAAACATAACCTTAAGAGATTTTTAATCTCTTCATTAAGGCAAACAAAGGATTATGACGTTTTTGACCCTTTGGACCTTGCACAATTCTCATGGTTAGAAGTCAGAAGATTTTTACACGTGGACTACACTTTGTCTTATCATGCCGCAATCAATCCTCCTTTCAATCCACTTGTTGTAGAACCAACTTAATGGTTGATGAGTGTTGATAAACACGAATAAGCCTAGGGCCATTAGGGGGGCGGGGGTGTAGCCCAGTGGGTTTTCTCACGGGATTTGAGTCTGGGATGTGTGGGTTAGGCGCACGTCTCAGGTTCGAATCTTACGGGGTGCATTTCTCGCAGCAGTTTGAAAGGGGTACACGGCTTCCCCCAGGCTACTTACCCCGCAGGATTAGTCCTGACTTCCCGAAAAATCAGAGGGTTGGGGATACCTGCGTTATCAAAAAAAAAAAAAGCCTAGGCCCATTAACCTAACTCGGTCCAAGCACAAGGTCCAAGAAAGGACTATCATCCCACAAACACGTTAACAATGGACTCATCTAGATTGATCAAAACTTCAACTTACGAACGACCGACCGACCAACCAATTCGAGACTCTGATCGCCACTGCCACATCTTGTGTAGGGTATGACACAGACCTGCAGAGAATATGCCATGTCCCTACTTGCCCCTTGCAACTTGCACTGTCACTAGGGCAGAAAGGACATGAATGTGCAGTTCTGGTAGTATTGCACATGCCTCATGGAAAGTACGCTATGCGGTAACCCATGAGGGACATAAATGACATTAAAGATACAATTCTACTATCCATGAGCACACACACTCCTGGAACATTATTCTTATTTCCTTTCAAACCTCCATTTGGATTCCACTTCCAAAAGACAAACTTTACCATCGGAGGGCTCTAGAGAAGGGTTCCCACCAATGAATTCTCAAGAGTTTGTTTGAATGTGCACCCAAGGAAGACCTGACGCCATCTCGACCACCCCAACTCTACCATGATCCAGACGGGCACATAATCCCATCGTTCATTGATTGTCATCAATGGTGAAATGGTCCCACATTAATAAATGTATATAAGACCCCCATACTTGTGTCTGTGTGAGAAAAATAGGTAAAAAAGTGAGATTATATGTATCATTTTCTTTTTTCTTACAAAGGGATTGTTTGGGAAGTGTTAGATTAACATATTTTTTTGACTTTTTTTAAAAAAATATAAAATATGAGTTGAGTTTGAATTGATATGTTAGAGAGGTAATGTACTAAAATAGCATGTGCTATTCTAACACGTACCAAACAACCACTAAATCAATAGAATGAGATCATTGAACATTTTATAGAGGTATAACATCTTATTAGTGTAAGGGTTGGACTTCCCTCCCGTCCATGATCTAGACTGGCATGGACTGAAGGGCATTGTTCGGACTCATAAGGCCTATCACGAGTTTTGTTTTGATGTTTGCAATCGTTTATTTTGTAGGCCCTTCGTACGTATTATCCACACAAAAAATTAAGTGGATTCGATAATTGTAATATATTCAATTTATCGCATTTGCTTAAAAAAAGAAAATAGATTGTAAGTGTTTCAATTTTTATTTTTATTTTTGTATGTGTGTGTCAGAAACAGAATAAATTAAATTTGTTATAATTATTAAATTAATTTAATTTTTTATATAAATAATATATATAAAATTTCTTACAAAATGAAATATTAGAATTATTGAAACACATCACATAATAGGTTCACAAACCTGAGCAATACTAGGCTGAAGGGAATCTTGACCCAGAGTGTAAAAGCAAATAAATGATAATAATCGCATCACACGAATTAATTAATTAAAATTATGATGGCAGTTCTTCTCACTTGTCCATATCAAACTGGAGACTACTATTAGACTTATGTGGGTCCACTACAGAATCTATATTGAAAATTCAAATCTTTAAATGTGTATAATTTTTGTTGAGTATTTTATCCTTATAAAAAATTACATTAATTGAATATCGATAACTATTTAATCATATCGCATTTATGTCAATGGTAAATATGATTTTAAAAATAAATTATCAATACAAATATGATATGATTAAGTAACTATCGGTATCCAATCAACATGATTTTTGTAAAAATAAAATACTCAACGAACCCTACACATTAAATGGTTCAAATTATCGATATGAGTTCTGTGGTGGGCCTACGAAAGCCCAACAACACCGTTCAATTGAAAAACCAACTAGAGAGAAACCTCTCCTTTAATATTAAGGATAAATTATGCAAATGATCCATGTGATTTATACGATGGTCAATTACTCCATGTTTTAATTTGTTCGATTTTGTCTCTTAATTTAACGGATTGTGTCATATTGGTCCAATAAATAACAGCAGTTAGGTTTGGTAAACGGAAATTCAAACAATTTGTCAATTTGGTCTTCGTAGTTTACACGATGTGTCAATTTAGTCCCTGTAAAAATCAAGAAAATTAAAACAACAACGACCAAATTGACACATCTTGTAAACTACAATGACCAAATTGACACATCGTTTAAGCACGTGACGACTTTCTATCCACCAAACTTAACGGCCATTATTTATTGGACCAATATGACACAATCTGTCAAATTAATGGGCAAAATCGAACAAATTAAAATAATACGAATCAAATTGACACATCGTATAAACTATAGGTACCATTTACATAATTTACCCTAATATTTAAATTAACATATGCATTGGATTATGCACCGACAGTTAGTTGCATTAATTATAAATCTCGAAGCCAAATTGTGAGAAATTAGAGGACCTCAACCATCTTCCTACCCACAAACAATTCGTGTTGGCTGGATGTAAGAGAAAAATGGTGTTACGGAACTCCGAAAAAAAAATAATGATAATATAAAATAAAATAAAATTGAAACTGTACATGATCTAAGAACTACATACTACCAATGTTGGCAAGATATAGGGGAAAAAAAAGAAAAGAAAAGAAAAGAAAAGGAAAGGAAAGGAAAATGTTACCTATAATTCTATTTCTTACATTTGTTTCTCATTCTTAAACTCATGTAAGCAGTTGTTATGTGCATTTATAAATGAAACCAGTAAAGAATGAGAGATTGAGACCCTCTCCATTAAGAAGACTCTCCATTAAGGATACTTTTGTCAAAAAAAGTAATATCTTCACTTTTGAGTTGTCATCTCCTGCAAAGTAAAATTGGCATACATGTTTCATTAATTTTCTACTTTAAAGAATTTATTAATTACCTAGAACAAATAGTAGAGCAACTATGTTAAAACTCTGTATTGATTAATTTTCCATGCCTTTTATTTGTTATGTAATTTTGATCAACTACTCTGTATTCATTCTCTTTTACATCAATAAAACTTTTATTTTGCGGATCAAAAGAAACAAAATCTATGTTACAACTCTCTCCCTCTCGCTCTTGTTAATCTTGATTTTATTTCTTATCACTGAATAAATAAACTAACTGTACTGTTACTAGTCTACTAGTGCAACTAAACTGCCAAACCTGATTTCATCTCATCAAGAATCTCATAATTAATTCACCTTTAATGCTGAAACTCTCAACACCATCCAAAATTTCTCTAAACAATCGTAAAATTACTTGACTTACCAAAAACCATTTCTTAGTAATGATAATCAAAGGTAATGATCATGGTTGTACTTCTTAACTTATCCCCAACATAACATTACCAAAGAAAAAAAAGGGAAAAAAAAAAGAAGAGAAGTATATATGTTACTACTCTACTACACTAGAGATGAAGAGTGGTATCAACATCAGAATCAGAGTCACTGAATTTGATCGGTGGAGAGCGTAACACTGGCTTGTTGTCAGTGGGCCATGATTTCATCAGTAGTTGTGGTGGTGTCTCAGAAGTGAAGTTGGAGTGCTTGGTCTGTGAGTTTGGCCAGAGGGACACAGAAACTTGGCAAGGTGTCCTAGGTTGGGGGATCAGTATTTCTGATTTGAAAAACAACTTGGATGGCTCATACTGGGCACTTGGAGTTGGAATACTATAAGTTTTAGACTCCAATAAACTTCTTAAGAGCTCTCTTCCCTCTCTCATCTCCTTCACTCTCTCAAGTTGCCTAAACCTCTCTTGAAGCAATGCAATGGAAGATTGAATCACTATTTGATCACTACTATCCCTACCCATTTTCAAGTAAGAGCTCTTTCAATCATCAAAGTAGGGTGGTGGAAAGGAAGGGTCTCTAATGAGCTTTATATAGCCTGCATGCATGGCTATGTAGTATGTATACACCATGTGTATGTGGTTATTATTGTCTTTTTCCATTTGATTTTATGCATATTTGGGTTTTTAAATTGATTCTAAAAATCTATATTATTTGAGGGAAGAATAGGAGAATCGGCAGCTAAGCTAAACAGTCCAAAAGGAAAAGGTTGTGTGGCCAATCTAAGGAGCACTGTGATTTTGTGTATGTGAGAGGAGAGGCCAAAGCATAGATAAAGAAGAAAAGGGTGTGAGAAAAAGTCCAAAAGAGGGATTGAAAGTAGCTCATGGAAGGGTGTGTTTAGAGGAATAATAGGTTTGGGTGATGCTCCTGTCATCTTGTCCCCAAAAGTCCTTTTTAGCTTTTGGAGAAGATGGTACCTCTTTTCGTAGGCCTTGGATGTAATATTAACTTTTATCAATAATTTAATATAAAATGCTATGTATCCGAAACTTTTGTCTAAAAACAAGTGGCTAGAATTTTAATGTAGGGTGTAAATTTGAATTTAGTATTTTCGGATTACTTTCAAGATGAATTTGCTCCACACATAATAATTTTTTATTTTTATTTAAATGAAGATTGTGAATACCAAATATTGCTAATAATTTAATTCTCTTTTAAATTATCTTCAGAATTTCAAAGTGTGGTGTAAATTTAAACTCGGTGTGTTTGGTTCACCTCTAAAATTAATTTGTTTTACAAATTTTAAATTTTGAATATTTGTCTAAATAGAATTTCTAAATACTTACAAATGTTGCTGATAATTTAAATGTCTTTCAAATTCTCTCTTTTTAATTTTTGTCTAGAAAAGTGTTAAAATTTTCAATGTATAATGTAAATTTCAATTTAATACGTTTCAGTCAGCTCCAAAATAATTTTATTATGCACATTTAAATTTCTGAATACTTTTTTAAATACTTAGAAATATTAATTTAAATCCCATTCAAATTCTCTCTCATTCCAACTTTTTCTATTTCTTGGAGAACTGAGAAAAAGGAAGTAGTGGGGGGAGGGGTGAGTAGAAAAGGACAAGAGTTAGAAGTGGGAATAATCTCAGGAGGTCATAATGCTTTGTTTGAACCACAATATGCACAATGATAAATAAACAAACATTCCTATTAACATTCTCTACATCTCTCTCATATAAAAAAGAGTGTAATAACATTCCCTCCTCTCCTCTCTCTCTCTCTCTCTCTCTCTCTCTCTCTCTCTCTCTCTAATGTTTTGTCTTGGAGTCTTTGGATGGGAATGGCATGCAGCGATGAAAGCTGCATATGCTAGTGTTGATGGATAGAATGCTTCTTTTATGTAGCATAATGCACCTCCTTTATAATCAATCTGTATTGTTGTAGTAAGTAATATTATTACTTTTGGAATTTCGAATTTCGAAGATTGGCGGTGGAGAGATAAACAGTAGACCACGCGTGCATTTTATATTGTATTATTAGTGTGTGCATATATATCCATTTACATTGGGTTCCAATCAGCACTGTCGCCCAATACATGTCTCAAAGTAGATCCTTAACCAACATTGCCAATCAATAACTCCTTCAAAAATTAGTTAAAAGGCCAAAATATTAATATAAAAAGTTAATTCATTCTCTTTTATCTTTATATATATATATATTGTAAAAAATAAAAAAAAATTAAAAATCAATTCTTAAACAAATCATTTGTTTTGAGTTCATTTTTTTTTTATATTAGTATTTCATGTTTTTTTTGTTATTATTATTATTATTTTTTATTAGATAGTATAAGAGTTAATACATTCATTCAACAAAATAAATTGGAGTACAAAACAAATCACAAAAGGGATAAAACAAAACCTCTATGTAGAGTGGATAATATCCATGCAATGAGAGAGAAAAAAAAAATTTCCATGCACAAAGGAGAAAGCATCTACAAAGGAAACCCAGAGAGATGTTATAGCAATACAAAAATAAAAATACAACGAAAAAGAAAAATCAAAACAATCACTACCAAACACTTTCATGATAATCATCACAATCGATAGTTGCGGTGTTGTAATCCCTACTTCTATGTGTGGGGACATAATTTTTGAATGACAACACGTGGCCGAGGTGACACCGAAGTGTCAGCTGAGGTGTCACGTGTCCTGGTCATGATGCCAAGATGATCTCGGCTAGGCCAAGGTTATCTGCGAGAATACTGGAATCCGAGATAAGCGGATAAAGGGCAAGAGTCCTAAAATGGGAGAAGACTTCAGTTTGGGTAAAGATAAGACTCTTAGAGAGTTTATCCTAATCCTACTGGGAGTCCAAGTTAGCAGTAATCCTAAGTCCATTAGAACTAGGCTTCTATTTGAGACTAGGATTATGTTGGCTATAAAAGAGAGGCACCCCCATGGGTCTAAGGTATGGCTTTTGATATTCTGTCTAGTGAGTTAAGCACTATTGGTTATCTTTGAGAGATATGGAGTACTGACTTGATCGTCGGAGTACCCCCGGGTGGACGAGCCACCGCCGAAGACTCTTCTTTCTGTTGCAGGTCAGACAGGTGTCATCTATTTTGCCGGTGCTCTCCAGTTGAGTACTAAGTTGGCAGTGTGGTCGGAAATTGACACATACAATTTGGCGCCGTCTGTGGAAAAGAAAGGAGAATAGATGGCCAACGACGAACAGAAAGAGAAGGTTGGAGACGACACCCCTACTGAGAGTGGGAAACATATTGACCTTGACGTCGAAGAAGACAACTACAACAAAGAAACTCGTGATAAGAATCACGGAGAAGAGGACGTCGGCCAGGAGGGCGACGTGCCGAAGAAATCAGACCGAAGCGAGTATTATAACGAGGATGACCTCCAGGTATGGAAAGAAAGATGCTTACGAAGGGACGATGAGATAAAGGGAATGGCGAACAAATTGGCGGGCTTGCAAACGGTTGTCAATTTCATGATACAGAACAACGTCATGCAGCCACCGTTCCCGTCACAAGATACGCCGACTCCAGCAGCCAAGAAAGATGCCTAGGCAGGGGGGCAAAAGGCAACTCCTACGACTCCTCAGCACGATAGGACCAAGGAACATTCTCACCGGCCTTCAAAGGAGGTCGGACGAGGAGAATCCAGAAGGGGACATTCACAGAGGACACATCGCACCAAAGAAGCTGACTCCAAAGAACATCGGCATGTTCAGGGGAAGGAACTCTGTTTCGACGCGACCAATGGAGGGAGGTCCAAAAGGACTCGCAATGACACAGGAAGTAGTGCACCAAAGAGGCTGAAATCCAGAGATAGCCGAGCACCTGGACGAACCACGGAGGATCTGAGGGATTACCTCCAGAGAAAGCGACAAGATGCCGAGGTGACCTCACCTGTCAAGCTGAGGACACCGTTCTCGATAGAATTGGACAAATTTGAGGCCCCGAAAAGGTTCAGTATGCTGAGGTTCCAGATATACGACGGTAAGTCAAACTCGAACTTTCACGTCGGCTTGTACTTGAACTCGATGGCATTGTACACCGAGATTGAGCTGTTGCTTTGCAAGGTATTCCCCTCATCCTTCGGAGAAATTGCATCGAATTGGTTTCACAAGTTGCCAAAAGGAACTGTGAAAACCTGGGAAGGCCTGGCCAAGATGTTTGTGGCCAGGTTCATGACAAACAAGCTACAGCCATTGAGGGTGGACGCCCTAATGGCCCTGAAGATTGGCGAGGATGAAAGCCTTAGGGCCTATGCCCAAAGGTATTATGAGGTATTTAACCGAATACCAGGATGCAACCAAGAGGTGGCGGTCGTATCGTTTAAAAGCGGCTTGAAGGATGACTGCCTGCTTCGAAAATCACTGGCAAAGACATTGCCGAAAAGCATGAAGGAGCTAATGGCCAGGATAGAAAAGTATGCCAGAGCCGAGGAGGACACGCCGGGGACAAAGGCATCCAAACTAGAGAAGAGAAATGGTTCGCCGTAGCGAAGCCGAGATAACACTGGATATGAGAAGACAAGAGCTCAGCCCAAGTAAGCAGATCTCGGTTTCCAGATCTTGGATCCCAGATCCCAGAAGACAAGATCTCGGCCTAAGATGATTAAGTCCGAGAAGAGAAGAGCTTACCGAGATAATGTTGAACACTTGTTGAAATTTGTGGACAATTTACAAGTTGAAGTTAAACCGAAATCATTGTTTAACACTTGTTGAAGTTTGTGGACAATTTACAAGTTGAAATTAAACCGAAATTATTATTTAACACTTGTTGAAATTTGTGGACAATTTACAAGTTGAAGTTAAACCGAAATCAGTGTTTAACACTTGTTGAAACTTGAGAAAAGTTTACAAGTTGAAGTTAAACTGAAATCATTGTTTAACACTTGTTGAAATTTGTGGACAATTTACAAGTTGAAGTTAAACCGAAATCATTGTTTAACACTTGTTGAAATTTGTGGACAATTTACAAGTTGAAGTTAAACCGAAATCATTGCTTAACACTTGTTGAAATTTGTGGACAATTTATAAGTTAAAGTTAAGTCGAGGTTAAACCCTTGTTGAAATTTTATGAAAAAATTTACAAGGTGAAACCAAGGTTATGCCAAGAAAAGGTACTTGGGTACTTACCGAGGTAAATCATCAGTTTGTATAACCGAGGTGTGTCACCCCGAGACGGTTGCAAAGGAGGACGGTTTCGGCTGAGAAACTTGAACGAACTTGGTCGTTGGTTCTAAGGCATTGATGAAAACAGACTATAGGTCTTGGTCATATTGAGCTGACGAGTTCTGACTTCGGCAATAGATGATGAAGCGAGCTTGGCCGACGTGCTAAGTGGAATAAATGATATAGGTTTCATCACCTCAGGATGCCGAGGTAATAGAACCTAGGAGGCAATTGTGGGGACATAATTTTTGAATGACAACACGTGGCCGAGATGACACCGAAGTGTCAACCGAGGTGTCACGTGTCCTGGTCATGATGCCGAGATGATCTCGGCTAGGCTAAGGTTATCTGCGAGAATATCGGAATCCGAGATAAGCGGATAAGGGACAAGAGTCCTAAAATGGGAGAAGACTTCAGTTTGGGTAAAGATAAGACTCTTAGAGAGTTTATCCTAATCCTACTGGGAGTCTAAGTTAGCAGTAATCCTAAGTCCATTAGAGCTAGGCTTCTATTTGAGACTAGGATTATGTTGGCCATAAAAGAGAGGCACCCACATGGGTCTAAGGTATGGCTTTTGATATTCTGTCTAGTGAGTTAAGCACTATTGGTTATCTTTGAGAGATATGGAGTACTGACTTGATCGTCGGAGTAACCCCGGGTGGACGAGCCACCACCGGAGACTCTTCTTTCTGTTGCAGGTCAGACAGGTGCCATCTATTCTGCCGGTGTTCTCCAGTTGAGTACTAAGTTGGCAGTGTGGTCGGAAATTGACACACACACTATATTATTACAAAATAAATCATTGTAGATTTGAGGAACTCGTCAAACGTATGAAAATGCATTTAGCAATAGCAGATCGATCATGAGTCATATGTTGCATTTTTTGTTGTTTGATTAAACAAAAAATTAAGTAACAAATAGGGTAAATTATACCTACACCCCCTTGAGATTTGATTTTAATACAAATACTATTGGAATTATGGTTTTATAGGCTTATTTTGGGCCAACTTTAAGCCCAAAATTGAGTGGGTCTCACATGTCTTTGGGGTGGGTCTAAAGAAATGACGTGTTCCTAGCCGCATGGCAAGTCACACGATGAAGACGGTTCATCAAAACCATTTATGAGTGAATGAGAAGTTGACGTCATTTTCGGGTTCGTGAAATGGACAAATTAAAGAATAAATGTGGGTTTTCTTGAAATGGATTGTCTCACATTAAAACTTGAATAGAGCTTGTATATGTTTATAAGCTCTAGGTAGACAAATTTGGATTGGGCTCCAAGGGGCACTCCAAGTTTGTAGAATGGAGGAGTTATGGACAATGTGAACCTTGGCTCAAACCACCACACACGCGCGCGCCGCCGCCGTCTGTCCGATCATGCCGAGTCTGGGTTGTGGGTCGAGTCGGCTCTAACATTAATTTTTTTGACAAAATTTATTTGAATTTTTTCCAAAAATTCTTAGGGAAAAATTAATTTTTCTGAATGAAATTAATTCAAATTTTGTACCAAATTTGAATTCAAATTTATGTCCAAAATTTTGCCTCTTCCAGTCATTTCCAGTAGATTCATAATAGGTTTTCTAACTTTTTTAATAGTTTATACCCGGACATATTCAAATTTGTTCCCAGACAGATTCAACAGGTTCAATTCTTGTTCATACCTGTTCAAATTTGAATTTGTATCTGTTCAGGTTGTATAGCATATGTTTAATTCAAATTATACCTGTTCGGACAAATCTAATGGTCACTTATCTGTCTATAAATTCTAGGCCATTTCTAGCATTTTGTTCATTCCGAAAATCCTTTTCTTACTTTCCTTTATGCTATTTTTTGCATTATTCTACATATTAGTTTTTTAGGAAAAATTCAGAGAGTATAGAATACAGGTTCTAGTTCGCCGTACAGATTGTTTAGAGTGCTACTACAGTTTGTGTAAAGATCATTGTATCTTGAGAGATAGATGCCATTTACCCGTAAACACCGGAGTAGGGCGAATCTGTCTTAAGGACAGAGTGTCACACACTCGACTTGATCTAAAAGTTATATCAGTAATAAATTCTGCAAGTAATTTATTTATTTTTGTTTGATTTGTTTCAAGTTATTTATTTTATACAGAAGATTGTTCCAACAATCTTAAGACAGATTCGAATTATTCTGTTTATACAGAATTTTTCGTTTGTTTCCTTTTCTTCCTTTCTTCTTCTTACAGAAATTATTTTCTGTAGTTTTACAAAATAATATTCTGGTTGGAAAAAAAAATAGTAATAATATGCTGTTTGAAAAATAGTTGTAATATACTGTTTATTTTCTTTAACAACTAGTAGTAATATACTGCTAGTCATTAACAATTAAGAATATTTATTTGTAAAATTGGTCAGAAATTAATTTTGGCTTTCAGAAATAATTTCTGAGTTTTCATCAATTAAAATTCTGTTTTCAGTATTTTAATTTTTGAAGTGTTACAGAAATTTAATTTTCTATATGGAATTAATTTGTTTAAATAAAAATTTATTTTATTTTCAAATTAATTGGAAATAAAAGTTGCGATTCTTGTTTCTTATATTTTTACAGAATTAAATTCTGTGTTTTGGTTTAATTTTCTGTGTAGTATAAAATTCTAATTATAATTTTGTTTCATAAATTAGAATTCATGGCTACTAAAACTGGTCAAACTAATGCTCAAACAAGTACTAGTATGGTGGCTGCAATTGTGCCAACCCCTTTTCCTATTATGACTGTGCCAGTCAATCACAGTTAAAAGCCAGAGAAGTTCTTAGGAACTGATTTTGAAAGATGGCAGTAAAAAATGTTGTTCTATCTTACTACTCTCAACTTGGCACGTTTGTTGCGGTCGATGCCTGGAAACATGCTGATTTCTTTTGCCGGAATTACATCTTGAACGGACTTGATAACACATTGTACAACGTCTATAGTCCTATTAGGACGACAAAGGAACTTTGGGAGTCTTTGGAGAAAAAGTATAAAACAGAAGATTCTGGCTCGAAGAAATTCATAGTTGGTAAATTCCTAGATTTTGTGATGACTGATTCAAAAACAATGATCAGTTAAGTTCAATGATCAGTTAATTCCTAGAAGGCATGTCTCTCAGTGAATCCTTCCAAGTTGCTGCTTTAATTGAGAAATTACCATAAGGCTGGAAGGAATTCAAGAACTACCTCAAACACAAGCGCAAAGAAATGACTTTGGAAGAATTAATTGTGCATTTGAGGATTGAGGAGGACAACCGTAATTCTGAGGAGCGAGCTGGTAAGCATCCAATGGAGTCCAATGCAAATGTGGTGGAACATGCTCTAAAAGTAAAGAAACAGAAATATTCTGGAGAAAATTCCACACAAGGCTCTAAAGAAGGGGAAACTGAAAAGTAAAAGTTTAATGACAAATGTTACATCTGTGACAAAGAGGGACATAGGGCCAAAGATTGCCGTAGCAAACGCAAAAGCAAAGGAAGATCAAGCAAGAAGCCTACTCAAGCCAATATGACCAAAGTGGACAAAATTTCCAATGGTGTTGAGGATATAAGTCTTTCTGCAGTTGTTTCCGAGGCAAACATTTTCGGAAATCCTAAAGAATGATGGGTGGACACTAGTGCTACTCGCCACATCTGTGCCGACACAAAGATGTTCACATCTTTTTGAAGGACAAGGAAAGATTATTCTGAAGATGACCTCTAGAAAGGAACTCACTCTCAACAATGTGCTGCATGTACCGGACAGTCACAAGAATTTAGTCTCCGGATCTCTATTGAGTAAAAATGGATTTAGGCCAGTGTTTTAAAGTGAAAATTTTGTACTTACCAAAAACAGGATGTATGTAGGAAAATGTTACATGCCTGATGGCCTTTTCAAAATAAATGTAATGACTGTTGTACCCTCTGTTATTAATAATAATACATCTTCTTCTTGTTTGCTTAAGTCTTTAAATTTGTGGCATGGTGGGCTAGGACATGTTAATTATAGATCTTTACGTAGATTAATTAATATGGAATGTTTACCTAAATTTGACATTTATTTAAATCATAAATATGAAATTTGCGTTGAGGTAAAATTAACTAAAACTCCTTTTCATTCAATTGAACGAAGTACGGAGCCACTTGAATTAATTCATAGTGACATTTGTGATTTTATATCAATTCAAACTAAAGGTGGGAAAAAATATTTTATCACTTTCATATATGACTATACTAGATATAGTTATGTTTATTTAATTCGAACCAATGATGAAGTTTTGGAAACTTTCATTCAATATAAGAATGAAGTTGAAAATCAACTTGGTAAGAAAATTAAAAAATAAAGAAGTGATAGAGGTGGTGAATATAAATCACCTTTTGGTAAGTTTTGTAAATAACATAGAATAATTCATCAAACCACTACTCTTTATTCACCTCAGCAAAACGGAATTGTTGAAAGGAAAAATAGGACTTTAAAAGAAGTGATGAATACAATGTTAATAAGTTCTAGATTACCTTAGAACTTGTGGAGGGGAAGTAATACTTTCTGCCAATTATATACTTAATAAAGTACCCCGAAAGAAAGTAAATCAAACACCTTATGAAATGTGGCATGGGAGAGTACTATCCTACAAATACTTAAAAGTGTAGGGGTGTTTGGCTAAAGTGGCTATTCTTAGTCCTAAAAAGGCTAAGATAGGTCCTAAAATTATTGATTGCATTTTCATTGGTTATGCTAAGAATAGTAGTGCATATTGATTTTTTATTCATAATTCAGAACATTCCGAAATGTATGTAAATACTATTATTGAATCTCGGAATGCATTGTTCTTTGAACATATATTTCCAAACAAGATTGAACAAGAGACTAGTACTAATAAAAGATCTTATGATGCTATTACTAGTCATGATCAAGAACAAGAGTAAGAGATAGATCAAAATGAAGAAGAGGAACCTAGACGTAGTAAACGTGCTAGAACCTCAAAATCTTTTGGTCTAGATTTTCTCACATTTTTGTTAGAAAATAAGCCCTTAACTTTTAAAGAAGCTATGTCCAGTCTTGAGGCTCCTTTACGGAAAGAAGCTGTAAACAGCGAAGTTGAATCCATCCTATAATATCACACTTAGGAAATGGTGGATTTGCTACCAGGTTGTAAACCTTTTGGGTACAAGTGGATTTTCAAAAGAAAAATGAAAGTGGATGGATCAATTGACAAATATAAGGCAAGACTTGTGGTCAAAGGATATAGACAAAAAGAAGGTCTTGATTATTTTGACACATACTCATAAATTACTAGAATAACATACATTAGAATGCTAATTGTCATTGCATCTTTGTACAATCTAGAAATTCATCAAATGGATGTGAAAACCGCTTTCTTAAACGGTGAGTTAGATGACGAAATTTATATCGAACAACTAGAAGGATTTTATGTTCCAGGAAAAGAAATGAAAGTGTGTAAATTGGTTAAATCATTATATGGTTTAAAACAAGCGCCAAAGTAATGGCATGAAAAATTTGACAAAGCAATGATGTCAAATGGATTCAAAATTAATGAATGTGACAAATGTGTTTATATTAAAAACACAAACAAGTGTTATGTTATAGTATGTCTTTATGTGGATGATATGCTCATCATTGGTAGTAATAATAATATGATTAAAACTACCAAGAGAATGTTAAAATAAACATTTTGACATGAAGGACGTGGAGATTGCTGATGTAATTCTTGGTATGAAAATTACCAAAACATCATAAGGTTATGCTTTGTCACAATCACATTACATTGAGAAGATACTTGACAAATTCAGCAAAGATGATGAGTATCTTGCTAGAACACCTGTGGATATTAATTTGTTTCTTTCTAAGAATGTGCAAGAAAGTATTTCTCAATTAGAGTATGCCCAAATTATTGGAAGCTTAATGTACTTGATGAACTGCACTCGCCCAAATATAGCCTATGCAGTAAGTAAATTAAGTAGATATACGAGTAATCCAGAAGTAGAACACTGGAAAGTTATTATAAGAGTTCTAAGATACCTCATATTTACTCGTAACATTGGGCTTAATTATACTAGATATCCAGCAATACTTGAAATATACTGTGATGCAAACTGGATATCGGATACTAGAGACTCAAAATCCACTAGTGGATATGTCTTTACTCTTAGTGGGGCGGCTGTATCTTGAAAATCTTCCAAATAGACTTGCTTTGCTAGGTCTACTATGGAATCAGAATTCATAGCATTAGATAAAGTTGGGAGAGAAGCAGAATGGTTTCGCCACTTCCTTGAAGATATTCCAATGTGGCCAAAATCGGTGCCTGCTATATGCATACATTGTGATAGTCAATCAATAATAGGTAGAGCACCGAGTCATATGTATAACAGTAAGTCACGACACATTCGTCGTCGACATAACACCGTGAGACAACTACTCTCTAATGGAATTATATTACATTGAATATGTAAAGTCTAAAGACAATATAGCGGATCCACTAACCAAAGGGTTAGCAATGGGACTTAAGCCTATTAAATAAAAGTTATCACAACGACAACCCAACCTAGTTGACTGGAGATCCCAAGATCTAGGTTCAAAGGGACAACCAAATTGTGTATGACTCATAAGGATCACTAGAGAGTCAAACTCCTACCCATTTCTATGATGAAATAGTGATGTCTGAAGCGTTTTAGGTTAAGTAATACTTTTAATGATTCTTATATCTGGAAATACCTAGTGGAGTATGGCATGATACTCTTCATAACAATCACCTATATGAGTGTGAATTGGGCTGGTTCTATGAGATTTGTGAAGGGCTACAATTCTCTAGAGCACTCATGAAAGACCAGGTTGTTCAAGGCCAAAATGAACACAATAGCGAGAACTAAACTGTGTCTGGTGATGTACTGTATGAGTTCTATTGTCTTGGTTTACATAGATGGCTGAACAGTTCAAGACATCATGTTCACTAGTTAGCTAGTAAATTCGATAATATCTCACAATGGAAGGTTCAAAGCCAAAAGTTACCTATTCTTTACAGAATATTTTCAATTTCTGTATTATCTGTAATTAGATCATGTTGTTACATTTTCTCTTCGTCAAATTCCATTCATGTGGGTGATGGTTGGAATTATGGTTTTATAGGCTTATTTTGGGCTAACTTTGAGCCCAAAATTGAGTGGGTCCCACACGTCTTTTCGAGTGGATCCAAAGAGGTGACATGTTCCTTATCGTATGGCAAGTTACATGGTAAAGACGATTCGTCAAAACCATTTATGAGTGAATGGGAAGTTGACGTCGTTTCGGGTTTGTGGAATGGACAAATTAAAGAATAAATGTGGATTTTCTTGAAATGGATTGTCCCACATTGAAACTTGAATAGAGCTTGTATATGTTTATAAGCTCTAGGTGGACAAACTTGGGTTGGGCCCTGAGGGGCACACCAAGTTTGTAAAAGGAAGAAGTTATGGACAATGTGAACCTTGGCTCAAACCACAACACATGCGCGTGCGCCGTAGCCGCTACTGTCTGGCCGGCCGGCCGACCGAACTAAGCCGTGCCAGACGCAGGTATAGGTTGTGGGTCAGGTCGGTTCTAATATTAATTTTTTGGACAAAATTTATTTGAATTTTTTCCAAAAATTCTTGTAAGAAAATTAATTTTTCTAAATGAAATTAATTCAAATTTTGTGCCAAATTTGAATTCAAATTTTTTTCCAAAATTTTTCCTTTTCCAGTTATTTCCAGCAGATTCATAACAGTTTTTCTAACTGTTTTAACAGTTTATACCCGGACAGATTCAAATTTGTTCCCAGACAGATTCAATAGGTTCAATTCTTGTTCATACCTGTTCAAATTTGAATTTGTATCTATTCAGGTTGTATAGCATCTGTTTAATTCAAATTATACCTGTTCAGATAGATCTAATGGTCATCTATCTGTTTATAAATACCAGGCCATTTACAACATTTTGTTCATTCCAAAAATCCTTTTCTTGCTTTCCTTTGTGCTCTCTTTGTATTGTTCTACGTACTAGTTTTTTAGGAAAAATTCAAAGAGAATAGAACACAGGTTCTAGTTCGCCATACAGATTGTTTGGAGTGTTACTGCAATCTGTGTAAAGATCATTGTATCCTGGGAGATAGATGGCATTTATCCGTAAGTACCGAAACGAGGCGAATCTGTCTTAAGAACAAAGTGTCACACACTCGACTTGATCTAAAAGTTGTATCGGTAATAAATTCTGTAAGTAATTTATTTATTTTTGTTTAATTTGTTTCAAGTTATTTATTTTACACAGAAGATTGTTCCAACAAATACCTCACTAAAATTTATAATCTTATTACAAATTACTCCATTCTTTAACTAACCGTTAGGTTAGCTGACACCATTCACTGACAACATCAATTAATTGATTTGATAGATTACGATGGTGACACTAACAACCTTGGTCCCTTCTTCAAAATCAACAATCTTTACACTATATTCATCTCTCTCTTAAATTTGTTTGTTATAGGCTACTTGCTTTTCTTTTCTTTTTTACTTTATTTTGCTTAATTTTTTAGTAGAAATAAGGGTGAAGTTGGAGGTTTTTGAGTTCCTCTCATGTTTGTTGACAAAAGTTATTGGTGGTGAAAGGGGATAGATAGGTTGTAAATAGAGGGTATGGTGGAGAAAAAGCACCACGCCCAGTTCATCTCGAGGACATGACAAGTAAGGGCACTAAAGTCTTTTTCATTAATCTGTTAAGAAGGTTAATTAACAAACTTAGACAAGGGGGTCACTATAATTTTCAAAATGCCAAGAAAGTATATGTACTAAAGCTAAGCCTCAAAGGTATATGTAACAATCTATTATGGGAGACTGCTCGAGCAGTCAATCGATCGCTTGAGCGATGATGCGAGGCTTCCAGTATCTTACTTGTTTGCAGGCGGGACCGCTTGAGCGGTAATGTGGTCACTCGAGCGTAGAAATGAGACACCCAGTATTTTCACCGTACTCTGCAAAACTTTTGAGACTTTGCGTTTATCGCTCAAGTGGTGGAAAGTCCGCTCGAGCAATCTTTTTGATTTTGTGTGCTCTGCTCGAGCGGTGTAAAGTTCGCTTGAGCAGTCTATTTGGGATAACAGTTTTAAAAGTTGATCTAAACACTCTTTTTCTTACTTTTTCCATACCTTCTCTCTCTCTCTCTCTCTCTCTCACACATCCATTCTCAAACCCTAACCTTGAAAACACTTGATTTCTCTTAGTTTTACTCAAGATCCATCTTAGATCTTCAAAGAGGTTGAAGAACAAGTTTAAATCAAGAGTTCTACCGATTATTTTGCGATTTCATCAAAGTTTAGAGTTGGGTCTTCATCTCTTGTCATCAATCTTAAGGTATGAGTATTTTTAACTTGTTATATATTTGATTAGAGACACATATGTGGTATTTTCATATTATATATATATATCAAGATGTATGAAGATTTATATGTTATCTAATGGGTTTGATCAAAAGGGGTTATATCTCATGATTTTCTTTGAGGAGTTTATGTATATATGTTGATGATTGTGTTATAGATGATGAGAATTGGCCTTTAAAGGCCTTAAAAGGGAAAAGTCTCAATTTTCTTAAAATCTTAATTTTCAAATTTGTTCAATAAAGGAGATTTGGTTCAGTTGACCTCCTAATCTTGAAAATGGATGTATTGATTTGATATTTAGGTCGGAATATGAAATTTTGGAAACCTCTTAATGCAAAACCTTGAGATGATGATAGGTATGACTTGGAGAATCTCTTAGTTGTGAATGTTTAAATTGTTGGATTGTTGTGAATTGAAACTACCTTAGGGAAATTGAGATTTGAAAACTCATGCACCACATGCATTTATTATTATACTTTGGGGTTTTAAATTGTTAATGTTTGGAAAGCTTTGGAAAGGGGTTAAATAGCATATAAGTCCAGGTTGTGAATCGGGTTTTGGTTTTTGAGTTATGTATCGTATATTAGTACCTGCGCAGGGAGTCAAGGTGCCTAATTGCCCTGTCTTCTACTTATCATCGGACAAATGTGGGGCAGGTTTTAGGGGATATATGAGACTGCCGTCTTTAGAGTTGGCGAATGTGGAAAACATGATTTTGGGTGTTCACGAGCCCGCTGTTTCTGGAGTCAGCAAATGTGAGATTATTTTATATATATGTATATAGATACATATGTATTTGTGGTATACGACTTTTGTATCGGGATGTCATAGCATATTTATACCTAATGTTTTGGATGAGAATTTGTTATTGACATTACATGGTTTGTCATCATGGTTTTAAAAAGGAATGGACATGGGTTTTTCTGATCTGTTGCATGGTATGATCATGTGTATCTCAATTAATTATATAATTTGTTAATGGTATTTCCTACTAGGCAATTGCTCACCCTAAATCTAACAACCTTTTAGGAGATGACGATGATGTGCTACCAAAGTAATTGGCACGGAGGCTCTTTTATGTGCTGTGTTGAAGCCTTAGGCCAATCTTTTGTAATGGAAACTAGATTCCACATTTTTTTTGTATTCAAGGGCACTTCTTTAGAAGATGTTTGCCTTAGGACATTTATATTTTGTATTATCTCTTATCCAATGAACTGTTGTCATTATTTGAAGAATGTAATTATACAATGATGTAATTACATGAATAGTTCAAGGGGGAAGAGATAATTTTTGAGTCATGTAACAGATTAACTAATGGATTAACTTGTTGCCATTAGTTATAATGTTCTTGAATTAACATTGTTAATTAATGATGAAATGTTGACGTATTACAGTATAGGTGTAATTTATCCAAATTTTTAAAGAAAAATATTTTCATCATAGTCCTTAAAATGATTTACCATTAAAAATTTCGTAATTGAATTTTTAAGAAATTTACCTTCAGCTTGACGCTTTCCACACATTGATCTTTGGTTAAATTATTGTGACCTCCTCTAATGTTTGAAAAAAAAAATATAATCAGCCCTATAAATTTAACATAATTACATTGGATTCCCTTAAAATTTTATTTCACACAACACTTAAACCTATTTTCTTCTATAAATCGTTAGTCATATGAACAAACAAATGATATTTTTATCTCTTTTATACTAAAAATGTATAATTTACATTCTTTATCTTTGTGTTTTAAGGTTGGTTCTCTTAAATCTTACTAGAAGATATGTCAATGTAATTGTGCTAAAACTATGGAACTAGTTATACTTTTTCCAAATCTCAAGGGAGGTCTATGTAATTTACCCTTCATTTTTTAAAATGTAAAATGGTGGCTTTCGTTGATTTCTACGCAATGCATATAATATAATTTTTATTTCAAGTGTCAATTAAACACCAAAAAAATAGAGAAAATAACTTTTTTGTCCAAAATCAATTTACATGAAAAATATTTGTGTGCATAAAATAATTTTTTTTTAGGGAAAGACTATGCACCCTATAATTACAGAAAAAATGACATAATTTCATATTTTTTGAGTCATAACTATAAAAAAAATAAAATAAATAAATAAAAAGTCATAATCAAATAATAATAATAATAAGTCATAACCAAATATCTCAAAATAATGTCATAACTAAAGAAAAAAATTGGTCATAACCAAAGAAGAAAATGAAGTAACTAAAGGTATATGGTATGGCGTGTGCATAATAAAATTATAATTTTTTTTAAAGTCAAAACAAACAATGCCTAAAAAGACATTCAAAAAAATAAAAGTGCCCAAAAATAAAAGAAGATGATTCACAAACATAATTTTTACATAAAATTATAATATCTGTGTTTTGGGAACCAAACTATTTCATATTCAAAAGTAAAAACTTATTACAAAAACTATTAGGAAATCAATTCTAGTTGTTAAGAAAAGGCCATCCGAAAAAGGGGAAAAAAATTTAGATACAAAATTTTGAAAATATCACTAATAATTGTACTTTTGGAGACGAAATTAATTTCATGCCAAAAGGTTTGCTTTTGAAAATGGAAATTTTGGTCTCAAATATATAGTAATTCATTATTAAATGTCTAACTTTGTCGCTTAAAATATAATAATGACATTTTTTACAACTATAATATATTGTCCCTAAAAAATAATTGTGTTCCTAAATTTTTATTTCTAAAACCTTAATTTGTTGACATAATTACACTGATCTTCCTTTTAGTAAGACTAAAGGGATCCAAACTAATGTAGATGGTGTGGAGATATAAGAATAAACAAAGAAAAATATACATTTCAATGTAAATATTATGACAATATCATTTTTCATCTATATAACTAATGAATTATTGATTAAAATGGGATTAACGCTCCGGTTGTTTCGGTATAAAACATTTTCTAACGGGAAACATTTTCTATGGAATTTTTTTTTCAAAAAATGTTCTCTTTATATGGTGGTGGTGGTAAGACGAAGGTGGAGGTGGGGTGATGGCGACAGTGGTTGTCACGCCCCACTTTTTATTACTCAAAGTCATTACCAAATTCATTAACTTAATTCAATTTTAGAGATAACATGTGGAAATAAACTCATACATTCAATCTGTAGAAGTGATTAACAATACTCTCATTCGTATGCAAAGTAAATATTACATGAACATACTTAATAAATTGCCCTTGGGCTTACATCACTTAAGGTACAAGAAGAATGGTGTAACCCTTTCACAACAATGGCATTCCGCCAACATAACAGAGGCCCCGTGGCCAGTAAATAAGTAGATCCAAATCTTGCAGCTCAACTTGCTTAACACCTAAAAAAGATTCAACAACGTGGGATGAACATATAGTCCAGTAGGGAACTCAACATGATCCTCAACAATAACAATTTACAGATAGCTATGATCATGAACACTCATTCTCATACTAGAATAGTAATGTGACAGTTTATACAAAATATATATATGTATGACTTTTCTCGAAAACAAGCGTTTCACTCGACGCTACAAGCGATTTGTCTTTCCTTTTTCCTTTCATTAATCCCCGTTCCCAATCTTTCATAACATTAACAATTTCTTAGGAAATAATCTCACTAAGCCCGATACTCTCTTCCATTTTCAATACATACACAGATGTACCTTTTCAAAACATGTTTATCTTTAAAACATTCGTTCTCCTTCACACTTTCCAAAAGACAAAAATGATATTTTGGCTTGTTTCCACTACTATCATAACTATACATGCATATCTTTGTAAAAATATAAATTTACAATCCACCAACATGTATACAATCAACCAATGGAGTAACTCGGTCCTCCGAACTGTAACCAATCAAATCCATGATATTTTCAGTTACAACGAAACAACAACAATCCCACTTTGCTCTACTAGCTATGTGCTTAGTAAGCCAAAGATATACTGAAATAACTACAACCAACTTCGCTCTACTAGCTATGTGCGTAGTAAGCCAACAGTACACCCCACTCAACAACATTAACAACAAGCCAGTTTACCAGGCGCTAGCTGGAAGGGTATGGTGCCTCCGATTATTAGCGCGGTCAGTTCTCCAGGCGCTAGCTGGAAGGTAACGGTACCTTTGATTCTAAGCGCGGGGCATAACATCAATAATCACAGCACATTAGGGCATAACCAACATGTATAATGCATACACATAAACTATCAAGATACCAGCAATGTGTTAAAGTAGATGAACACATAACTATCTCCTCCCGAGAAAATATACATATATATAATGTATCTAGCATTTCATCACATACGATGTTCAATTTATAAATGGTAAAATACATGCCCGACAATTCTACACAACTGTGTCATCCTCCACCGATGACCAAGGACAAAACCTCTAGATGCATATAGTTAGTACATCTATTAAGAGACTCAAATATCATGAATCACAAACCCAACAACAACATTAACCTGGTAGTTAAAGATACAACTTCTACATGTGTGTTCAACACTCAAGATACAACAATCCAATTCTCAAACTTATTTCGAAAACGCTTTCTTCATTTTCTCAAAAACAATTCCATTTCCTTTTTGTTATCACAAAACCAACTCCACATTCCTTGTTTCCATAAAACCAATTCCAAAGCCATGGTTAATCCCTTAGGCATCAACACCCTTACCAAACTCATTTTGACAAAAGAGATTTACACACAATGGTCAACAAACCCCCATTTTAATTTACCCAACCAAAATATAATTTAAGGCTTTTCTTCATTTAACTACAACATGCTAACTTATATTCTAATTAGCCAAGACAACAATCAATGAAGCCAAATCCATTCTCAACACAACCAACCCTAGGTTTATTTCATGATTTTCAAACAAATCCAACATGATACAATTTTCATGCAATACAAAAATTGCCACATGTCTATCTATAGATGGAGTATTGAAAAAGAACAAGGAGAATCCCTACCTCAAATGGAGAACTCAAATGGAGAAGATGACCCGAAATCAAAGTGCTCCAAATCCCAAATTTCTTGGATCAAAACGAAACCCTCGACGATCAACGCACTTCTTACAAAGGCCCAAGGTGAGGAAAATACTCTAGCTAGATCAATCCTAATAGAGAAGTTAGGTTTTAGAGTGAGGTGCTCTCCAATGGCTTTTTCGGAAAAGTAAGAGAGAGAGAGGAAATCAAAAAGTGATTCAAAAGGCTGAATCTCGGTATGTTATACAGGTCGTCCCGCTCGAGCGTGGAAACCCCCGCTCAAGCGTCACTCACAGACTCCTGCTCGAGCGTCAAAAATCCCGCTCGAGCGGCAGATACACACTTCCAGAACTTTTGCAGAACCAGGTCCCCGCTCGAGCGTCAAACTCCTCGCTCGAGCGTCACACACAAACTCCCGCTCGAGCGTCCAACGCTGCAGAGGAAATACTGGAAGGGTGATTTTCCCGCTCGAGCGTCAAAACCCCAGCTCGAGCGTAGAAGCTACAACAAAGGCTCCGCTCGAGCTTCAAAAGCGCCGCTCAAGCGGAGACGCCATAAACTGGGCAAAATTTCTAAGTTTTAAAACACAACCAACTTATTCCCAACAAGCCCAACACAACCCAAAACTCTAAGATAAAGAGTAAGGGATAGAAAAGAGGATAAGACAACAACAAATCTATGGAACTGAGTCCGGATTACAGTTCAATAACAAAAGGGAATACCGGGATCGCTATAGTGGTGATGGCAGTAGTAGCCATGGTAATAGTGGTATAATGGTGGAGGTGATAGTGTCATGGTAGTGTTGCAATATTGGTAAGATTTTAGTCCAAAAACATTTTTCACCTTTTAAAAGTGGAAAATATTTTCTACCTAAATAGCTTTGTAACATTGACCATGAAAAATATTTTCCTTTTGACTTTTGTTTTCTATTTTTCTAAATGTTAGAAAATACGAAAAATATGTTTCAGAAAGTATGTCTCGCCCAAATAAAAAGATCGCAAATATTATGTAAATTAAAATCTTAAAGAAATCCAATGTAATTATACTAAAATTGTGCGACTTGTTATATTTTTTCCAAACCTGAGGGAATGTTAGTACAATATATCTTCATATAAATAACGGTAAAATTGATACTTCAAAAAAAAAAAAATGAGTAGATGGCATAATTTTAGAGTGATACTATTAGCACCCCATTAATTATTTTTGAACCCCTCATTTTTTAACCTTTATATCTTTTATTTTATTACAATAATAATCTCAAATGAAATTACTAAATGGATATCAAAAATTTTGGAATACTCCATCTCACAATTAAGCCCACACACCAATTATATCATAAGTTAGGATTTATGAGACCACCCATCTCCATCACCATCTATCCATTTTTCCCAATTCTCACCTTCAAAACCTACCGACCCTCTAAACCTTCAAAACCCTTTGGTGACAATATTCCGGCAGCAACAATGACAACCATTTGATTATATACACTTTTCCAGCAATGACAATGAGTAAAAGTTTTTCTAACAACTAAAACTCCATGAGATGAGAGAAGTATAATAATAAAAACTCAGAAAATGTTTATAACTTTGATGGTGTTCTTAAATCAGATGAGATTGGCCTTTTAATGGTAAGTTTCTTAAAAAAAATTACAAAAATAATAAAAATTGTTTATCATTTTTTTGAGATTGAACTCTTGAATATATGACCGAAATTCGGGAATAGATGTCCAAACATTGTTTATTTGTTCAAAAATAGGTAATCAAAACATTTCTTATTTGTTCGAGAACAGATAACCGAAGCAGCAGCAGTAGCAGAAGCAGGTAAACAAAAGTGGTCGAACCACTCTTAGCTGGTCGACCGGAGGGATGAAATCCTGCCCAATTTTGCTCACACATAAAGTATACAAGTACAGTGAAACCATGAATGAATCACAAAAAACCAACCAAAGAATCATGAAAGTGAATTGTGTTGTATGTGTCAAAAGAGGTAATAGAAATAAAATAAAATAAAATTAACAAATCTCGTAATAAAACAAAGAAAAAAAATTTTAATGACCACAAATTTTTTTCACTAGTTTTAGGAGGTTCCACTATCGCGAGTTTTATTAGGATTTTGAGAGAGAGACTTTTTGGGATGTAGGGGGTGTAAAGGTATCCATTTGAATGGGTAGAATGTTTTTACAAGGATAATTTTGGTATTATTTAAGGAGATAAATTTTTTTTAAGGATTTTAGAATTTATAAATAAGGGTCCAAAGAAATTAGAGATTCAAAATAATTGATAAATTACTAATAGCAACATGTTTAGTGTGACTAACAGATTTTAACAAAAGAGGGAATTGAAAAAATAAAAGTAAAGTGGGAAATTATAATAAACCTCAGAGATGTTAGTATAACAATAATATTAGGTTTTAGTTAATATTTTACTTGGCTTCTCAATAATGTTAGAAGTATCTAATATTTTACCTGAAAACATTATTATTAGTGTAATTTACTCGAAGTAAAATATTAGGTACCTTTCACATCCAATGTAAGGGGCACTAGGCAAAACTTTTTTTTTTTTTTTAATATTATTATTATTATTATTGAGAAACAGGCAAAACATTAGATAGCATCATAATTTACCCAAAATAAAATATTAAGTACCTTTAACATAGATTTGGAGTTGTATTGTGCGGCTTCTACAACAGTGAACGCTGCACTGCTTGTGGGAGTTATTTTGAATTTTATTTTGATTATTTGAAATGTTCAATTTTTAAAGAATATCAAGTAAAACACAATTGTAAAAAGTCATGTTGATCGGATATCTATAGGTCCTTCATAAACTCATATTTATATTCAGTTTAATACTTATATATTTATTTTTGTATATATACAAATGCGTTTTGTTTTATGAAGAAACTATCGATATCCGATTAATTTGATTTTTTTACAATATATTCTACTCAATATTTACTAAAAAAATAAACAATTCATATCATCAAAAAAGAACTCAAAACTAATCATGAAGCCGTACAACAGTCATTATTGTGTAAGTTGCACAACAGGGACCCAATTCCCTTTCACACTCCATGTCAGTGCATTAAAATATTAGATAAAACATTTAGTAATTCTAACATTACACTTAGTGTAATTTATCCAAACCTCACTATATTGTGTAAGTTGCATAACAGTGACCTAATTCCCTTTCACACTCCATGTGAGTGGATTAAAATATTAGATAAAACATTTAGTAATTCTAACATTACACTTAGTGTAATTTATCCAAACCTCACTATATTTAGTTTCAATTTTTTGGATTCAATTTTTGAGAAATCGAGTTTTTTTTTTTTTTTTGTATATATTTATTTTTAGTGAATATTTTTAAAATTTTAAGCACTTTTTTTTTTTTTTTTTACTTTTTTAGATGCACCTTACTTAGATGTATCTAAAAACTAAAATATTTGTAAAAAAATATTTTAAAAATCAATAAATACACAAGAATGTAAAAATGTACTGAATTCTTTTTTTTTTTTTTTTTGTATTTTTGATATCTAGTGAATTTTTTAAAGATTTTATACTTTTAAGTGTATTTATGTTAGGTGTATCTAAAAATTTTAAAAATGGTTAAAATATTAAAAAAAAATTCAGTGAAAACAAAAAAAACAAAAAAATTCAATTTCCTAAAAAGTTAATCTTGAATCCTGAAACCAAACAATTTTTTAAAATTTTCCATTGTTTTTGTTTTTCAATTGTGAAGAAAATGTTAAAAAATACTCTTATAAACATCTCTAATGGTTTGCTATTGGAGCTGCCATTGCTATAATATAACAGTTACCATTGAAAAATGCTGCTTCAATAGTGAATATAACAGTTGTCATATGTGCCAACTTAGCCAAAACTAATCGTTTCTCTCCCTCTCACTCAGGAAAATAGATAATTTTTTGCAAAATTGCCATTTATGTAAAACCAAACACAGAAACTGTTGTGTTCGGAATGACCGGCCAGACGACCGCCTAGTATCTGACCATTGGAGCACCATTGCTATAATTTGGCATTTTGCTACTATTCATTGCCAAATAAAAGCAATGGCAATGCTATTATAGCATTTGTCATTAGAAATGTTCTGAGGGGGTGTTTGTTTAGAAGGATTGGAGGGAAGATTGGATTCCTATGTCCATTCTATGGAGGAATCCATTATTTGGTTAGAAATTGAGAAGTCGAATTAAAAGTCCAACCGGATTCCATGTTGTTTATATATGGGATTGTTGTGTCTTAGGGGATAACAATCTCAACTTATAAAACGACACTTTTCGCCCAAAGTACATATATCTTAATTTTTATTTTTATTTTTCAATTTTTTTCATATGGTGGGATAAGATTCAATTTCTTTTTTTCTTTTTTTTTTCTTTCAATATTACATAGATAAATTGTTTGGTTTCATTATGTATTATATTTAGTAAAATAAAATAAAATTTAAAAGTCTCAATTAAAAAATAAATAAATTTATTTAATTTTTATTGATATTTTATTTATTTAATTTTTTAAAAGTTTTAGCCAAAAAAAAATATTATAGATAGATTTAGTATCGTTATTACTCAGTAAACAATTGAAAAGGCTAAAATAGTCTTTTGAACGTTTATCCATCTTCATAATATTTTAACCAAACATTGGATTCACTAAGATAGTCATTTCCAGATATTTAATCCAATGAGACAACAAATATGAGATACACTTCATTTTCAACAAAATAGTCTAAAAACTATGTATCATAGGATTAACAGTTTAATGGATTATAATTCTTCATTATTCATTCCATCCAAACAAACATAGCTTTAGATCGTTGTTTAATATTGAGAATGTTAAAAAAATTATTGACTTCAATGGAATAGAAAGTGGATTGAATTCAATGAGATATATATATATATTTCCTTTTGTGAGATATACTCTCCAGCAATAGCCATTGTGGATCACACTTCACTATTAGGGGTGGACAAACTTCAGGTTGGGCCAGATTTGGACCCAATTTATACCATTTAGTAAGAGGATATATATATTATCCCAAGCCCAGTCCAGCCCAATATCGAGCCTAATCTAATCACCCTAAACTCAGTCGTAAATGCAATTCAAATTCTAAACCCATTCACTTAATCCAATAAAGAGGAGGTATTAATTTTTTATTTTTTACTTTTTTCTTGAATGGATATTAAATTATTTAATTTTTTTATTTATTTTTGAATTTTAAACGTTAACAAAATTCAATCATAAAACAAATATGATTTTTAACAAATGTTTAAATTTAAACCTTATAAAGAAGTATATATAATTTTATTGCTTTTTTTTATACCTAAAATAATATAAAAATATAATTAATATTTTATAAATAGGTGAGTTGAGTTGGGTTAGAACAGTTAATTCCAAACCAGCCTAAATATTAAATGAGTACAAAAACTTAACCCAACCTATCTCTGTATGAAAAATGTTTTTTTTTCAAATTCTAAAAATATCGGATTGGACTGAACAAGTTGGGCAGGCCGTTAGGCAGATGGCTGTCCCTATCTTAGTCCAATCCTACCCGCTATCCCTCTAAACAAACAAATCTTTTATGTTACACTAACACAAGAAGTGTGATAAAAGGCCTAACCGCATAGGTGACCTCAGGTCTAGTCCCTAAGGAGCTAAAACCGAGAGCTCCAAAAGTCACCCTTAGATGGTACTATAGCCCCGTTTGGTAGAGCTATGAAAAAGTGATTATAGATTATAACTTAACAAATTATGGTTTATAGCTGTGAACATAAGCTGTTAATCTGTTTGGTGTAGCTGTGAGATTATGAATTTAAATAGCAGAGCAATGTTTGGTTAATAAGCTGTAAAATAGCTTTTACTGTATAATTGTCATTTCTGCCCTTATATGATATAAAAATGATTATTTTGTCATTTTTTTCAGTTTTAATTTACAAAAAATTATTTCATTAATAAAAGTTAATATAATTAGTATTAATTAATATAAAAATTGATACATTTGATAAAAATGTAATGGAAGTATTATTGTTACAATTTTTTTCCATTATAAATTAATTAGTATCAATTAATTGCTTAATTAGTATCAATTAATACTAAAATTATTAATTAGTATCAATTAATGGCTTAATTAGTCTCAATTAATACTAAAATTATTAATTAGTATAAATTAATATTAATAATTAATTTTTATTAGTATCAATTAATATTAATAATCAACAATTGTTATTAATTACTATCAATTAATAATTAATTCATTACAAAAGTATACAATATTAATTTATTAATAATTAATACCAATTAATATTGATTTTTTAATTAATATTGATTTTTTTTCTTTTTCTTCAGAAATATACAATTTTTTATTTTTTAATTAATATAAAAATATTAAATATGAATTTATTAATAATTAATACCAATTAATATTTATTTTTTAATTAATATAAAAATATACAATATGAATTTATTAATAATTAATACCAATTAATATTGATTTTTTAATTAATATTGATTTTTTTCTTTTTCTTCAGAAATATACAATTTTTTCTTTTTTAATTAATATTAATATTAAAATTTGGGTATTAACGAGGGCATTTAAGTAATTTTAGCCTCCCACACCAACTGCGCGCTTAAGTCGAAAATTTAAGCACTCCCTGACCAGCTTTTGAAATAAGCTGAGAAATAACTTAATTTAAGTTATAAACTGGTTAACTTAAGCTACACCAAACACAACATTTTAACTTAAATTAAGCTAAAAACTGAAATAAGCAGCTTATAAGCTCTACCAAACAGGCATTATACACCATAGCTATTTAACCATGTAATAGTAAGTGCCGTTTTGGCAACACACACAAAAAGCTGCGTTTTGTGTGCAGCTGAAAAACGCCAAACCATCCCAAAACGTTGAAAATCCCATTTGGGAAGACCCAAAAAAGCAACACCCAAATTTACCAAACTACCCTCTGGAACATTTTAATTAATTAATTCAAAAATCAAAAAGTAAAGATATTTTGGTCATTTTGGAGTGATGTGACACTTTTAAAAAATATTAAACAAAAAATCAAAAAAGTCAACTTTTTATCAAATTCCCAAATTACTTCCAAAAAAACCAAAAAACTTGATAAAAAAATTAAAGAAAAAAGTTAGGGATCATGAAAATTTTTTCATGAAAGTGATCATAAAAAATTTATGATCTTTGAATTACCTTGATTAGTGTGTGGTGCTTTATTCTAAGTATAATCCAATGATCACAAAACTTTCATAATTACTTTCATAAAAATTTTTTCATGATACTTAACATCACTGAAAATCCAAAGCGAACTTTTTTACCAACTTTCAAAACACCCCTAAGTCGCACACTTACATACTGGCGGAGATTCAAACCACTGAGTATGATTTACTCAACTTGGAGGGTTTGTCCTACCAATTATATGTGTTGTCGCATGGATGGCTTGCCCGAGGAGAGTAGAACCTGAACCTGGAACTTGGGTATGTCAATCCAAATCTTGCCACTCAGACCACACCACTTGGGTTACCGAAGAAGTGTGATGTATCTTCTTCACCTGCCCCCGCCATCGCCGCAGCCTCCTGCTCGCTGGCCCCCTTTACAGGATCCGCTGACATGAGACACATAGATATTCAGAACTCAAAATCTCGATTTAACCGAGTCAACTGTTTTTTTTTAGATCGAATGAATGACCAGGCATTGTGTGGATGCACTTCTGTTACTGCTTGCTAGGTTAGGTTAGTCCACAACTCCATGTTACTTGGCTGAAACACCACTGCTTTCAGTGAGCATCAATTTATAATGTGATGTTTGCTTCATAGCAATGAAAGTGGAACTTATTCCATTGAATAAAATTTTGTTTTGGTTTCTTTCTTCTTTCTTTTTAGGCAACAGATTCAACTTTGTTTGACTTGCACAGTTTATTGTTAAATTTGGGCAACATGAAGTTTTCAACTGTTTTAATTCTTTATTTGGCTTTACCAAATTACTGGCTGGGTAGCCCATTAAAATCAGCTTAGAAAGGTGAGAGGATATCCACATGGCCAATGACTATGTTAACCGATGTGGAATCGTAACAAAGTCCTCTGTTTCATTTTCAAACTTTTTAAAAACTGGCCCAACTTTCCACTGGTATATTACATTGTTTAGATTTGGAGTGCCTTCCCAAATGTAAATTGAGTTCGTTGTAAGTTTAAGCAATTTTAAACTTAATTTAGTGGATCATCGATTCACCAAATGATTTTGACTCGTCATTTTGCTTTGTATTTGGCGGACATCCTGATGATCCCGTGTTGAATTTTTTAAGAAATCTTTGCATTTTGTTTTGAAACTAATACTGCTTCTTCTCCCCAACCGGGCAATTGATGGGCCTTTCTTTCTTTTTACCCGTGCACAGACATAACTGTGTGTGCCTACGAGTTTGGGAAGTTGCCCTATACTTAACAGAAATAAAAGTATGCAAATATGGAAGGAATGTTTAATGTTTATTGATTATCATTTGTATGTGTATCTTTGGTTTGGTTGTTATGATAGGAGACATGTGCCAAAACTTAAATTAATTAGATTTATTTAATTTTTTTCAGCACAATAATATTTTGCTTCGTTTATTTGAATGTTAATTTTGAGGAAATAATTTAGTTAACCTGTTTTTTTGTTTGTTTGTTTGGATTGTGGTTTTAAGAGATTTGCAATCTTTGAGATTATATTGTTTTTGAATTTTAGCTGAAGTTCAAATGAGACCAACCACCTGAATAGACCAACACGGATTCATAACCTGAGAGAAAATAGCAATGGAGCTATACGAAACACTTACTCAAAATCGCTTCTAGCAAAGGTACAAATTTTCACCTAAATCGATTTTACTTGATTATTTGCTCATCAAAAAATATTGTTCGTTGTTGTCGAGTTTGTAAATGGAGTGTAGTTGAAATGTTATAGTAACAGCAGTGGATAGTGGAAGGAGAGCTGTGCAAATTCTAGGTTTGAATGAAGAGAAGAGCTCTGTTGGTTTTGATGCAAGTTGGATTACCTTGAAAGTTGGTTTCTTACAACAGAAACTGAACAAGTTTTATTTCATTTTCTGAAGGTGGATTTGAAGCAAAGAATTTCATGCATTAATCAAGAAGAGAAATTTAAATTATGTTGATTCAATAAAATTAATTTTATGAGGTTCTCCTATGTAGTTTTATCATTTGAATAACCATGAATTTGCTTGCATTATCTGCATTTGTCATCCTTGATATCACTTTTTGTAGAAAAGGGGCAAGAGATTATACAACACGATGACTCGCATATCACCCACTGAGTTGGATTGGATTCAACAAGTGTCTTCTTTTCAAATTATATCTGTGGAGCCATATGCAATTAAATGCAAGCGAAAAAGGTGTAAAGTGGTTGTGTAGTATTTGAATTTGGGTTAGAGAAGATTTAAGTTGAGTTTATCATAGTAAACATACGTTATTGAACTCTTCAGTTGGGTCTTCATATTAATCATAGATTTAGATGTGTTTTGATGCATCTTGGTGATCTTGATAGTGTTTTATAGATGGGGAAAACTTTGTTATCGATTGGGTTACGACTGAGACAAAATTAAAACAATGGACGGCTAGGCTGTGTAAATCTCTGCAGTTTTGGGCAGCTCCAAGGGGTCAGCACACGCAAACAAATTTATTTAGCATTCAAATCTTGGATATTCAAATTAGGATACAAATTTAAATTGATCATATTCAAAGGCTTTTCATCTTCCATAACTAAAATGTTATGTTTGTTATTCTTCAATTTTATTTTTTGAGTAAGAATTTGAAATTTTGTGATGATTTTGATTGTGGACCCTGTGCAAATTGCTTGGGAGTAATTCAAGATGACTGCAAAGTTAATTAGCTATTGTTTGCCTGAACAAGGGATTGGATTTCTTGACATTACATTAAATGGTGAGTTGATTTATTCTAAGACTGGTGATATGACGTCAACATGAAATGGGCATGTTTCAGTTTACATGCCTTAACTTTATGTAAAATATTTTTTAGATTTTATTAGAACAAAATTGAGAAAAACTTAATTCTTTAGGTTTGAATTTCCAAACAAAAATATATTGATTTTGGTCTTTTTGTTTGTTTACAGGTGTAAATCTATGATTTTGAAGATGCTCCAATCTGCAAGGTATGGATATCTATGGTGACAAAGATGAATTGTAAAGGCCTTTAATAGTTGAAGCCGAAAGTGAGGTGATGATCTTTTCCAGTAGTAGGATTGTTCCTCCTTGTTAGGTTTTATTCTTGGCAATCCCGTTTGACAAAATTCCTTTCAGTTGTACTTGTTTTCACACTTTTATTTTAGTAAGGTTATGAATTTTTTAGATGCGAATCCAACCCGAATCGTGCCTTGCAGAGAAGTTTGTGGTGTTTAATTCTTTCAAGATTGCCACTTCACTGACTATGATGGGGATCGAGCTGCCCGGTCAGCCCGCGGGAGTCGAGGGGGCAGCGCCCCTTGGCGGGTCTAAGGCAGCGCCTAGGCGGGGTCGAGGGGTAGCGCCCCCGAAGCAAAATGCAAAAATGCATTCAAAGTTGCCTGTCCGCTCGGACGGTCATTCCCCCGCTCGAGCGGAGAATGCTGAGTTCCAGAAGTTTGGTGAGTCTGCAAATATACTGTGATCCGTGTTTTCACGCTCAAGCGTTCATTTCCCCGCTTAAGCATACATCCTGGTTTGGAACACGTCATATGGAGTCCCCGCTCAAGCGTCAATTCCCACGCTCGAGCGGACCTCGCGATTTCAGATTCTATAAATTCGCATGTTGCTCCAAATTTAGGGTTACGCCTCCATATCTTCTTCTTGGGTTCTAAGGTTTATATCTGGGGCTATTTTGCTAGTTTTCTTTGATGTTTCATTGAGTATTCAACTCATGGTTTAAGGAGGATACATCAAAGGATTGTTTGTTCATTCTATACAAAAGAAATAGTTGTTTTTTGGTGAATTCTGAAGAATTCGAGCCTGAAGCTTTGGTGGATTCTGGAGTGACTCATCGTCAAGACAATTCCGAGGTGAAGACGAGACTGGAAGTGGCACATAGGGGTTGATTCAATTCGGGCATGGATTCGCTAGATAATTGAGAGTATACCTGTGTAATTCATTTATATCTTCTTAGTGGATTGTTTTGTGGTTGTTGCCCGTAGTTTTTTTTATCACAATTGGAGGTGCTCCAATTGTGATTTTTCCACGTTAAAATTGTTGTGTCGATTTGTCTTGATTGTTTGATTGGAATTATTTTATTGCTTAAAATTGATACATAATCACAAATCAATATTTAGTGGATTTCTAATTTTTTCACTCCTTAATAGTGTTTATCTTTTCCCATATCTTGAAAATGATTGAATTGACTTTCTCAACAAAAGAAAATTAAAGTATCTAAGGAAAGCACTTGTTTATTAAGAGGGGTTAAAGAGGGAGAAAAAAGGTAAAATTAGAGGGCAAGCTTGGTGGTGTGTTTTCTTATACATATAACGTAAATCTTCTCCTTGATACGATGCAATTTTTTATAGGTTTCGGATCTAAAAACTTTAGTGTGATCTATTATGAAACTGAACATTGAACCAAATGCTTTTAAAATTAAAGATGTTCTCTTAGAAAAAATTATTTTAGTTACATTTGCTGTCAGTAGGCTATTCTTTTTATTAATTAAAACTTCTGTTAAAAAAAATTGAATATGTTGATAACAGTTACAGTGTGTAGACATGGGACTGTGATTCCAAACCAGAATCCCTTGGTTCCACGACTTGTAAGATTTGGTTTGGTTTGATTTGATTTCTAACCATTAAGAACAATTTGATTATTTGTTTTCCTTAGGCCTCGTTTAGGAAAATGTTATTTTAGTAATTTTCAAATTTTTTACGAAAAGATGTATAGAAAAGTAGAGAGAGTGGTGTAACAACTTATAGTGACTTTTTGACTAAAATATATTGTCTCCAAACGAGGCCTTAAAACCAAATTAACTGAACTATGTATATCCCTAGTTGTATATACTACCAAATGCATGTTTAGATTTTGTTGAGAGTGTTTTGACATAGGTTATTTCCAATATATATATGTGTGCGCGCGCGCGCGCACGCATGCGTGTGGACATGTATATTGTTAGAATGAATGTTTAAATTTGTGTGCTAGATGTCTTTGTGTAGTACATATATATATACATGTGTGTTATAGTATCCCCATCAATTATCATGTTTTTCAAACAATGGAACAAATATTGTTTACTCATAATTTTGTGCAAATTTGGCTTTGATTTAAATCCTCCTAAATTCTCAGTTTTGGAGCCAGTTTTAGGAAAATTGTGGGGAAAGAGGTGACAATTATTCAGGATTCACTATGACTATGTCCATTGATTCAATCCTCAAGCAAATCAAAAAGCAATTATTTTGAAGGCTTTAGATGGAGGCATCCATGTATAAGAACAATTCAAGCAAAGCACTTCCTACCTTTTTGCACTTTTTCTGGCCTCTATGAAAGTGGCTAATGATCTCATCTCATCACCCCCCACCAGCTTGTGTTTTGCACTTTCTTTTTTAAGGTCTTTTATTCTATGTAGAAAACAAAAAATTGTTCCACACACGTCCACTCAAAGATAAAAATGATTGTACTCTCTCATCATGAGATTCTCATGAATAAAATAAAAAATATAATGTATATAATGTAAATTTAAAATTAATAAAATGTTATTTATATTTAAAATTAATGTGATTTATTGATGTATTTTTTAAAATATTTTTAAATCACTCTTTCGAGTATGTTAACGTGTTTGATGTAACTTTTTACGAATTAATAAATGGTAAACAAAAACATAAGTTAAAAATACAACTATACCTCCTTATCAATAATCAATTTATTTAAATTATTTTTGAGACAATCTGGCACTGTTTTCTAAAATAAAATAAAGGGGAAATTATTATTAAAAAAAAAATTCAAGGTAAAAAATTAGACCTTAACTTTTTAATTGTTTTAATTTAAATCATTAACTTTTAAAATGGTATCAATTTTAACTATTTGTTTTTTATAGCTAATGAAATAAGGGCAATTAAACAATATAATTAGTTTTTGGTGGATGACAATTGCTATGGAATGGGAAAGGAATGAGAGGAGTGGCAGTGAGCTAAGAGAAGGGAGGAGTAACAGTGAACGGAGAAATGAAATGAGGGGATTACAATAGATTGAGAAAGATGAGGAGTGATGATGGACGATGATAAAGGTAGAACAGAGTTGTCAATAGATAAGGGGCTACTATTGTGCCTTCAAGGCACAACAGCCTACTGTGCCCCTTGTGGGGTCGATGCATGACATATGTCGATAATTCTAATCGTTTATATTGTAAGATTCGTCAATTAGATCATCCATAAATAAATAAATAATCAAGTCAATTGGACATTTGTAGTTATAAAACAATGTCACATTTATTTTTTTTAAAAAAAGCGGTAAACATAATTTGGATAATAAATTATATATCTTTAAGACATTCATTGATCATGTAGTTAAAAATATCTAATTAACTTGGTTTTTATCATTGATACTTTACTCGACGAACCCTGCAATATGACGGTTCGAATTATTAAAATAGTCCCGATATCAACTCCGAAAGAAGGGCTCATCATTAATCCTATTCTCACTGTCAACAACGATGAAAAGAAAAAGTGAATTAAATTGTCTAAATTATCCTTTCATTCTTCATTGTCTAAATTCTAGCCATTTCAGTCATAACTAATGAATATAAACAAATGACTATAAATAATATTATTTTAAAAGTTCATAATTTCAACTGAAATAATTTTCAAAAAATTATAATTTAATTTGTTACTAAAATTTTAATTTTTTTTAATATAATTTCTCTTAAAATAAATTATTTTCACCGACCACCTATTGTATTATTGATATAGGAAAAATTTAGCAAGTGGGACCCAAGAAAAGAAGTCTTCTTTGGTTGGTTGATAAGATAGGTACAAACTTTGGAGATTGAAAATGTTGGAATAGGAATATGATATTCATGAGTCTAAGATTGTGGATTCGGTCACCATTAGATGATGTTAGGCTATGATCTATGGTAGGTCCCATGGAGCTGACGTCCTTATTCTTTTAGTATTGGCCCTCCAATACGCGGATCTGGGTGCCTGTTGCGGGCTCTTAGCACAGTAGGCATTGTTGGGCTGTTTTATGGGCTTATTTTATGGTCTATTTTAATAATTTAAATTATTTATATTTTTGTATATCAAGTAAAATATATTTATAAAAAATCAAGTTAATCGGATATCGTTAATCATTTCATCTATTTACATTTGTATTTATTTTAATATTTTAGATCACAATATCATTTATTTTTATAGATATAGATGTGAATGGATGAAATGATTAACGATATTCGATTAACTTGAATTTTTAAAAATATATTTTATTTAATATATTTTAAAATGTAAACGGTTCATATTATTAAAACGAATTTCATAAGACAGTATGGTAATACCTGATATACCCCAGTACAACAGGCAACCCAAATCTCCTCCTACCATGTGTTGGTCGGTAAAGCTTTGAAATCAACGATAATCATATTGAAGTCTATGCACAATTACATATGCGCATACAATTTGAGTATGAGATTGCCTTTTTAATGCATAAAATATATCATATGTCTTGGATATGATTCATAAATTAATTTTTTTGTTTATTATAAAAAAAATATATAAAAAATAAAAAAATAATATGAGTCAAATAAATTAATAAATAATTTATTCATGAGGTTGCTAATGAGTCTCAAAAAATTTGTTATAAATTTATTTTAAAAATAAATGTATCACGAATCTCGTTAGATATTAAATTTGATGAGTTATGACTTATATTGACAATAAATTTAAGGGCCTTGCTACATCTCTCTAATTTTTGGCCCCCTAATCCCCCTAAATTTCAAACCAAGGCAAAAAAAAAAAAAATAAAATAAAATATATTTGCCCAAAACGACGTCGTTTTGGGCATTAGGGAGATTAGGGGGGCATTTTTAGGGGGACAAATCATTTTCCTAAATTTAATTTACATAATTTAAATTTTAAATAAATTTTTAAATTTTTTATTTTTATTTTTATTTTATAGCATTACTATTTTTAATGAGAGGTTGAGTCATCATGACGTCCAAGGCAAGGTGATTAAAGGGTAATACTTGGAAATATCCAAAAAGAAGGTTTTAGCTTTCTGGTTGGTTGGGTGCCTTAGTCAAATGCAATTTGAATTACAATATGTATGTTTAGTGCGGATTATGCTTTATCTCTCTTAATAATTTTTTTAATTTAAAACCTTTGTAATGAAAATAAATTCTTAACTTGTCAAATTACATTTTACCTTCTTACATTATTACTTAATATCACTTCACCCTTCTTAGGCCAAGTTTGGGAAGTGTAAAAAAAGTTAAAAAGTCAAAAAGTTACTCAAAAAGTTAAAAAGTTATCACTATTCATCAAAAGTCAAAAATTACGACTGCACAACTCTCAATCCTAATTTTCTCCTACACACTAATTTATATAATTTTTTAATACACATTTTTTCATAAAAAGTCAAAAAGTTAACCCAAACATCCATATTTTTTCTCTCAACTTTTTAGTGCAAAAAGACAAAAAGTGCATTTATTTAGGACACCCCAAACAACCCCTTAATTAAAAATGTTACACTCTTCACTTTAAAATATTAATTTGTATTAATGTAAATTTTTCATTAAGATTTGTTACATATAAAAAAAAAATGACATGTTATTCACACATAATATTTCAAATTTTATGAAATACCTAAAAGGATCTTATTCTTCTCTTCATATTCTTTTCTTTCTCGCTTTCCCTCATTTTTCTTACTCATATTAGCACTGATAGTTGAGATATTATGCACAAGTCACATGTCAAATTTTCATTTATTTATATAACAAATCTTTAACAAGAAGTTCGCAATTATGCAAATTTATAGTTCAAAATGGCAAAGTATAACGTTTTTTAGTTAAGAGGGTAAACTGATATATATTGTGTGACAGTTCAATAAGATAAAGTATAATTTGCCCTAGCTGAAAGGGTATTTTGGTTATGAAGGCTAAAATTGAAATATATATATATATATTATAGTAAATGAAGGGATCAAATGTTGTAATCGTCCGTTCAAAAAGATAAAGTAATACATGATGATAGTTAAAAAGGATGAAAAGTAAATTGTCCGTATGTTTATATATAGGAGACAGATTCCTTCGAGTTCAAAATCTAAACAGAAGGGTGATGTTTGGACCCATGAGTTCCATCATAGATCTCGTTTCGATGATTTGAACCGCTTATTTTGTCGGGTATATTATGTATTTCATTTATAAATTAAGTTAATATGATAATTATAACTTATTCAATTTATCGCATTTTTCATAAAAAAAAATGGACTACAATTGTGTATTTAAAAATAAAACATACATTTTTTTGGTGACAAACATAATAAATTGAATGAGTTACAGTTATCAAATTGACCTAATTTTTTTTTTTTAATGAAATATATGAAATGCCTGACAAAATGAACGGTTCAAAGCATCGAAAGGCCTATGATGAGCCCTACAAGCTCAAATAACACCTTTCAATTTAGATTTTAGATTAGAGGCATACATTTTTGTGTTGAAAAAGAATATTGTACTAGGGTGATAAGAATCCTTACAAAAATCCTATCTTTAATTGCAGAGTCCTTACAAAATTATTTGAGCTAAAAACAAGAACTGATAAGTACAATACCCTAACATGTGAGAGGTTTTGTTTGCAGCATCACAACTTTTTTATGCCCTAAAAAGGTTGCAATTATTACTATTGATATTTTATAACATTTTGTTTTATGTCAAATTTAGCTGCACAAACTTGACATTCCCTTCTTTATGACGTTTTTGGTTGGTCTAAAGAATGACAATTCACAAGCTGATCTTGTATTGGTATGGGATGGTCAAAGCATTGTGAATTATCATTTAACCATATTTTCACAAGGCATATCACAATTATATTTGTACCCAAGTGCTGTTATCTGTCTTAATCATTACCAACACTGTACCACACTGAATTATAATTTAACAATGATTCATACCACTAAAAAAAGTATCACTAATAGCACTAACGCATTGAGAATACCCAAAAAAAAAAAAAAAAGGCAGTGGACGATCATTAGTGCTCCTAACCATTTTTCATTATAATTTCCTTCCTGAGCAAACATAATCAATTTTGGGGAGATGGTTAAAAGCCATCTTTCAATTTTTAATCTATTTTGAATTATGTCATTTTTCTATTTTTTTTACACGTTTTTTTTTAAAGAGTTAAGAAAAAAAAAAAAATCAACTTTTAACCATCTCCTCAAAACAGCTCATAATATGCATAAGTGATTTTAGATGCGGATTGTGGGCCATGAACTACCTCCTATATAAACATCAAAGAAGCGTTTCGTTTAATTTTCAAAGCTCAACTCTATTTTTAAATCATGATTTGAATGAAATATATTGATTAAACATATTTTTAAAATATAACTCAGGGCCAATTTATAAACATGGTTAAAAGTCAATTTTAACCTATTTTGAATTACATCACCTTGTACATTTTTTCATAATCAGTCAAAAAGCGAATTTTTAACCAACTTTCCATAACAACCACCAAAACAACCCTTAAGGCACAACATTTACTATTGCCCCCTTGTGGGAGGTCTTCCCGAGTATTCTTCAATAATCTGAATCGTTTATATTGTAGGGTCCATCAAAAATATTATTCAAAAAAAAAAAATCAAGTTAATCAGATATTCATAACCTCATGATTAGATCCTAATTGTTTTTAAAAATTTATGAAAGTTATGTTAACCGTTAATCTTTATAGAAACAAATGTGCTTTGGTTATAAAACTACAGCTATCCAATCAAATTGATTCTTTGTATGAATGATTTACTCGACGAACCCTACAACATGAACAGTCCAGATCATCAAAAAATATTCGAAACAATCTCCCACAAGGGACACAACAATAACTATTGTGCCTTAAGGCACAGCAGTACCCTCTTCTCTCAAAATTACTTTCAAAACTCATCTCTCCTCTTATTTTTTATTATTATTATTAACCAATCAATCAATCACTCTCATCTCTCCTCTCTCCTCTTACATCATCCCATATTCTATACATCAAATAATCAAAAATAAATATAAAAAAAATTATATATCATTCAAAAATTATTTTCAAAATTCATAACCAAACAAATTTTCTTTTTTCAAATCATGATTCAAAAACTCAAAACTCAAAATTCAACTTCACACTTAAATCATAATTCTAAAACTAAATCAAATAGACCCAAGATTCTTCTTTTCTTATTTCCTTTATAATATGCAATCAATAAAAATTAAAAAAAAAATTAAAAATTCTTTATACTAAGATTTTGTAATTGTGGTATAACCAATAATATTGTAACTGTGGGGAGTGAAAATGCCTAGGACAGGTTGACCCAAAGATCTTAGTCCGAGGTTAGCTTCAAGGCCAAGAGTCCGAAGCCTCTATTTCCTTTTATAGACTAAAAAGGGTAGAGGCACACATAAAAGACAGATTGAGAAGGAAAAATCATCTTAGCCGACCAAGTTTGAGATTAAAGAAACACAATAAAACTAATCAGATTAAATGAAATGACAAGTGTAAAGAGTATCTTCAATGATAAATGTTATAATAGCATTATTATTATTTTTATTTGACAATAAATATAGTAGTGTTCCAATAGTCAAATGCTATTTTGGCAGAACCAAGCACAGAAACTGTTGTGTTTGGGACAGCCGACCGTCCCACACACAACAGTTTCTGTGTTTGGTTTTGCAAAAATGGTGGTTTTACAAAAAATTATTCGTTTTGCTAGGAAAGAAATGGTTGGTTTTGACAGAGTTGGTGAATATGGCAACTTGTGTCAAATTTGACATAAATTTTGGCATTTGCCAAATTTGGCAGATGCCATATTCACTATTGGTGCACCACTTTTTAATGGTAACTGTTTTATTATAGCAATAGTAACTCTAATGACAAATCATTGAGGATGCTCTTTGAATTACGGCGCCTAACAATATGACGGTGTCGTATAAACAATGAATTGTAACTTCAACAATAAATAAGAAAATCAGAGGAGAACAATATAAATAGAGGGGAAGGTAAAACTCTAGATACGCAACAATATTCATCTGAATACTATTTCTCATCTCTCTATTAAGTTTTCTAGCTTGACTGTTGAAGTGATTTCTTGACCAAACAACTTAGGTCAAGAAGTCTTTAACAATATTGTTGGGTTAATACGAGATGAGGTTGTCCAGTTAATTTATTTGAGACATCTTATTGACTAATAATATTATGTAAGATGATATATACCGTTACACTTAATATTTTTTTCCTAATAGTTACAAGTAATATACCAGGACATCTAGCTAGGATGCCTCATCAAGAATTTTCAAGGACAACATCAAATATAAGGAGTAATGTAAGAGACCAAGAAACTAATCATAAAAAATTACTAAGAATATAAATGTGTAATCCAAATTCTTGTGTTATAAATCGTGCATGTAAAATGAATTTTGATTTTTTTTTTTTTGATATTTTTCTGTAGTTGATTTTTGGTCTATAGCATTTTAAAAATCAAAATTAGTGAATGACATAAAAATGTCGAGAAATCAAAATTCAGTATAATAATAATATCACATCATCCTTAACATCAACTAATAATAAACCCACAATTGGATAGTAAACTCTACTAGTATTATTAAATAATGGTGATATCATATATTAGTGATGACGTGATGATATTAATATTGCATTAAATTTGTCTCACTCCATAGATACTAAAGATATTCAAAAAATTAAATTGGATCTTGCTAACAAGTATACTTATGACACAAGTAAAGGCAAAAAAATTAAAGAACATTAAACACATTTTATTAAATTCAATATATTTTTACTGAAATTAATATACTTTTTAACATTTTTACATATTTTCATGATACTTTTTAGACGCTTTTCAACATAACAATGCCCATAAGACACTTGTTAACATTTGCCCATTAAATCATCTTATCAAAGTTGGAATTTAAGGGTTGTTTGGGGTGTCTTAAATAAGTGTACTTTTTATCTTTTTGGACTAAAAAATTGAGGAAGAAAATATGAATGGGTTAACTTTTTGACTTTTTATGGAAAAATGTGTAATAAAAAATTATAAAAATTGATTTGTAGGGAAAAATTAAGATTGGGAGTTGTGCACGTAATTGTTGACTTTTGGTGAATAGTGTTAACTTTTTAACTTTTTGAGTAACTTTTTAACTTTTTGACTTTTTTACAATATACCAAACTTGACCTTAGTGAGAGCATAGAGAAAATCCCACGAGTAGGGAAAAGAACAGATTGGATAAAACTATTAAGGCTAAGTTTGGGAACTTCGAAATAATTCATCTTTATATCTTTTTATCTTTTTTCTATTACATCATCTCTCTACTTTTCTGCACATTTTTTCGTAAAAAGACAAAAAGTACACTTATTTAGGTCATTCTAAACAACCCCTTAAATCATCTTTTTAGACGCTTTTCATCCAATTTTTTTTTTTTAGAATAATTTTATTTTTAAAAAATCTAAATATTTTGTTAATGTAACATGCCATATGTCATAACATATCAGCTGGTGAACCCAAGACGATAAAGTTAAAGAAGCATTTCTCTTTTCGAAAAGAGATCAGTTCACAAGATTCTCAATTAATTAGAATATCCATTTTTATTTATTTATTTTGGAACATAAGATGTGTGCATATCAAAAATTAATAATATAAAAGTGGATAAAGTTATCGTATGCATAGTTTAAATGTGCAAATCGTCTGTTTTTGTGGGATATGTTATTCATTTTTGTAATGAATGTTATATAGTATTGTCATAGAGTTACCATAATTTATTTATAATATTATTGCAAAAATAATTTCATTTCTAGCATAATGTTATTACAAAAATGATTAATTTTATATCTAAAATATAAATTATCGTAATTCTACTATTAGATTTCCTAATACTTGACACAAAAATACATCGCATATTGAAAATTTTGCTAATTCAATATGAAAAAGAATAACCCCTAAAGACGAAAGCATGAAAAGGTACTTCAAAACAAATTTAAATAGGGGTAATTTTCCAGTTTTAAAGTTTACAATGACTAGATTTGATTGTTGGATTATTTTTTTTGAAATTATATGTTGTGAAATTATTTATATTAATGGCATGTGATATTATGAGATCACTAGCATGAGAAGCTAATCCATGGCCAAACCTTTGGAAATATCACATGACATATTCCCAAGAATTCAACCTCATGTTTACTCTCAGACCAAGATTTATGGTATTTGAATACATTTATTTATCTTTCATTATTTCTTTCAAATTTTTTTTCAACTTTTTCATCATTTTTAAAATATTTTTTACATAAATTTTAATATTAAATAATATCTTAGGGACATTTATTACCATTTATTATTATTATTATTATTATGAGATAAATGAATGGCATGGAGGATTGTATAGAGATCTTTCATGAGAGATAAGTTATACCATGAGATAAATCGATGAGATTGAGGATTAAATAGAGTGAGTAAAGTATTACATTTTGTTAAGATGAAACAAAAATATGTAATTATTTTTAACCAGTAGAGGGGAAAACAAAATAAAAAAATAAAAAATAAAATTCTAGAGTGGCTTAATCACCCTAATACCATTTATGGTCTTATTTAGTGCCCAATTTTCTTCTATTGTTTATGTTCATTTCATCCCCCATATTAATATTAAAGTTATTTATAATTTAAAACCGTGGAAAACAAACATCAAACTAAAAACATTGCCAGTCCCACAAATAAAGAAAGAACATTATAATCCTGTTGAGCCCAATTATCCCGTTACTCTTTATCCCACAAATAGTACAGCAATTAAACATGCCCTATGTGAATTTGACCGCGTTGTTCAGATTTATAGGTCATCATAAGTTTTATTTTGATGATATGAATTAGACTGGTCTAATAATCAATGGATATTAATCATGTTTTAAAAATATATATTCATTTTTTAACACAAATATAATGAAATTATATTGTTGATCAATCTATTTCTTTTTCATTTTTTTTTTTTTTTTAATCAATGATCTATAGAAAAAAGTCAAAATACAAATAAACCAAATTGATCTATAGAGAAATGTCAAAATACAAATAAACCAAATCTTTAAAGTGGACAAGTAGTAATGAGCCGTCCAGTTTACATAAGGAATTTGGAAAAAGTTTATTCTTCCATAAATTAATAAAGAATGAGCCACCAGTAGCAATTAAGTGTTAATTAGTGGGTTCAAACCTTGAATTCATTTTTAAAATTATGTAATATTATATAATATTTTGGGCATCTTTTCCTAGATTAACACTATTAAAATTGTTAAAAATAAATATGGTTGTATCAAAATAATTTGCAAACAAAATATTTGTATAAAAAACACATCCAAAATGACGTCTCAATGATATTTTTGAAATTATAACAACGATGATAGGTGTTTTGATTAAAAATAAAGAAGCAACAAGAAATCACATTATTTAATATAGAATTTGTATTTATATATTGTTACTTCTTTTCTTCTTCTTCTTCTCTTAAATATAACTTAGTTATGAACTGAGACAGTAATTTGCATAGTCAAATTAGGCCGAGCTAGATGGAAGTGACTTTGAGGCTTGGGCCACTAGTTGGGCCGACCTATGCTGTAGGAAGAACTTAGTTTGGGCCGAACAATGGATGGAACCAGTTAAAGAAGTTTGACCGAACTACCAAATGTCCATATTCTTGGACCTAGCTATTTCTTATTGGCAGTCAACACTTTGATCAAGCTACAAGGGAAGGCAGTCAAACAGACTGAGAATAGAGGTTTTGATTGAGCTAGGAGAAGAGCCATGCAATGTCAGCATAGTGGCATGTTGAGCAAGATGTACACGGCGTTGTGTGTCGCACGAGTAAGTCAGTGGCGAACAAAGTCAAGTAGTTCCGTTTCTTGGCTAGAAACCATGCAAAGAGTTGTGCCATCTCACTTGGCTTGTAATGAAGAAGGTGTCAAAAGATAAGCATTATTTTTTTAGGAATGTGATTCCTAGAAGAACTCTACAAAGGGGAGTTAGAATCCTAATAGGATTGTACCGTACAGAATCTACAAAAGCTCAAGCCAAACCCTAACCTCAGGTATTGCAATTTTTACTTCCGAATTCACAGAGCTTTTGCCTCCTTAGTCTATTTGCTGACTTAAACATCGGAGGGGTTTCCAACATGCACCTGCCGGCTAGCTCACGTTTGTGATTTCAGATGTTACGACAACGTTTGGAAGGATGCAAGCATGATCAACAGGATTATACGAACGAAGATTATTTCGTGCTTGTACAATTGGCGCTGTCTATGGAAAGTCTCAAAGAACTTACCTTTTGATCAAGTTTTCCTTCAGTAAGTTTTAATGGCGCACAACAAAAATCTGCCGCAATCCGCCATTGATGGCCAAACGCTAGAAGCGAACAAGAGGTGTGAGGATTTGCAACCTGCTCTGAACATGATGGACTTGGACCCTCAATAACGGAACCCTCATAGGAGCGTGTGAGAAAATCGACGTTTAAGCCCTCGCCACTCCCGAAACCCGAATGGACAAAGGTGAAGAACAAATACCCAAGTTCTAGAGGATCATGTGAGGGAGCTGGACAAGTTAATAAGCAAGATGGCGGCAGACATGGAGGCTTTGAAACGCTAGGTGAAAAGCAATGGCGTGGCTAGGGTAGAGATTTGCGAGGGACGAATGCGATCTCGTCTCTCTATGCCACATCTACACATTCTAGGAATAGAAGCCTCAGAACAAGCAACACCTAATCAAAGACTTCTAGAACTCGTTACTTTAGGTCTGAGAAGGGGAGGTTTGAAAAGGTCATACACTGAAGGGAGCAACTATTGACCTCGCATACTCATCAAACATCTTTGTGATACACTGAGTTGCCCAGGTCGGAAGATTTGCAAACTACTTTGGAAGAAAGAGCACGAAGGAGAGAAGTTTTCTAGGTGCAGGACCCCTAAAGGGTGTCTACTTTGCAGCGATTGTCTATTAGGACGCATGGAAGGTTAAGGTTGTAATGTCAATGCTGCACATTGCCTATGAGCCAATAGATAGAGTGTTGGCGAGATTGCAGAGCTCACTGTTCGTTCCGGCGATAGAGAACGCACCTTTGCCTTTAGACTTTAACTAGCCTAAGTTTACGATCTCTGACGGAAAGTTAGATCCTTACATGCATCTTAGCCACTTTCAATAAGTGATAGCTATTCACAGGCGAAACGATGCTTTGTTGTGCATTTTGTTTCTGTCATGCCTTGGAGATCTAGGCTTGACTTGGTTTGAGAGGTTGCCAGAAAGCAGCATTGCCTCCTGGGCGTAGTTTACAGAAGCATTTGTCACTAGGTTCAAAACAAACACCAAGAAGCTTGTAGAGGTCGACCAATTGCTCACCGTTGACATGGGCGGGAAGGAGACATTGAAATCCAACAACAACAGGTATTGGGAGACATTCAACCAAACTGGTGAATGCCCCACCAACCTAGCTATTGCTCAGTATAAGCGCGAACTTCTAGTGCGGCACAAATTGAGGGATTCCATGACAATGACTCCCCCTCTTACCATGGAAGCCTTGATAGAAAGAGTGCACCAACACATTAGGATAGAGGAGGATGGCCTCCGCGCAAAGGCAAAGTACAACACAACAGCGATATTAAACAAAAAGACTTCAGCCAAGGTTAACATGGTTGAAAAGAAGGGAATACCGAACTATAACAACCGCGGCGACCTTCCCTAAAATAATAAGGAAGCCAAAGCTAACAAGCTGAAGGTTCACATTGCCATCACAACGGTTTTTAAGAAGCCCATCTATCGAATCCTCAACAAGATATGCGATGAACCCTTTGTTTGGTGGCCTACTAAATTGGGAGAAGCGCAAAGGGGCTATGACGAAAGGTATCGGTGCACTTTTCACGATGAAGTTGGGCACCGAACTGAAGATTTCATGCCATTAAAGCAATATCTGGAAGAATTGGTAGCAGCAGGCCACTTGGACCGAAACATTAAGAAGGGAGCTCTGCCAGCCACCCAAGACCGCAACATGCCAAACGAAATGCCAATAGATGGTCTGCCTCAAGGCATGATCAATCTGATCCATGGAATCATCGAGCCTAAGCGAGTTTGAGAGCTCAGATGGATGATAAAAAAGGCGGAGAACATGAGAGAGGTGCTAAGTGTTGAGCCGATCGTAAAGAAAGGGAAAACAGAGGCAAAGAATGTGATCTCTTTCTCTAATAGAGACTTAGCAAGGTTGCAGAACCCCCATAACAACACGCTAGTGGTTACTTTGCACATCAAGAATTTCGGCATCAAGAGGATCTTTATTGATCAAGGAGTTCATGCGAAATAATGTACTATGAAACCTTTAAACAACTAAATTTAAATAACAGAGACTTGGTGCCAACCATGTCTCCCTTGGTAGTTTCAACTCTATGCCAGAATGGCCCGTTGGCAAGATTATTTTGCCGGTCAAAGCTGGCTCGATGGTCAAACAAGTGAAGTTTTAGGTTTTGAAAGTTCCATCCACTTACAATATCATTCTTGGTAGAGCATGGATACATGCCATACGAGTGGTAGCTTCAACCTACCACCAAGTAATTCGGTTCCCAAACGAAGCCGGGGTAATTGAAGAGGTCTTGGGAGACCAAATCATGTCCAAACAATGCTTCGTCACAGTGAACAACAGCTGCATTGCCAAGGATTTGTGTAGATGGTAGATGAGATGAAGAGCAATAGAATGTTTGAAGACATCGACAAGGCTATTGAACAAATGATCGTGGAAGAACTGGTGGAAGTAAGGATTGATGAAAGCAACCCAGAGAAGTTCTTCGTGCTTAGTTAATCTTTGTCCAGCACAGAGAGAAAGGAGATTATGGATTTTTTTTTATCTCCAATCTCAAAGTGTTCACCTGGATGCCATATGACATGCCTAGCATTGATCCAAATTTCATCTATCATCAACTCAATGTCAACCCTACCGCCAGACCGATCATACAAAGAACTTCCAGGTCAGCTCTATACCACACCGAAGTAGTGGCCAAAGAAGTGGTTAACCTGCTAGAAGCAGAAGCGATCAGGGAAGTCCATTATCCAAATTGGATTTCAAACATGGTGGAGGTGCCTAAGAATAATGGAAAATGGTGGGTTTGTGTCGACTACAAGACAGTTAACAAGGCATGCCTAAATGACAGCTTTCATTTACCAATGATTGATCAATTAGTGGACCTAACAGTAGGTCACAACTGACTCAGCTTTCTGGATGCATGTCACAAATATCACCAGGTCGCTATATACGAGCCGAATTAAGAGGTCACTTCTTTTCCAATCCCGAAGGGGTTGTATTGTTACAAGGTCATGCCCTTTGGCCTAAAAAATGCAGGGAAAATATTTCAACGAATGGTCACCAAGATGTTTTCGACATTGTTAGACAAAACAATAAAGGCTTACATTGACGACATGGTGATTAAGCAAGGATGAGTCAGACCATCTCAATGACCTGGCAGAGATGTTTCAAATTTGAAGACTCACAACCTGTAGCTAAATGCTTCTAAGTGTGCATTCGACATAGGATCAGGCAAGTTTCTAGGCTTCCTAGTGACCAACGGCAGAATAGAAGCAAATCGCTCCCAAATCAAGGCCATTCAAGAGCTTGAAAGGCCAAACAAAATTAACGAGTCACAATATCTAACAGGCTTAACCGCCATGCTGAACAAGTTCATAAATCAGTTGTTAGACCGGTGTTGGCCATTTTTCTAGGCCTTTAAGTCTAAGTTTGAGTAGGATGAAGAGTGTGACCGAGCTCTAAAAAGCTTGAAGGAGTACTTGTCTTGTCCACCACTTTTAGCGACCCTAATACCTGGAGAAGAGTTCTACTTGTACCTCATAGTCTCCCAGCACATCGTTAGTGCGGTCTTAGTGCACAGAAGAAATACAACACTTGCCCATCTTTTATGTGAGCAAGACAATACTAGGCACAAAAACAAGATATTTGTCGTTAGAGAACCTTGCCTTAGCTTTAATGATGGTGTCCAAAAAGTTACCGCACTACTTCCAGGCGTACACTGTTGTGGTGTTGACTGCATTTCCTTTGAAGGCCCTATTTGAAAGGGCAGATTTCTCTAGAAGAGTACTAAAGTAGGCGGGACAGTTCAATATTAAGTTCCAATCTAGAACGACAATAAAGGCCTAAGCATTATCAGACTTTGTGGCAGAGTTTGCTCTAGGAAGTCATTCCGTTTGCCCGGTCAACCTGACTAAGGAAACCGAACAAAAAAATGGAAGTGCCACGGGAATAGCGCAACCTTCTACTACCCAGCAACAAGTTGACTTGCCACCTCAAGCAGAGGAACCGCACAATGTGCCATTGAGCCTGGTAGTGGTTGCACTTCCCACTAAGGCCAATGATACATTGCAAGGGGGTGATGAGGTAAGTCTCACAATGGTAAGCGCAATTTGCGATGACATGCCTAAAAGGGAAATGATAAGGAAACCGAGCAAAGAAATTGATGAACAAATGGTGGACAAAGACTTAGGAAAAATAATTGAAGTACCACACCCCATGACATCTTCAAACCCATACTTGCTGGAAGTTGTTTATGGGAGAGATATGGAAGCTTTTCGTTGATTGAGCTTCTAATAGGCATGAAGCTGGACTGGAAATAGTCCTTATTTCTTTAGATGGACTAACTATTGAACAGACGATTAGACTTGGATTTCCAGTGTCCAATAATGAAGCGGAGTACGAAGCACTCTTGGCTGATCTGAAATCTGCCTTCTGGATGAAGGCTACCGAGCTAATAGTATATAGTGACTCCCAATTGGTGGTCAACCAAATATTTGGCAAGTACAAAGTGAAAGATGACATGATGGTCAAGTACCAGGAGCTGGTCAAAATAGAGATCAAAAAGTTTGAAGTTGTCATGATAGAACAAATTGGCCCAGATGAAAATAGTAAGGCGGTCGAGTTGGCCGATTTTGCATCGATATTAGACACTTCTATCCCAAACCCTTTACTGGTCGACTTCCTACCAAGGCCAAGTATTAAAGAACTTAAAGTGGTAGAGATATTGTGTGCCGAACAAGGACCTTCTTGGATGGACCCCATTATCACTTTCTTAAATGACAGGATTTTAACAGAAGATAAGAAGTAGGCGAACAAAATTTGAGTGAAGTCATAGCGGTTTTGGTTTTTCCCATCTTTGGCATCGTATAAAAAGTCATTCAGAAAGCCATACTTGAAATGTGTACACCCTAGCAAGGTTGAGGCCTTCCTGTTTGAAATTCACGAAGGAATATGTGGAAGTCATCAAGAGGGGAGGTCATTGGCTTACTAAGCTATCTCGCAAGGATATTGGTGGCCATATATGCAGGCAGACACAGAGAAATATGTTTGGAAGTATGAAAAGTGTCACAAGTTTGTGAATCAAAATCCACCAACCGGCCACAGAACTCTTACTTTTGACTAGCCCTTGACCTTTTGCAATGTGGGGTCTAGACATAGTGGGACCACTCCCAACTGCGCCGGGAACAAGTTCTTCATTATAGCTACTGACTATTTTACAAAGTAGGTTAAAGTAGAGGCACTTGCATCCATCAAAGAAAATAACGTAAAAAAGTTTGTCTGACAGAATATCATCACTAGGTTTGGAATCCCAAAGGCTTTAATATCAGACAACGGCACTCAGTTTGATAGGAAAATATTTAGAGGCTTCTGTGAAGAGCACATAGAGTTCTACAACTCCACACTGGTATACCCACAAGCCAACGGTTAGGCCAAAGCATCAAACAAGTTAATCCTGGATGGCTTAAAGAAATGCTTGGAGAAAGGAGAAGGAAAGTGGGTTGATGAGCTTCCCCATGTCTTGTAGGTCAACCGAACTACCCCAAGGCAATTAACCGGAGAAACGCCTTTTGCCCTAGCCTATGGCATGTAAGCTATTATTCCTTTGGAAGTTGGCCTTCCTACTATTAGAAGTGAGAACTTTGACCCAGATCTGAATACAGAAGCAATAACCTTGGAACTTGACCTTGCAAAGGAACGAAAAGAGAGAGCCCTGATTCACATTACATTATATCAGCAAGAGCTATCTAGAAAATATAACAAGGCAGTGTAGCCAAGGCAATTCGAGGTGGGAGATTGGATTCTATGCAAAGTCATGAGAAACAATTTGGTGCCTAGTGATGGCAAATTGGGACCCAATTGGGAAAGACCATACAAAGTAGTGGAGCTAGCAGGAAAGGGAGCTTACCACTTGGAAGATGTGGATGGCCGAACTGTTGCAAGACCATGGAACACGGCCAACTTGAAGTTGTATTATTTTTAACTTAAGCTCTTGTAAGTTTTGCCTTCTTTTTGCTCAGCATTAATAAAATAAATAGATACTTTCCTTTTTAGACTTTGCATTGTTGTAGTTTGTTCTACTTATATTACTTCGGTTTGAACTTTGGAAATCTTTGCCCGGCTAGTTAGCTCAGTAAAGTAGGTTGGTAGGATTGACTAACTTTTTGGAAATCTTTGCCCAATTGGTTAGCTCAGCAAAGTAGGTTGGCAGGATTGACTAATTTTTTGATAAATCTTTGCCCTGCTGGTTAGCTCGACAAAGTGGGTTGGCAAGATTGACCAACTTTTTAGAAATCTGCGCCAAGCTGGTTAGCTCAATAAAGTAGGTTAATAGAATTGACCAACTTCTTAGAAAATCTTTGTCTGGCTAGTTAGCTTGGCAAAGTAAGTTGGCAGAATTGACCAACTTTTTAAAAAAATTTGCCCGGCTGGTTAGCTCAACAAAGTAGGTTTGCAAGATTGACCAACTTTTTGGGACATCTTCGCCCGATTGGTTAGCTCGGCAAAGAAGTTGGTAGGATAAACCAACTTTTTAGAAAAAATTTGTTCGACTGGTTAGTTCGGCAAAGTAGGTTGGCAGGATTAATTGACTTTTTGGAAATCTTTGCCAAGCTGGTTAGCTCAGCAAAATAGGTTAGCAAGATTGGCCAACTTTTTGGAAACCTATGACCAAACTAGTTAGCGTGGCAAAGTAGACATTTAAGCATAATCGAAACAAAAAGCAAACTAGGCAAGCAAAAAGATATAAAATTTTTATTGTAGAGAAAAGTCATTGCAGGAGAGATAGGTAGCCCGGTTACATGTAAAAGAAAAGGAAAAACAACAATAAAAGCCAAAGTCATATTTTTGTCAGGTCACAAGGTCGTCTAACTCGATTTCGACACCAGTTTCACCCTTAGCCAGCACGGCATTAGCGCCATCTTCAATAGTTAGATTGGCAATGCCTTCTTCAATGGCAATGCTCAACAATTTCTGGCCAAGTTGTAACATCTAGATACCGCACTCGGTCAGTGGCTATTACGACTGGAGCAATGTTAGTCGTCGAGCTATCATCTTTATCCACCTCAAGCAATTTTTGTGCACTACGCTGGCATACGCCATCATCTAACTTGGAATAAAATGAGGAGGTGGATTCAAAAAGACCTCTAAATTAAGGGCCTAGCAGAGCTTTTCTGCCGTCGCCTTCCAGCCACACTTGAAGAAGATGTCCTTAGCAGCCTCGCATTACTGGACGTATGTCTTCTTGTCGTTCGCATAACCTCGGTCTTCAACATCCTCCATCTTCTTCTCTAGCACCTTAATTTCATCGTTCTTAGCATCTCTGAGTTTCTTCAGCTCATGTAAGTATCTGTTCTTTTTATCGGCCAGAGCCTTCTCTTTGTCTGCATCAGTTGTATTAACTTGCTCGACCAGCTGGTCTTATTCGGTACTTATCTCGGCCAACTGCGCCCTTAATTCTTTCAACTCGGTATCCTTGGCGTTGTTATTAGCAATGGTTACTTTGGTAGTCTTTCTCAAGTCAAGCATATGCTGATGCACCACTTGACTTTTCTGCATAGCCTACGAAACACATTAGACATTAGATAACCGAGCAAAAAGTTAGAAGGATAAAGGAGAATAACTAAAAACTTATAACTCACCAAAACCAAAGACTTAGTGACTAACCTAATGGCCTTCAGGTCAGTGAGCTGCTTATGTCTCTCTATATCGATAGGAAAGCAGAGACTCTTGGCCATGTTGAAGTCCATCTAGTGGTTCTTGTCAGCATAGCCCACATCGAGGGGGTTAGCCTACTCAGTTCGACTTCTCTCTAGAGGTGTTTCCAAGTCGAATTACTCAGCAGTTCGCTACTCGGTCTCTTTTTCATCCACTAGACGTCGCTCGGTGAGCGCAGTTTGGGCCCTTTTGTTGGGCCCAGATAAAGAAGCCCTGGCTGTTGATAGGGAAATGACTGTCGCCTTTCTTTGTTCGGTGGGCTGCTGCTCGGTTTTAACACCCGCTAGTGTTAAAGAAGTTTGTTTGGTAATGAGGGCCTTGAGTGCTCTTCTCTTGGTCATGTATTGTTCTTCAGTTAAAGGAATAAGTTTAATTTCAGGCAAATTTGGATCAGGTTCTGGTGAAGGCTCAAAGAGGAAGTCTATAACCTTGCTCTTTAATTTGCCGCTATACTGGTAGGTCGGCTCGAAGTTGAGTAGGACGGTCCAATCTCCTTGCCTATATCTTAGCACGGCACGAAGAGCTTCTTGGTTTGTATTAGCGTATCTCTTCTTCCGCATGTCCAAATCTATCAGGGAAAAAAGAAAAGTGTTAGTGCGATCCAAAGTGAACAAATTCTTTGCAAAAAGAAAAGAAAATCATGCTATCAAGAAAGAGGAAGACCACGCTATCTATATCAATTGATCCTTTCTTATTATTTATGTATCAGTCTGGCATTGGGGCCTCAACGTCTTCATAATTGCCAGAGACCCACAAGAAATCGTCATCATGCAAGTCTTTGTCTGACGTTCTTTTGACGATTTTCTGGCAGTTGTTTTTTTACTTTTAGATAATAGCACCAGCCATTATCTATTTGGCCAAGGAAGTATTGGTGGAATAGCTTGACCAAGCCTAAATTGAGGCCTAGGCCAGTTTAGCTCGGCTATGCCATTTAGTATCTGGTAGGTGTTTGTGGAGAGTTGAGTCGGGCAAAGTCTAGTTTGCCCCAAAAATTCACATACTAGGGGTTGGACCGAGAAACGTAGTCCACCCTCCATAATAGATATCACGGTGAATGGGCAAAACCCATCTTGGTCCCAAGGCAGTATCTCCTGTTTAACTAGTTCAAAATGTATATCATCTGGAATATTGTAATCTTTGCGAAATTTTGGCTATGGCACCTGAGGAGCTAACCATGAAGCGGTATTTGCCCATGGAAATTGTTCTTAAGTTAATAACTTAGTGCGTTTGCTTATCTTCTCAGCGCAGCCACAAGTTGGTGTGTGTTCGGTTGAAATGAGCATGCACATTAGAGTACTGTTGTTAGCTCGGTCATTGAGCTTGGTGGTTTGAGCTGTGTTTAGCTCGGTCTCACCAACGGGCAAGGTGTTAGCCCGGTCGTGTAAGTGAGCAAGGTTTTAGCTCAGTTCGAGGTTTTAGCAAGATTTTAGCTCGACCTCGTAAGCAAGCAAAATATTAGCTCAACCATAATGAGAAGCAAAATTCTTAGCTCGATTGGCCTCCTAAGGATACCATAAACATGAAGTTTGCTCGATTTTGGAGTGGTTTTGGATTGAAACACTTGTGATGAGTTTTTCCCAAGTCACTTCGTGGTTATAGCTCGACTTTTTTCGCGCTCCCTTTCGGAGAGCTCGAATTGGTCCTACAGTTCGGACTCCTGTCACGGTTCTAAATCTAATCTCACAAAGTGTAATGTGAAATTGATAAACACCAAAGAGACCAATCCGGCAAATCATTTTGGAAAATCGATTTTAAATCAAATAATGCCAAAATTGGACTGCTTTGCCAGACTACAGAGTCGCTACCTAAATATTTTGTTTTTGAAAAATTTAGGAAACCCTGTGTAATAACCCCGACCTCCGATTAATGCTAAATCATGATTAATTATGCCTAACAGTAATTTAGAAGGAATCTGGAATTAATTTGCATTTGAATTGCATTATTTATGTGTTTCTATCTGTTTGTGACATAATGATCTGTTCATGTCTTTGACTTTAAACTGCGAATTGAAAGCCTTATCGGCGTCCAAGTCAGAAATTGAATTGATTTATGTGCTAGTTAGGATTTATAGAATTTTATGGTAAACTTAATTAAAATCCGATTCGGAACGATTAAATTAGATTTAATAATGTTAAATTAATGAACCAAGGTAAATTGCTAAAATGCCACTTAGTGGCTTGAATTGGGTCAACCCTTATTATACTTGATTAGATAATTGATGTACCATTTTCATCATCTTTTGAGCCTAACCATAGGAGAGAGAGAGTGAGAGAGGAGGAACTTGAGTCCAACTAGATTTTGCTTGGGAATTTCTTGGAGAAGTAGAAGAATTGAAGAGTAGATTGTACAATTGAGCTCCTAGACCTTGAATTGAAGACCTAAGGTAGGATGTTCACCCTTTGGTTTATGTATTTAAGCCATTTCTTGCATGGTTCTTGGTAATATGGAAGATTAAAGTCAAGACTTAGCTCATAATGTTGAATTGAGAGTCAATCCATGCATGCATGCATAAATTTCCATGTGTTGAGTTTGAATTCTAAGATTTCTTCCATGCATGTGTTAATTTCACTCTCATTGTGGTCATGCATCTTATTGTCCATCAAATTTTCAAGTTTGATCATGTTTTGGAGGGTTTGGTTTCAAGGAGATTCCTGCATGATACATTTAAGTTTCGTATTTGAAATTTTATTTGAAATTGTGTTCAATTGACTTACCTTTGGGCTTGATTTTACAAAATTGATCTTCAAAACATGTCATACTATGAGTTTACAAGAGTTTTCCAGAAAATTGGCCCAAAAGGATCGAATTTGATGCCTTGAAGTTGCGTTTTGAGCTTGAGGTTCAAATCTGGAAATTCCAGATTTTGGACTCACGCTCGAGCGGGGAACTCCACGCTCGAGCGTACACGCTGAGTTCATGAAATCCGCTCGAGCGGGGGAAAGTGACGCTCGAGCGGGAATTTCGTGTATCCAGTACTTTTCACATGTTTACAGTCCGCTCGAGCGGGGTAAGGCACGCTCGAGCGAGGACTTGTATCTCACGCTCGAGCGGGTATCGAGCGCCCATCGGGCGTGAATTTCATGCATCCAGTACTTTTACTGTAGCTTGCAGTCCGCTCGAGCGGAGTAATCCACGCTCGAGTGGATCCCTTTTGTCTGCATGTCCGCTCGAGCGGATAAAGCCACGCTCGAGCAGGACCTCTGTTTCAGCAAAACTTTGAAAAGTGTTTCTAAGTGCATCTTTGTATTCTCATTCCATCCTAGGCATTCCTAGGCCATGTTTAAGACTCTCTAATGAGGATAAGAGATTAGAAACACGCTAAGAGCCAACGAAATAAATTTTGTACAATCAGAACATGTGTTTCAAGTGTGCATCTGTTATGTGTCGTGTAGGTCACGTGCCACGTCCTGTCTGATCGATCTGCTCTGTCTGTCTGTCTCCAAGCCCACTGTGAGTAATAACTTTGTAAAGTTATGTTTAACCTATATATTTTCTGACTGGACGGTATAATATGTTTTTTGAAATGCTATCTTACGAATGATGAATGAATGTCCAATTTTCTGAAAAGTATTTGTGGCACCCTTAGTTCACATGGCCCTTGCCCGGGGGTAACAATACCGCGGTTTTTGAAATGCTATCTTACGAATGATGAATGAATGTCCAATTTTCTGAAAAGTATTTGTGGCACCCTTAGTTCACATGGCCCTTGCCCGGGGGTAACAATACCGCGGCCAATCTGCACGTGGCCCTCGCCCGGGGGTAACAATACCGCGGCCAATCTGCACGTGGCCCTGCTGGGGGTAACAATACCATGGCTACTTGCGCGCAAGATATGGACCTTCATGGTCGTTGGTACCAACTATGTATGTGGGTCTCTGGACCAATCTGATCTGATAGCTAATGGGTGTACCACGTATGAACTTATGCAAAATCTGAATATGGACATGAGTATATATCTGAAGCTATTCTGTTTTGAAATCTGATTGTGTTCTGATTTAAATACTGGATTCTAACTTGTGATGGACATCATTCATATAACCCCTTTACTCTGTTATTATTCACTGGGCTTTCGCTCACAGTTTATATTATGTATGTAGGTGAGCCGGCATATGACCAGGGCCAGAGTTGACGGCCTTCTGTACTATTTTTGTCAGCCAACCGTTGTGCCTCCCGAGGAGGTTCCGATCGAAGTCTAATGCCATGGCTGTTTTTGTTTTTCATGCTAGTCTCTGTAACTGTTGTAAAGTCAGATCTTGGGAGGTTCACTTTTGTAAATATTTTATAAATATTGGTGTCCTCGACTAGCATGCTTATATATATATAATTAAGTTTTAAAATATTCTGTCCCATGTACGTTATCACAGCTCATTGGACCTTGTCTATTTCGTATTGTTGCTTCCGCAGCCCCTTATTATTTGCTAATCTATTCAGAGGCCTTTGATAATCCACGGATTATTGGTCGGTTATGGTGCTAAACCTACAGGGGCGGGTTTGGGTCGTGGCACCCTGACTCGTGCCAAAGGCCACATGTCCGTCATCACCAAAGTTGCCTCGGCTCGGGAACTTGGGTACGAGAGAGGAAGGTCCTGAAATGAGCACCCCCGCTCGCCCGATCAAAGGATTGGCCTCTACTAAGCATGATATGTTGTTTTATAAACCTCATGTGTTCTTATCCGGCTATTAGCTAACTTTATCATGTGATGCACACAAGTAAGTATAGAGTAAGTCACAAGATTTGGAACAACTCAATTCATATTTGTTTTCGAAAATGGTTTGAATTTGCACCCTCAAGTGGGCTAAAATGCGGATTTGCCACCCTCAAGTAGGCTTAAAACATGATTTGCCACTTCGCAAAGTGGGCTTAAAACTCACATTCGTTGAATTGTTCCAATTCAAGCAACAAAGCCTTCATCCATAGGCATTCATGCAGTTTAGCAAGTAAGCACATAACCTCATGACAAGCATACGAAACATGGCATTTATGGCAATTACACTCATGCAATATACTAAAGCGTAAAAACTTACCGAGTATTCCAAGCCAAAACAAAAGCTAGTTAGAAACAATGCATGATCCTAACTATGTTAAGATGCCTAGTGCAACACATGCAACATGAAATTAATAGGCTCGGCTACTAAGATGGCATATGAATGCAACAATTTGATAACATGCTTTGAACCACGTATTCAAATAAGTATTGAAATACGATGCAGTTTAAATGATGCGCCGAGTCTCGATGCATGTAAGACAAATGAATGGATGCAAACATGGGAGCATAAGGTATGCTAATTGAAAATGTCCCTAATCTAACCATCAAAAGTAGGTAAATAAAAGGGAGAAAGACGTGGAGTTGGAAGACATGCACACACGCACGCACACTTATTACAACATTGCGCCCTCTCGAAGGAGGGTCCGAATGAATCAGCTAAGGTAAGATAAACTAAGCTAATCAAACTAATCTAATTAAACTAATTCGACTAATTATTACAAACCAATCGAATAACTAGCAAACTAATTACTAATTATTACTTAACTAATTAGCAACTAGTTAATTAAATTACAATACAAATGTACACTAATTAAACATTTAGAGCACTGAACTACGCTGCCACAGCTCTGCTTTAGGAAATGTAGGATGCATGCACTCGGTTCTCGCCCCGAAAAGCCTTTCGGTTTGCTCTTGAGAGGCTCTGTTTGCAGGGTTGACTACACTCCAGAACCTTCTGCTCCAACTTACCAATTCAATGCTGAGGATTACACCAGTGGCCTGCTGGCCATGAATGCTTTTTGTCAGCCCCCTGCCGACCAAAAATGTGCCTCTGCCAGCCACTAATGAGCCACTGCCGGCCACTGGTGCTCTGAGTCAGCACACTGCAACAAAGCACAAACAGAGGAAAATAGAGGGTTTTCCAAGGGTATGTTTGTACTATGCCTCTCCTTATCATCTCAAAATATCAAAGGAGTGGCACTCTTGGATCCAAAACCACCAATCAAGCATTTTTAATGCATGATGGCCAAAGATCCAAGTTGCACAATTTCAATAAATGCACAAAAACAAGACTCTAGACCACTACCTTGTCATGGATGATCAAAGGCAATGGAAACAAAAGAGATTGGCTCATTTTATCACTTCAAGTATGAAATGCTCCAATCTACCTTGTGTTCAATATAACGTCCGATTGAACACATGCAATGCAAACACAACATGCTTAACTTGCTCAAGTTTTACTTGTCATGTTTTATTTACACATTTTAATTACCGATCTGTTCTTTAACCAGTTAGTCCAAGGTGAGTGTCCTCTAATGAGAGAAGGGTCAACCAAAGGATGATTTAAGACATGAGAGAGATCATGCCGTTGGTTAGTAGAAACCCTCAAAAGAGGATTAAAACTATTAAGCACAAGTCTCAATCTCAAGCTTAAACACAACCTTAAGGCTAACCACCCCTCAAAGCAAATGAAAAAGTGAAGAAATGAGGGAGGTTGCAGATATTTCAGTGCTAAAATGATATGCAAAATGATACTACAACATGCAAGCAACTCATGCACAACATGTTCAAAAGCCAAAAACACCAAACTAATGAAGATCACTACACTATAGGCATGCAATACAAAGCTCAAAAGGGACAAACAGTCCAAAACAGTCCTAAAACAGCCTAAAAGGAGTTCTAAAACATGCTTGAAGTAAGCTAAAAAAAGGCTAGAATGAAGGGCCAACACATAGCACAAACTAGACTATTAAGCACAATTGCACTACAAGCATACAAAGCAAGCCTCAAGTGACCAAACCAACTAAAAACAGAGCTAAAGCATGCCAAAATAATAGCAAAAACATGCTGAGATCAAGTCACAAAAAGTTAGAAAAACATGCTCACATGTTAAGCTATCTACACTTACAAACAAGACACAAGGAGGGGAGGCTACCCCCTCCCATTTTGGACCTCAAAACAATGTTTTTACCACTGAAAATCCCCTGGAATTCAGTGGTTAAAAGAGCCAAAAAATTTGTTTTAGAAAGCTTTGAAGATGGCACAACAACTTAACAAGTAAGCTATAAGAATGGTGGACCACCCCTAACTCCAATCAAACCTCAAACCACCATTTTAGTCCATGAAAACAAAGATTTTTAGAGGTTAAAACCAGCCTCAAAATAGCATGCAAAGATGGCCAAACAAGTATTTAAATTAGGCTTAAAATACAAGTGTTCTACCTCTTGAAGACAAGATGCTATTTAGGCAACAAAGGCAAGTCAAACCAAGCCAATATCCTCTTCTAGAGCTCAAATAGGACCTCAAGAAACCTCAACACAATGGTGATCAAGTTTGATCAAGGGCTCACATGCAAGAGTGTAGAGAATTTAGGCTTTAAGGCATAAAATATCAAAAGAGAGAGGATTCTAGAGAGAGAGAGAGAGAAATTTTTTTGTCTTCAAAATTTTCAACCCTTCACATGCAAGAGGAAGGCTTCTATATATAGAAGATACAAAATCCCCTCAAAGAGATCCAGCTATACACGTGCAAGAAGATGGCTCAACCTGTGCAAACAACTGACACAAAATATCAGAAAATATCTACTGATACACTAGTGGCCCGGCAGGGGCTCATTGATGGTCGGTAGGGCATATTAATAGCTGGCAGGCCAAAATCCATGGCCGGCAGTGCCTCAACATGGTCGGAAGTGCATCAAAAATAACATGCTGAAAGGACTAAAACATGGTCCAAAAATGAGATAGAATTGATGCAAGGTTTGGAAAGCTCAAACTTGTGGCATTCCGCCGCAGATTTCGAGCGCTCGGCGAGCAATCAAACTCGTCACTGGATGTACCTGCAAAAACATCCAAGTCTTGAGGACAATAAAAAAATGAGGTGTCTACAGTGGTCGTCCTAGAAAATGGGAGTTTTAAGGGCTCTATGGAATCTAAGTCAGTTTTAGGCCTTAGTTAATCCTTATTTTAGTTATTACTGAAGTCATAACGACTTTATGGGGCATGTTCAGCCATATATCAAGTAAAAAAAAGCCAAAAACATGAAAAACAGCATGAATGTTAATGGAAAAATGTTGAAGAATGAGAAACTTACGGATTTGGGCACAAAATTAGGTTCCAATCGATGGAAGATGTTCCAGCAGCAATGACGAGTTCGATTCAGTGGTGAAGGTGCTTGGTTTTGGGCTCAAAATGCGAGGAATTATGGGGATGGAAGCTCTAGTTCTATGAGTTTGCAATGAGGAAGATGAACAGCGGTAGTGTATGTTCGAATGTATAGGCTATATATACACAGAAGGCAAAAATATAAGATGATTTCAAATTTTGGGAGATGTGCGTGACGGCTGTAACAGTGCAGAGAGTCAACTAGAGCGAACCATATGTCCCAAAAAGGACACAAAGTCAGAATAGTGTACAACTAATGAGACTGCTTTGGACCGAGCGGACTATGCGACATAGCAGCTTTGGTTAGCTCGGTAGGAATGAGTATTTTAGTGCAGTTCTAGAGAATAATCCCAATTATGCGCTGCAGATGGAATTAAGGGGCAACTAATAGGGTAATTTGCATAGCCAAATTGGGCCGAGTTAGATGGAAGTGACTTTGAGGCTTGCGTTGCAAGTTGGGCCGAGCTATGCCTTGGGAAGAGCTTAGCTTGGACCAGACAATGGCTAGAATTGGTCAAAGAAGTTTGACCGAACTACCAAATGCCCATATTCTTGGACCTAGCTACTTCTTAATGGCGGTCAACACTTTGACTGAGCTACAACAAAGGGTAGTCAAACAGACTGAAAATGGAGGTTTTGACTAAGCTAGGAGAAGAGCCGAGCAATGTCAGCATGGTGGCACACCGAGCAAGCTGTGCATGGCGTTATGTGTCTTATGGCTAAGTCAATGGCGGACAAAGTCAAGTGGTCCAGTTGCTCTACTGGAAGCCATACAAAGAGTTATGTCATGTAACACCCCCAAAATATAACAATAAAACCATTTCACAATATTTACCAATTAACAATACATTTCAGAATATAATATCTTTGCATCTATATGATCCAGTTGTACAAAAGATGGCACATGCAACTATACATTCAAATGTCCTAACCCTGAATCCATAGCATGTGTCATAAGTAAAGGATATGAAATAAGAGTTAAACAGATAAATGAATGCCTTAATGGCTACAACTTTCCAAGTCGATGCTTAGTTACAATAAAAGTGAGTTTGAAACTCAATATAAATAAAACCCTTGGCTTGTACAAAAATAATTACAACAATAACAAAAGAAGCTCTTGGCTCTAAGTCCTCCCAAGCTATGGCCTTGGCGGAGGCATATCATCAGCATCTGAAAATGGTTTTTTACATAGGGTGAGCCAAAGCCCAATAGAGAAACTCTATCACAGTGTATGAATCTTAACAAAGCTATAAGGTGAATGCATATGCAATGCTCATGCCAAAACATTTTATATCTCTTTTCAAAAATCATACAATGTCAGGTTTATATCACAATTCATGAAATCATTTCCTTTACAATATAAAACAGACCAGTGGATACAACACTGAGAATCTCTAGGACATGTCTACAAGTAGGCTACAAGCACTACCAATTGCCATTTTTACCAGTATAAACTAGAAGACTCGACACCTATCTGCGCGGGTTTGTGGACTTTCACCAAGGACACACAGGCCAACATAATACCACAACTACACTCCTACCCAAATTCACTTATTCATCATTTTTTCTCAAAATAATAAACATTTTCAATAGGTTAAATATGTTATAATACTCAATGCAAATGAATGAGAAATTAGTTTTCAATTCACCTAATTCTCATACAATTCCTACAACAATCATAGATATCCTCTATCGATAGCTCAAAATAGATATCTCTAAACAGATAAATAATTTTCAATAAAGGTAAACTTTCTAAAATTTCAAGATGAGAGTGATAATGCATATCCGACTCCACCATCATCATCGTCATCATTCCAATTCCATAAAACCCATGTCATTTCCATTTCCTCTTTATAAAATCAAATATTCACATTCTAGGGAAAAATCCTCTTTTCTTTATAAATCAATTCCAAGGATAAAAATAAATCTTTTACCACAACTCAACCATATTTATAATTCCACAACCATTTTCGAGAACTCATTTGAAAACCCCTCTTTTGATTTCAAACCAAAATCCTAGATTTGTTTAAAAAATCCCAATATCAAGATTTTCTTTAAAAAGACAAAAACGAAATTAAAAATCATACTAAATTGTGGAGAAATCCCTACCTCAAATCTAGAAGACGAGAGAGAGAGAGAGTGGAGAAACCTCGACGAAGCCAAAAACTAACTTTGCTCCGATTAAAATAAAGTCCTAGGTGAGCTCTACCTTTTTAACAAAGGAACTAGGGTATAGAGATCAAAAGATTGAGAGTATTTAGAGGTGGAAGGTGGGTTTTAGAAAGAGAAGGTATAGATTTAGGGTTTTGAAATGTTTAGAGAGAGAGATATATGAAAAAATGACTTTTACGGACTGATATACGCGCAGACTGCTCGAGCGACCAAAACACCGCTTGAGCAACCAGACACAAAAACAAAGACCGCTCGAGTGAAGAACACCACCCTCCCAGTACTTTTGCAGGCCTGCAAAAGTATTGAGAGTTCCAAAGGACCGCTCGAATGCAAGAAGGACCGCTCAAGCACAAGAAACACCGCTCGAGCCAGAATGCCATACTCCAAGTAGTTTTGCAGACCTGCAAAAATATTGGAAGTTCTCAAAGTTCGCTTGAGCACAAGAAAGTTCACTCAAGCAAACAAGTCAAAATCTGGGCAACAACAGTTTGGAAAAAGCTAACTCCCAATCTGTTTCAAACACAACCAAGACACTCCAATAACCAATCTCAACAAGGAATAAGATAGAATAAGACATGAATAACCATCAAAACAAGAAATCCTGGATCCAAAACAATGAACAGGTCGGGTTTAAACCAGAATCATTATATGTCATCTCACTTGACTTGTAGTAAGAAGGGTGTCAAAGGATAAGTATTATCCTTTAAGAATGTGGTAGAACAAACATTATTTCATGCTCATACACAAACTATTCTTCTTTTTATGCATGAGACTTTTAAATATTCACAATTATTATTTTTTTTTCCTCTTGTACGGGAAAGAAATAAACCTTCTCGTATAATCCTGTTGATCAAGTCTGCACTCCTCCGTGCGATGTCGCTTTACTCCCTGAAAACACAAACGTGAGCTAGCCGGCGAGTGTGTGCCGGATACCTCTCCGATGCCTAAGTTAGTAAAAATAGACAAATAGACAAAAAGCTCCGTGTATTCGGGAATCAAAGTTGTGTTACCTCTCCATAGGTGATGTTGTAAGCTTTTATAGGTTCTGTGTGACACAATCCTAGTAGGACTCTTACTCCTTCATGTAGAGTCCTCATAGGAATCACATTCCTGAAAGATAATGCTTATCCTTCAACACCCCCCTCACTGCTTAAACCAAGTGAGATGGTTTTACCATGGTCGGATTCCAATATGACCGAGGTAAGCATGGCTATGCTAAGCCGCAGAGTAGACCGAACTAAAGCCAGTTCGGTTTCTTCCATTCACTGCTTTTACCTCGGCTTCACCTGTACAAACCATGGTGTGTTTAGACCGAGCTAAGAAATAGCAAGGTTTTGACCGAGCTAACCGTAACATGCCACGACCAGGCAAACTCTGAGTGTGGTGACCGGGCTGTCTGTAACGCTCTCTTGGACCGAGATAACAACAAGGCCTTTTGGGGACCGGGCTAACGCCAAGGCCCTTTTACTCCGCCCTTCTTACTGTGGCTCACAACAGCCCATTACCCAGCTCGACCCAGTTTATATATATAAATTACCCTCTCAATTGCCCCTTAATTCCATCTGCACAGCATGATAGGGATTATCTGTTACCAGCCGAGCTAAAAAGTTTTAGCCTTCCAACCGAGCTACAAAACTGTCCGGTCAAAAAACGCCTCTTCAATTGCAACAACTGAATCGCTTCTCATTCCAAGGACATATGGCACACTCTGATTGGCCCAATGCAGCTGTCACGCCGTCTTTGTATCTCGTGAATTTTGAACAATCCCGCTCTTTTTGTTCTTCCTTCTACACAAAACAAACGCTTGTTTTGAATCACTCACTTCACTATTCATCTCACTCTCTCTCTCTCTTGCCTTCACTGTTCTTGGATCTGCAACTGAAAAAGCTTCGTGCCCCCTTCTAGTGTCATTTCCACTTTCCAGTTCCCTCCTCACGTCCTAGTAAGCTACACAGATCTATTCTCTTTTTGTTGTTTTCGCCTTTGTTTAATCCATAGCATATTGACTATGTGTTTTTGCAAAACACATTATTTCCATTTTTTGCTTCGCCTTGCGTTTTCTGGGAAAAAACCTTATAAGAACTACTTGTATTTCACGAAACAATCTGTAGAACGCTGTATTTGATCCAAAATCACAATGTAACCGAACTAAAAAGTTGTTTGTAGTTAATGTCAATCTAGCCAGACTAACCAACCGAACTAACACTTCATGCTATACCAGTAGTTTCAACAAGTAAAACCCCCTTTTGATTCAATTAGCCGAGCTAGAGACCGAGGTAGCTCGGCTCACTGGGCTAGTTACCTCGGCTAATGCTGATAAACAGAAGGCCCTTGCCGTGATGAAAGATAAATACTTGCGTGAGCTGGCCAAGCTTGAAGGAAAAAAGAGTGCCAAAATAACAAAGCTTGAGAAGAAGCTGGAGGACGCGGAAGACCACGGTTTTAAAGAGGGCGAAGCCCTGTACATCAAGCAGTGTGAAGCTGCGAAGGACCTGTTCTTCAAATGTGGGTAGAGGGCGGCCGTGGTACAGCTCGGTCAGGGTCCAGAGACCGAGGTCTTCAGTCCTCCTCCATACTTTGTACCGAGCTCTATGGCGAAGTACGCTGCTGCCATTCAGCAAAAATTTTTGGAAGGGGATGAAGATGAAGCTCCAGAAGACAACACTCAGCCCGATCGCCAGTCTACCTCCCCAACTCCAGACGTCTCCATCCCGCCTTTGCCTAGTGATGCGGATCTTTCAATCGAGCTTAACCAAGAGGTGCCTGCCACAACCGAGCTACCCCTGGGTGAAGACCGCGTTGTTCTTGATGCTGATTTAGATGACCTTTTTGCTTAATCTCTGTAATTTCTTCTTTTTGCTTTTGGAAAGATATTGTAACCGGGCTGAGGCCTCACCTTTTGTACTTGATCTGAGTTTCCAATGAAATCTTTTTTTGTTCCATCTTTTATCCCGGTTTAATCTATGCTTGCTTTACCTTTCCAACTGTAATTTGAATGATGTGTAACATTCTCCAGCCGGGATACCTATCCCGGTTTTAACCTTGAAATCTCTAGTTTTACCTGCCAACCTCTTCAGTCTAGGTCTTTAACCTCGGCTGAAGATCACAACAAGTGGTATTCCAGCCAACCACACTTTAGCCTTGATTTTTATCTCGACTGAGGAGTACTAAGTGTTGGTTTTTCCAGCCAACTACTCTTCAGCCTTGATCCTTATCTCGGCTGAGGAGTACTAAGTGTTGGTTTTTCCAGCCAACCACTCTTCAACTTTGATCCTTATCTCGGCTGAGGAGTACTAAGTGTTGGTTTTTCCCGCCAACCACTCTTCAACCTGAGTCCTTATTTCGGTTGAAGAGTACTAAGTGTTGGTTTTTCCAGCCAACCACTCTTCAGCCTGAATCCTTATCTCGGCTGAGGAGTACTAAGTGTTGGTTTTTCCAGCCAACCACTCTTCAGCCTTGATCTTTATCTGAGCTCAAAGTTGGTTTTTCCTGCCAACTCTGAGTGAAGTGTTTGGTTATTCCGACCAAACGTCCTGCAGTCTGGATCCTTATCCTGGGCTTAAGAGTGGTGTTGGTTTTTCCAGCCAACCTCTAAGTTGGTTATTCTAGCCAACCTAGAGTAAAGTGTTTGGTTATTCCGACCAAACGTCCTGCAGCCTAGATCCTTATCCTGGGCTTAGGAGGGGTGTTGGTTTTTCCAGCCAACCTCTAAGTTAGTTATTCCTGCCAACCTAGAGTAAAGTGTTTGATTTATTGCGACCAAACGTCCTGCAGCCTGGATCCTTATCCTGGGCTTAGGAGAGGACAAAGTTGGTTATTCCGACCAACTTTTTTTTTTTTTTTTTGCCCTTAGCTTACTAAAACAACTTTTACAGAATAAAACAATTATGCCAAAAAGAAAACTACTTGTTTTATTGAGAAAAAAAAAATTATAAGTACTGAAAAGCTAAAAATAAAATAGTTTGGGATTGGCAGTGTTCCATGGCCTGGGAATGGCTTTGCCGTCCTTGTCTTGTAATTGGTATGCCCCTTTTCCGGCTAACCCAACCACTTTGTAAGGTCCTTCCCAATTGGGCCCTAACTTGCCATCTCCGGGTACCAAGGTATTTCCCATCACTTTGCGCAGTACCCAATCTCCGATTTTTTAATTGTCTTGGATGTACTGTTTTGTTATACTTTCTGGACAACTCTTGCTAGTACGAGGCAATGTGAACCAGTGCTCTTTTTCTTCTTTCTTCTGCAAGATCGAGCTCCAATGTTATGGCTTCTCTATTTAAGTCTGGATCAAAATTTTCACTTCGAATTGTGGGGAGGCCAACTTCCAGTGGGATTACTGCTTCCATGCCATAGGCCAAGGAAAAGGGTGTTTCGCCAGTAGACCGCCAAGGTGTGGTACAGTAAGTCCATAAAACGTGGGGAAGCTCCTCAGCCCACTTGCCCTTTGCTTTTTCTAATCTTTTCTTCAATCCGTCCAAGACCACTTTGCTTGATGCTTCTGCTTGGCCATTTGCTTGGGGGTATGCTGGTGTAGAGTTGTAGAATTCTATCTTGTATTCTGCACAAAAGCCTCTAAAGATCCTGCCATCGAACTGAGTACCGTTGTCCGATATTAGAGCTTTTGGTATGCCGAACCGAGTGATGATATTCTGCCAGACAAACTTTTTCACATCCTTCTCCTTGATTGATGCTAATGCTTCTGCCTCCACCCACTTTGTGAAGTAGTCTGTTGCTGCAAGGAAGAACTTTCTGTTGCCGGGTGCCATTGGAAGTGGTCCTACTATGTCCAAGCCTCACATTGCAAAAGGCCATGGGCTTGTTAATGGTAGGAGTTCTCTGGCTGGCTGATGTATTTGGTGTGCGAATTTCTGACATTTCTCGCACTTCTTGACATACTTCTCTGAATCTGCTTGCATGTAAGGCCACCAATATCCTTGTAAAATGGCTCTGTAAGCTAATGATCTTCCTCCTTGATGGCTTCTGCATACGCCTTCATGTATCTCGAACAAGAATGCTTCAACTTTGCTGGGGTGGACACACTTTAGGTAAGGTCCTGTGAATGACTTCTTGTACAAGGCCATTGATGGGGATAGCCAAAATCGCTGTAATTTTGCTCTTATCCTGTTGGCTTCCTTCTTCTCTTCGGGTAAAACTGCCGTCTTTTAGGAATAGTATGATGGATCCATCCACGAAGGGCCTAGTTCGGTATAACATACTCTTCTACTTCGGGTTCTTCAATGCTTGGTCTTGGTAGGTAGTCAATCAGCAATGGATGAGGGATGGAGGTATCTGCCATTGAAGCAAAGCCTGCTAGTTCGTCCGCTCTACTGTTTTCTTCCCTGCCGATTTGCTCTATTCGCACTACTTCAAATTTCTTGATCTCTTTTCTGACTAGCTCTTGGTATTTAGCCATCATGTCATTCTTCACCTCGTAGTCACCTGAAATTTGGTTTACCACCAGTTATGAGTCACTGTAAACCATTAGCTCGGTGGCCTTCATGTAGGATGCTGATTTTAAGCCTGCCAGAAGTGCTTCATATTCCGCTTCGTTGTTTGATGCTGGGAAGCCAAGGTTGGCTACTTGCTCCACTACTAAGCCGTCTGGTGAGATGAGGACTATGCCCAGTCCTGCACCGTGCCTGTTGGACGCTCCATCCACGAAGAGCTTCCACATCTCTCCCACGAATAGTTTCCAGCAAGTGGAGGGATCAGATGATGCCTTAGGATCAAGAGTGTTGCTGGTGTCTTCTTCAAGATCCATGCTTGCTGTTTGCCCCTCGCTATCTGATTGTACCAAGTCTTTATTTGTTGGTAAGTCTTGGCTTGGTGTAGCATGGTTTGCTTCTTTCTCCCTTACTTTACCCTGGTCCTGCCTTAGGGTCTGACTGGGTATCCTGCACCAGAGGTTGCGTTATTCCGGCGTCAACTTCCATCCCTAGCTGGTTGTTTTAGTCAGGTCAACTGGGCAGATATGATGACTTCCTGGGGTGAATTCTACGAACAAAGTCTGCCAAAGCTTGGGCCTTTATCGCGGTTTTGGGTTGAAACTTGATGTCAAACTGTCCCAACTCTACTGCTCACTTCAAGATTCGCCTAGAAAAGTTTACCCTCTCAAACAAAGCTTTTAATGGAAAAGCTGTGAGGACGACTATGGTGTGGGCATGAAAGTAATGCGACAACTTCCTTGAGGCCATCATCAAGGCTAAAGCCAATTTTTCCAGTGGTAAGTACCTTGTTTCGGCGCCCAGTAAATGTTTTGCTGACATAGAAAATGGGCAGATGTTGGATCCCTTCCGCTCGGACCAACACTGCGCTAATTGCGTGTTGTGAAACTGCCAGGTATAGAAAGAGTTCTTCTCCAGGTACTGGGGTTACAAGCAGTAGTGGAGAAGACATATATTCTTTCAAGCTTTCTAGAGCACGGTCGCATTCTTCGTCCCACTCGAACTTGGCTTTTAATGCTTGAAAAAATGGTCGACATCTGTCCGACGACCGCTTATGAATCGGTTGAGTGCAGCTACCATGCCGATGAGATGCTGCACTTCTTTTACTGAGTTGGGCCTCTCCAGATCCTGAATTGCTTTGATCTGAGAGGGGTCTGCCTCAATACCTCGGTTGGTCACCAAGAAGCCCACGAATTTGCCAGATCCTACTCCGAACGCACACTTGGATGCATTAAGGCGTAGCTTGTGCTTCTTCAGGATCTGAAACATCTCACCTAGGTCCCTGAGATGGTCATTCTTATCCTTGCTCTTGACCACCATGTCGTCGATGTAGGCTTCCATTGTTCTGCCTAACAATGGTTCGAACATCTTGGTGACCATTCGTTGGAATGTTGCCCCTGTGTTCTTAAGGCCCAAGGTCATGACCTTGTAACAATACAATCCTCTTGGTGTCGTAAAAGAGGTGACCTCTTGGTTTGGCTCATACATAGCGATCTGATGGTAACCTCTGTACGCATCAAGAAAGCTAAGACGGTTGTGTCCTGCCGTCAGATCTACCAGTTGGTCTATCCGTGGTAGAGGAAAGCTGTCCTTCGGGCATGCTTTGTTGACTGTTTTGTAGTCCACGCAGACACGCCATTTTCCATTCTTTTTTGGCACTACTACTGTATTGGAGATCCATCTGGGGTAGTGCACCTCTCTGATAGCTCCTGCTTCTAGCAAGTTTTCAACCTCTTCCGCCACTATCTCGGCGTGGTGGAGTGTTGATCTGCGAGTGTGCTGTATAATTGGTCTGGCAGTTGGGTGGACGTTCAATTGGTGATAGATGGAGCTTGGGTCAATGCCAGGCATGTCATACGGCGTCCAGGCAAACACTTCGATGTTAAAGATCAAGAATTCCATGGCCTCTATTCTCTCAGTGCTGGACATAGATGAGCCAAGCAAAAAGAACTTATCCGGGTTCTTTTCATCTATTCTTACCTGTACCAAGTCTTCCACTGCCTTCTATTCAGCGGCTTTGCCAACATCTGCGAACAATTCATTGCTCTCTGGTTCTTCCACCATCTAAACAAACCCCTTGGCAGCTCGGCTGCCATTTACTGTGACGAAGCATTGCTTGGACATAATTTGGTCTCCAAAGACCTCTTCAATTACTCCGGCTTCGTTGGGGAACCGCATTACTTGATAGTAGGATGATGCTACTGATCTCATGGCATGCAGCCATGTTCTTTCCAAGATTATGTTGTAAGTGGAAGGGACTTTCAATACCAGAATTCCACTTGTTTCGTCACGCTTCCTGCTCTAACTGGGAGGATTATCTTGCAACTGGCCATTCTAGCATTGAGTTGAATCCGATCAGGGGGAGATAAAGCAGGTGCCAAGTCTTTGTCTTCTAGTTTCAATTGTTTGAATGTTCGTAGTACATTATCTCACATGAGCTCCCCTTGGTCAATCAAAATCCGCTTGATGTCAAAATCCTTGACTCGGAGAGTGACGACCAGTGCATCATTGTGAGGGCAATATATCCTTGCCAAGTCTCTATCTGAAAAAGATATGACGTTCGTGGCTTCTGTTCTCCCCTTTTTGATGGTAGGTTGGGCGCTTAGTACCTCCCTCAAGTGCTCAGCCTTTTTGATTATGCCCCTGAGCTCGCACACGCGCTCAGGTTCGAATACTCCATGGATTACGTTGATCACGCCTTGAGGTGGGGCGTCGATTGGCATTCCGTTTGGGTTGTTGTGGTCCTGGGGAGCTGGCTGCGTCCCTCCTTCTATGTACTTGTCCAAATGACCGGCTGCCACCAACTCCTCCCAGATGCTGCCTCAATAGTGTGCAATTTTCAGTGCGGTGCCCCTTTTCTTTATGGAAGGTGCACCGAGATCTTTCGTCGTAGTCCTTTTGCACTTCTCCCAGCTTAGCTGGCCATCTAACGAAAGGTTCATCGTGTATCTCGCTTAGGATCCTATAGATCGTTTTTTTTAATATCGTGGTAATGGCAGTGCGGACTCTCAGCCATCTTTTATCTCGGTCCTCTCCGTTGTCCCGCCTGCCTCGTCCGTTTCTGCTTGGACGTTCTACCGTATTGACTTTTACCGAAGTCTTTTTATCTGGTATTGCGGTTGTACCAGACTTCGTTTTAGCACGGGCGCCATCCTCCTCCACCCGAATGTGCTGGGTGTACCCTTTCCATTAAGGCCTCCATTGTGAGGGGTGGCGTCATGGTGATTGAGTCCCTCAGCCTGTTCCCGACTGGAAGACCTCTTTTGTACTGCACGATGGCGAGATTGGTAGGGCAATCCCCAATCTGGTTGAAGGTCTCCCAGTAGCGACTATTGTAGGATCTTAATGTCTCCTTGTCGCCCATGTCAATGGAGAGAAGCTAGTCGATCTCCACTGGCGTTTTGGTGTTCGACCTGAACCTTGTCACGAACGCCTCTGCTAATTGTGCCCAGGAGGCGATGCTGCTTCTGGTAGCCTTTCGAACCAGGTTAATCCTAGGTCGCCAAGGCTGGATGGGAATAGGATGCATATCAAAGCCTTGTTTCGTCGGTATACAGCCATAACCTAGCGAAAGTGGCGAAAGTGCGAGTAAGGGTCCGTCTTCCCCCCATATGTGGTGAATTTGGGCTGCAGGAAGCCGGAAGGTAACGGCGCGTTCTCAATTGGGGGAACGAACAGCGAGGTTTGCAGCCTCGCTAATGCTTTGTCTGTAGGTTCGTAAGTAGGGTGCGGTATTGGCATTCCTACCTTGACGCTTCCATGCATCCGAGGAGCAACCGCTGAAGGGCAGAAACTCTGTGGGGGTCGCGCGCCCTGGCATCCTCCTTCCATCGTGCCCTTTCTTCTAGCACAGTTCGTAAGTCGGACGATCTAGGTAACTCCGTTTGCCTGGATGATGTCTGGTGCGTGCGCGAGGGCCGATAGGTGCTTCCCTCTGTGTATGACCTCTCAGATCTCGTCCTCTCAAACCTGGAGTGACGAGTTCTGGAAGTCCTGGATTGAATGTCGCCTGTTCTGAGGCTCCTATTCTCTGCTTGTGATGGCGTGGTATGCCTATTGCGATCTTCTGAGTGGCGAGGGGGCATGTTGCCTTTACGCCCCTCTCCTGTCGCCACCCCTTTTCCCTTGATCTGGCGTATCATGGCCTTCATATCCGCCGCCATCTTCCTTATTAGTTCATCCTGCTCTTTCACACGATCCTCAAGAGCTTGAGGGTCAATTCTTCGCCTCTGTCTTTCAGGACTTTGTGAGCGAGAGCGACGGGGGCTGTTATTCCGCCTCCCCCTTGCATCCCTTCGGGGGTTCTGTTGCTGTGGCTCCAAATCCGCCATAGGAGGGATAGAAGGCAAACCTTCGCGCCTCCCACCTCCCTCTGGGGTTTGCTCGTCGATGGCGGACTGTGGCAAATCTTCGTTGTGCGCCATTGCTTCTAACCGGTGAGGATAACTTGATCAAAAGGTTTTGTCCTTTCTGTTATTCCCACAGACGGCGCCAATTGTATGGGAAAGAAATAAACCTTCTCGTATAATCCTATTGATCAAGTCTGCGCTCCTCCGTACGACGTCGCTTTACTCCCTGAAAACACAAACATGAGCTAGCCGGCGGGTATGTGCCGGATACCTCTCCGATGCCTAAGTCAGTAAAAATAGACAAATAGACAAAAGCTCCGTGTATTCGGGAATCAAAGTTGTGTTACCTCTCCATAGGTGATGTTGTGAGCTTTTATAGGTTCCGTGTGGCACAATCTTAGTAGGACTCTTACTCCTCTATGTAGAGTCCTCCTAGGAATCACATTCTTGAAAGATAACGCTTATCCTTCAACACCCTCCCTCACTGCTTAAACCAAGTGAGATAGTTTTACCATGGTCGGATTCCAATATGACCGAGGTAAGCATGGCTATGCTAAGCCGTAGAGTAGACCGAACTAAAGCCAGTTCGGTTTCTTCCATTCACTGCTTTTACCTCGGCTTCACCTGTACAAACCATGGTGTGTTTAGACCGAGCTAAGAAATAGCAAGGTTTTGACCGAGCTAACCGCAACATGCCACGACCGGGCTAACTCTGAGTGTGGTGACCGGGCTGTCTGTAACACTCTCTTGGACCGGGATAACAACAAGGCCTTTTGGGGACCGGGCTAACGCCAAGGCCTTTTTACTCCGCCCTTCTTACTGTGGCTCACAACGGCCCATTACTCAGCTCAGCCCTATTTAGATGTATAAATTACCCTCTCACCTCTCAACTTTGTTGTCTTTTTTTCTCATTCTATACTCTCTCGATATGAAATAAGGTAACTAATGAATGAAATCAGGTAATCAAATTTATCGCTGCATCGTGGCCACCATAATAATGTGTCAGTGGTATTTTCACAATTAATAATCATCTTGATAAAAATTTTGTTTAAAATGATAGACTCACAGTATAATTACATTATTATTATTTTTTTTTTTCTATTTATATAGCATTACACAAGAATTTTTGACGACTTTAAAAGAAGTTACTGCAAGCACTTTCTTTTAAGCTAATAATATCTCTAATAAATCCATTAGTGTCGGCATAACATGGAGACAGAAAATCAACAAAATTGTTTTGCTCCAATGTGCTAGGCTGTGGCTAGCTAAACGTTGGGAAATAATTTTTTTTTTTTTTTTTTTTTTGTGTGCTTATTTTGACTTTTTTTAACTTGTTTATAGATTATTTTAATTTTGTTTTTTTACTTTTTAGATTCATTTTACATAAGACGGACATAAAAAAAAAATTTTAAAAAAAAATGATAATTTTTCTTAAAAAAACCCCCCAAAAAAGAAAAAAAACTTATTTAGCTCACCACATGACTGCGAGGACAAAAAGCAAAGAGATGTCGCTGTGCTAATTAAAATTCGGGCTTGGGTTCTCTCCAGTTGGGATTCCCAACTGGAGGGTCTTATTAGATTTTTGTAGGTCTACTATGGGGCCGCATCAATAATTCGAACTGTTCAATATATAAAACTTGTCGAATAATTTATCCTTGTAAAAAATCACGTTAATCAGATATCAATAACTACTTGATCAGATCACATTTGTGTTAAGAATTTATTTTTTAAATTATATTTATCATTAACACAAATGTATCAAGTGCTATAAATATCTAATTAACGTGATTTTTTGCAAAAATAAAGTATTCAACAAGGTGTACACATTGAACAGTCCGAATCATCGACACGGCCTCCACGGTGGGCCTACAGAGGCCCAACAGCTCTCTTCAATCCAATTTAGACTGGATAGAAGCTGCACCCTTAAAATCCAAAAAGAGTATTTACACACAAGTCTCATTTTATGAACTTATATTCTATTAAGTTTTAGATTACATTTTTACTCCTTCAACTTCTATTAATTTTTAATAGACAAAATTACCTTTCAAACAATTGTTGTTCATTATTTGTAATTTTTTTATAAATAAGTATTATAATGGAACATTTATTTGGATTTTCAAACTTTCAAATCATCATAATTTTTACAATATATATTTATTTCTTATAAAATTTATATTTTTAGAGTCAACATAACGAAATCTATCAAACAAGATTAATATTAACTATGAAATTATATAAAAATAAAAATATATTTTTTTATTATAAATTTACAATTTAAATCATTTTTAACAGTAAGTTTTCTTAACTTACTTAAATAAAAATATTTTTTTAGTCTAATTTTTTCAATTTTTTCAGGTTTAAAAGTCAAAATATTCTTTAAAATTGGACGCCCTGTACCGGTTGCTTATTGTATTATTATATTTATAAAAAAATACTATAATGTCGCTGTACTAGTTAAAATCTGAAAAGGGTATTTACAGACAAGTTTTATTTTGTGAATTTATACTCTATTCAGTTCTAGATAACCTCATTCAAGTCTCATTAATTTTTAGTAGACAAAATTACCTTTTAAACAATAGTTGTTCATCATTTGTAATTGTTTATAAAAAAAAATTATGGTGATGTAACATTTATTTTGGTTTTCAAAATTTCAAATCATCATAATTTTTACAATATTTATATATATATAATAAAATTTATATGTTTTAGATTCAACACAACCCAAATCAAACAAATAAGATTAATATTAAATATAAAATTATATAAAAATAAAAATATGGTTTTTATTATAAATTTACAATTTAAACCATTTTTAATAGTAAGTTTTCTTAACTTACTTAACTAACAATATTTTTTTGTCTAGTCTTTTTAATTTTTTTTCAGTTTTAAAATTGAGAATATTCTTAATTTAAAACTGAAAAAATTGACTCAGTGCCATTTTCGTTTTATAGTTGTTCCGTATACGTCTACTTTGGCTCAAATGAGCATTCTGAAAAACTTCAGTTAAGTTATAGAAAGAGAAGATTTTTCACTATTTTTTCTCTCCTGCTGAGAAAGCATTCATTCTTTAATTCATTTCTCACAAAACTTCAATTGGTACACACAAGAAAAAGGCCAATTCGGCAACTTTTTGTTCAATTTCTTGTGGAATAAAATTCTCATTAGTATGTAGGGCTGAGTAAGGAATTCATAAAATCCGTAATTCGATCTAGTCCAGTCCAATCCGATAGGTTTGGATTGATATTTTGAATCCGTGGTTCGGTTCCGGATTGAAAAATTAAAAATTCGTAATCCACGGATTGGTTCCGGATTGAACCCCATGGTTCTGGATTGGAACCGATCCGGACCGTATGTAAATAATCTATATTTTTATTATACATCCTCCGTCATAGTATCTTCTCTTATTCTATATAAAACCTAAACTCAAACCTAAACCCGTATCATATCTTCTTTTATTACTTTTGTTCGTTAGTTTTTAGTTTTAACTTATAATGGTCTAAATTTTTATGGTGAAACCAGTTTTCTTATAGTTATTTAAATTTTAGAACAGTATGTTGCTATTATAGAAAAACATGTTGCTATTGTGGAACTAATATAGCGCTATGTTTATGTTTTTATGAAATTAAAATATTATATATATTTTTTTTGTTATTTAATTATGTGAATCCGTAGTCCTAAACCGATCCAATCCGTGTTTAAATGGATTGGTTCAGATTGGTTCCATGATTTAAATAGATTGGATTGGTTCCAATTTTTCAGGAACCGTAGATAATGGATTAGTCCTGGTTTTACCCCAATCCGGTCCAATCCGGACTGTGCTTACCCCTATTAGTACGAGTATAACTAGAAGAAAAAATGAGAAATTTCTCAAAAATTATGAATATTCTCAATTAATATTAGAAAAAAGCTGAGAAATTTCTCAATTTTACTAGATTGTTTCGCAAATTGAGAAATTGTTAGTTTTTTATAGCTAAAAAAATAATTTTTTATTTTATAAAATTTTATATTCAATATTGATCTTATTTGATAGATCTCATTGTATAGACTCCAAAAATATAAACTTTATTAAAATTGAATGTATACAATAAAAGTTAAGAAGTTTGTAAGTTTTGAAACAATAAAACAAAAATAAAATATCACATCAGCTATAACACTTGAATAAGAGAAAATAGTATTTTTGAGACATGATTAGATGATTACCAAAAAATTTGTGATTGGTGGAGATGGAGTACACAATTTGTATTGAGACATGAGGCATAATGTTTTGTGATTGGTGAATAACATTGCCATGTAATATGTAATAACTTTTTAGTAGCACTCAATGAATTGACACTTCTCAATTCCTTCCCCTTTAAGAAGGATAAAACACTCATATATATATATTTCGAAAATACAACTTTATGTGCTAAAAAAAGAAATGAGAATTTAATGGAACATTAACTTTACCAATAGGACTTAGTTAATTAAACCTTAAAAGAATGTATTTTTATTATTTCTTATAATATTTTATGTGTGTATTATAGAATTTTTTTTTTTCTAAAGGAACATGAAAAGCAATTATATTAAAAAGAAGAAAAAAAAATAGCATACAAATGAAAATAAAAATAACAAGATCTTAAAGGGCCAAACAACAAACTACAAACAACAAAAATAAAATTGCCAAAAAATCAACTACGATTTAGGGAAAACCACCAATCTTTGCATAGATGTGTTTTAAAAAATTAGATCTGCATTAAACCAAGAAAGATCTACATCAACACCCGTCGTCGTTGTTGACGTCGTCCCTGCCGCCGCTGTCCAACTCTAATACCGCTACCACCGTACTTTGGACACCACCATAAGCTAGAGTTGTAGACAAAGAATACCCACAATGGTATGGGAGAAGGCTTGAAAGAAGAGGGAACCATTGTTAGCGTTATAGAATTTTCTTATATATACTAGAGTTGAGCTTAACACATATTTACATAATATACATTTTAACCGTATTATTGGAGCACATTCACTTTCTAAATTAACAAACTATTAACACACAAATAAGTTTCAATTTTTATATTTTTTATTAGGATACTTCGGGTATAAATATAATTTCTAAACTTTTGGAACTATCACACCACGCACTAAACTATTCAATCAGTAAGGGCGAAAAATTTCGACATGGCAAAAATACTCACGCTCATTCCAACGCTACTTGATAACCAACCGACATTCTAAAAGGTTTTAAGAGCCAATGTGAGATATCATTGGCATGTGGAGAAACGCACTACAACAAAAAGCACCAATAGCGACTAAAAAAATGATTTTCGTCGCTGAAAGTTGCACAAAATGGATTTAGTCGCCAAAATTGATGACTTTTGCCAACTAAAGGAGTTTAGTCGCCGAATATAGGGGTTTTAGCGACTAAAAGTCAGTTTAGTCACCAAATATAGGGGTTTTAGCGACTACAAAAATTTTAGTAGCTAAAAGGCACGGTTTTTGGCAACTAAAAGCATTTAGTAGCCAAAACTATAGGTTTTGGCGACTAAAAAATACTTTAGTCACCGAATATAGGTGTTTTACCGACAAACAAATTTTTTGTAGCCAAAAGTAAAGGTTTTTGGCTACTAAAAAACATTTAGTAGCTAAAAGTGGACAATTTGGCGACTAAAACTGAGTTTAGTCGGCAAAAGTGCAGGTTTTGGTGACGAAAAGTAAGTTTAGTCGCCGGAAGTAGTTTTGTGGGGCGGAAATTAATGTTTTTAGCGACAACGCAGCATTTAGTAGCCAAAAAGCATAGAATTGGCGACTAAAATTCAGATTTAGTCGCCAAAAGTGCTCTCATATTTTTTTTTAGTAAATACTTTATTTTTTACATAAAATACATTAAATAAAAATAATTATTTATATATATAGTTTTGTATTAATACCGGCGAATATAGTATATAAATAATATATGTTGCATTAAGATTCGCGTGAGGTTGTAGTGGCGTAATGGGGAGAGAGTGTTGGTAAAGGTTGAGAATGTTGGGAAGTTGGTGGTCATAGGTTCGAAACTTGGTAGCAGCGGAGGCAAAAAAAAAAATTTTTCTAAAAATGCTTTCAGCGACTAAAGTCAGTGGTCGCCGAAAGCTGGGCTATTGGCGACGAAAGGTTTAGTCGGGAAATGTATAAATAATAAAAAAAAAATTAACTATTGGCGACTAATAGTTTAGTCCCCAAAGGTATAATTTCCAAAAATGGAATTGACTATTGGCGACAAATTCTTTAGTCGCTGAAGACCTGTCTATTGGCGACTAACAGTTTTTTAGTCGCCAAAGGTATTCGCGACCACGTATTGGCGACAAAACTGACGACTAAAATATTTAGTTGGGGAAAGTGAAAATTCGACATTTGGCGACTAAAAATTTAGTCGCCAAAAGTGTATTTTCTTGTAGTGACGGGGATGACCAACTGTTCAGAAAGCTACCATGTTCAAGTGCACGATTTAAGAATACACCTAAGCTTAAATCAAGGCAAAACAAGTTAGACTACTAAGGTAAGGACAATTGTTGACAACATTCATTGAAATTATATAACAAATGACCATCTAATTAGCCGCTTCATATTCCATGAGTGCGTAACAACAGCAGAGGAAAATGAAGCGGATAATGTCATCTTGGATGGGGTTGACGAGAAGAAAACCGCTCAAGTGATGGAATCAGAAATATGCCGAGCTATGAATGAATTGAATTTTGCTTCAGAATGATGGATTCATTCGACATTCAATTATTGGTTTTCCCATATTGACTGGTACTCGATTTCGATTCCGCTTAACTCTGCTGTAGTTACGATAATCGAAGTATATGTTCTTTTTGATGAATTTTCTTAAATTTTAGGATGATCGGTGGTGATGGAGTAGTACACCGACGTGGCAACGGTGGTGATGGTGAGGTTGTTTGGTTAATAGAGGAGAGATGATGATTTATGTAAGAGAGGAGAAGATTCAAAATACCTAATAGCTCAGTTAATAACAAAATGATATATAAGATCGGTGATGATGGGGCAGTACATTGACGTGGCAATGGTGGTGGTGGTGGTCGTGAGGTTGTTTGGTTAATAGAGGAGAGAGGATGGTTTATGTAAAAGGGGAGAAGATTCAAGATGCCTAATAGCTCAGTTGATAACAAAATGATATATAAAAGTATCTTTAATCATTCATCAATTTTTTTATCTAATTTAATTTTGAATTTGAGTAAAAAGTTTGATTTGATATGCATGAACTACTATAATTCCTTCATCAAATTTTTATCAAAATTTTTAAAAAAATTCTCATCTTATCCCAAATTTCCCTTTTCATCAAATTTTATAAAAAAAAATTACTTTCAATATTTCATCTTTTTAAATTTTCATCAAATTCAAAGTTGATGAAAGATTTTATTAGTTCTCAATTTAATGAAAAATGACTATATCTTAAGTTAATAAACATTTGATTAAAAAATTAAAGATAATTTTTGAACACTTTTTATTAAATTTAAATTTAGTTATAAAAAAAATGAAGAATTGAATATGATCTAACACATTTTGATATACAAAGTTAATATGAAGATGCTCACATTTTGATATACTTTTGACTCTCTGTGAGTTTATTACGAAATTCATATCAATAATTTTAATAATGAATAGGGTATATTGAGTATTTCATCTTTGTAAAAATCACGTAAATCAAATATTAATAACTATTTATTCAGATTATATTTGTATTAATGATTAATATAATATTAAAAATAAATAATTAAGTGATGTATAATCTGATCAAGTAATTATTAATATCCAATCAATATAAAAAAAAAATTACAAATATAAAATATTCAACAAACTTGCATATTCAAGCGACGTAGGTTGCGTAGTGGCCACGAAGTAACAACACCCTCCTCTCCCCTCTAATCCTACTGAAAGATAAGGCAATCACGCGGTCCCCTGAGGCGGTGGCATACGGCTATTGGTGGTGCGTAGTAGACAAAAAGACACACCCACGACGAAACTCACAAAAGTTAAGATGATGGTATGATTGGTCTTATGGTTAAAGCTTTTTTGTTTATTTTTGTTGAATGTTGATCGTTTGATGTAATGTCATGACCAAACAAATAAAACAAAGATTAAAGGATTAATCTTTATTAAAAATAAAAATTATTTTTTTTATTAAAATATTTTTATTTGATTTCTTTTTTAAAAATAATAATTGTTGGTGTTGAAGTTTGCAAGTTTGTTTAGTTGTTTATTACTTCTATATTACCGTATCTTTTTTGCAATGGTTATTGATATCAAGTTTGCAAGCAAGTCTTGTTCAACTTTCTTATTTTATTGATTGTCTGGTTTAATTTTGTTCTCTTGATATATGTATATATATATATATATTTTCTTACAAATTGGAAAAAAAAAAAAAAAAAAAAAAAACTTCCATTTTGTTTTGATTGATTACCTCTTTCAGAAAATATTTTATTTGATTTTTAATTTTCAATATTTGGAATAACTTAACATTATTTCTCCTTAAATAAAAAAGATAAATTACTCATATGTCTTATTTTTTAGACTTATTATCTATTAAATCCTATTAATAAATTTATCAATTTTTTTTATTTTTATAAATAAATTTACAATGATAAATTTATCACTGCTGGGTAACTATCCACAATGGAAATGACCAAGGAAAGACACCATCATCATAGAAGATTTTAGGAGAATTCTAGAGTATGTACTTTTAGTTACACTATATTCTTTTCTAGTTATTATTAATTTTTTTTAATTATAATATTATTTTAAAATATTTAAATATGTCTCATGTACTGTTTAGTTATGAATTTTTTTAATTATATTTTTAAAAATATAAAATTATATTATTTTTTTAATTATAAGGGGCATATAATAAACATTTGTTTAATCTTTTTCAAAATTTTATCAATTAATATAAATAAAATAAAAAAAGGCCCAAATATAAGCTATTTCGGGGAAAGAGAGAAGTGGGGTCAACGTGTTTTTTTTGAACTGGGGGGCAACGTGTTTGAAATACCGGCCACAACCACATAAACCCCACATATTTGAATTAATTACGAAATTACCATTTGAATCTCACCTCACCTTATTATTTTTTATTTCTTTTAAAAGACGATGAGGTGTAATTAACTTGAAAAAATATAAAAAAACTGATTTTTGATTGAATAGTGAGTACTTTTAATTTCTATTTTTTTATTATTATTGACTTTTATCTTAATAATAATTGTATCAACCAGGCACAAACCTTATTTGGAACAATTTTTTAAAAAACTTTTTCAATGAGTGTTATATTCGTATTTTATTTTCATCTAGAACATCTTTTATTATAATTTATAATTTTAACATTGTCATTGGCATGTCATTATAATTGAATATTTTGTTAATTTTTTTTATTAGTGGGGTGGTGCACGTGATTTTCATCCAATATAATCCAATGTAATATAATTAGTTTTTGAGACTCTTTATTATTTGTAGTTATCCTTGCAATATAGAGAACAAACTTTAGAATAAAATGAGCATATTAAACAATGCACCCTTTGTAAGCATATTGTGTAGATAATTTAGCAAAATCATAAACAAAATATAACATAGATAAACTTTAAATAAACAATAAATAAGTTTTTAAATACATAATGTTACCAAGAAAAAGGAAAAAGAAAAAAAAATATTGAACAAAGAGTTTTTGGGCCTGGTTTTCTATGCAGTGAACATCCTGTATAATGGGCTTGTTTGGTGCAGCTTAAAAGCTGCTTATTTCAATTTTCAGCTTAATTTAAGCTATTTTGATGTGTTTGGTTTAGCTTATAGCTTATAGTTTTTTGGAAGTTAGAAATCAGCTTATTCTTTGAGTGGGGCAGGAGATGCTTAATTTATAAGTCAGAAATCAACTTATGTTCATAGTTATAAGCTATAAGCTGTTTAGGCATAAGCTATAAGTACTTTCTCACAGCTCTACCAAACAAGGCCAATGAGAAAGATAACATTATTTATAAAAATCATTCATGGTTCATACAGAAAATATGTGAAATTTATTTTGTAAGAAAGTGAATTTTACTTTAACATATAAATTATTTCTTTATATTTATAAACTCATTGTTATGAGTGTATTTAACTTCATTGTCAATTTACATTATCAAAATTTTTTATACGAATCATTAGTAATTATATATTAAAATTTATGAAAGAATTAATATAATGGACTTACTTTTGCACCATTAAGTTATGGTCATGATATTTGGCCATCATTTGATTTATCCCTTTTATCATTGTGAATAATAGGTGTATCCGAATAGAAAATAGAAAATAATAATATTTTTATGCAACCATATCGAACCACAGAGAGAGAATGAAAAGAATTTGTTTTGAAGGTAGAGTGTGTTTATATATTAAACTTTGCATTTTTTTTTTTTTAATATAAATCAAAGCATGTTGATTGTAAATTGTAACTGGCGCACTTATTGGAGTCTAAATTTAACCCCTATAGATTATGGATTCATTTGGGAAATGGGTTAATTTTTTAATTTTTTGGTTTTTTTAGTTATTTTAGCCTGGGGTTAAAAAGTCTGATTTGTGAAGTACTTTAGGCTATTTTGATTTTTTTGTGAAAGAAAGAATATAATGATTATGTGTTAGATGTGATGTTTTGTTTTATTGAGTTAAAAAGCCTATTTTATTTTTTGTAGTTAAAATAGCCAAAAAAAAGCCCCAACTTTTACTTCCCAAATGTGGCTTATAAATAGTGACCAGATTTTTTGGGTCAATTTGATAGGACATATATATGGAGACTTATTTTAATTGAAAATAATATATTACCCAAATGCTATTTGGTTTCAAACTCCAACAACAAACTAACTTTTTTATAAAAAAAAATATAAATTAAAATAATAATAAATATAACAAATAAATAAAAGAAAAATAAATTTTCAATCTTTTTGATAACTGTAAATAAATTCAAATTTTGAATTTCAATATGATTATAGAATCAATTATATATTTGTAAATGATCAAATTTGAAGTCTAATTTCTCATTCACTTTTTGAATAAATGAATGTTTGTTGTTAATTTGCATACAGAATAGATGGACACATTACAACATAAAATCCGTTTAAAAGCTTTAATTTCTTAATTTTAGTTTAAAATTATCAAAAATCATGCAATCAAAAATCTAATGTAAACACAATCACATTATCATAATAAATACACAATTCTTATGAAAAAAAAAAAAAAAACATAATTGAATCAAACCACGAGTTTGGGAGATCTGGAAGACCTAAGGGTTTGTTTGGCAAAAAAGTTGGGGTTAAATTAGCCACTAAAAGATAAAATAGGCTAAAAAAACTAATAAAACAAAATATCACATCCAAACTATAATTATTTCATTTTCTATCACAAAAGTAAAAAAAGCCACTCGTTTGGGACCATACTATTTTAGTAACTTTGTTGTTTTTTGACTAAAATATGAGGTAAAAAAAATTAATATATTTTTGATGATTTTTTTGGCTTTTTATGAAAAAATATGCAAAAAAGTAGAAAGAAAAATGAATCTTTGACTTTTTGTTATAGATTGTTGGCTTTTTATTTTTTTTAGTGACTTTTTGACATTTAGGCTAAAATATTAAGCTACTAAATGAGTAACCAAACGACAACTAAGATTGAAAGGCCATATAGGTACCGAGCGAAACATAAAATCTGTAACGCCCCAAAATAATAACGACAACCCATCTCATGATATTCAATAGAGAATATAGATATGCGAAATATTAACCTTTCATTTGTATTCCTTAACCATACAAAAGATGACATATGCAAGTATACATTCATAATCCTAGATTCTGAATTTATAGTATATGCCATATATGAGTGAACTGGAATAAAAGTGAACAGATAAGTTATGTCCTAAGAGCTACATCTTTCCAAGATATTGCTTGGTTACAATATGATAGATCAAGTCCAAAACAATTAAAAGTCCGAGACTTGTATAAAAGATAATTACAACAAGAAACAAAAATGAGCCTTCAGCTCCACGGTCCTCCCAAGTTATTTCCTTGGTGGAGGCATATCACCAGTACCTGAAAGTTGTTTTCCATGTATGGTGAGCTAAAGCTCAGTAAAAATACTTTAACACAATATATGAATCTTCACGAAGTCATAAGATGAATGCATATGCATGCCATTGTCAAATGTTTTACATTTTCATTTTAAACAATGCAATGTCGGGATTATGTATATATCAATTCATGAAAAATATCCTTTATATCAGAAAATAGGGCAGTGAATAAAAAATATTAGGAATCTCTAGGTATATATCTGCTAGTAGGCTATACAAGCACTACCAAAGTATTTTACCAGTACTACCCAGAAAGATTGACAACAAATCGTGCGGGTTTCTAGACTTTCACCAAGGATACACAAACCAACATAATAACCATAATCACACCCCTTTAACCAGATTCACCAAGGTATTCACCTATTTTTCTCAAAACAATATATTTTCAATGCTTAAGTATAAAACAATACTCAATGCAAGATGCATGAGTAATTAGTTTCAATTCATATCCTCATGCAATTTCTACAACAATCAAAGCTATCCTCCACCGATAGCCCAAGACAAATATTTTTATTCAACAGATAATTTTCAACAAAAGATATAATCTCATTATTTCCAAAATGGGAGCGATATTACATATCCAACTCCACCCTCATCATCAATAGATATATTCATTTCATCTTTTCAAAACCCAACATCTTTTCCCTTTTCTTTTATAAACCAAATATCAATGACTTTTGAACTTTACTTTCAAAATTACATTTAAGTAAAGAAATTCCTATGTTTTAACATATTTCAACTATAAACACATCTCCATAACCTTTCTCAAGCACCCATTTGAAAATCTCTTTTTTACATTTAAAATCAAACCTTAGGTTTAACCCAAAATTCTCAAATCACTAATCCTTTCAATGAGCAAATAACTAGGCTAAAAATCTTACCAAAGGTTGAAGAAATCCCTACCTTAAGAATAGAAGAGAAAAAGAGCAAGGGTGAAAGTTTGACGGAGCCAAAAACAAGATCCTCTCTTATTAGAATGAAGCTTTCGATGGGCTGTACATTTTTTTCCAAAGAGCATTGGTGGAGAAATCAATGGATGATGGAGTATTTGAGGTTTTAAACAAGAACTAGAGAGAAAAAGTAAAGAAATTAGGGTTTGGAAGGTTTTAGAGAAATAGAGGAAATGAAAAGTGATCGAAAAACTCCTTTTCCCAAACTGATATACACAAACCGCTTGAGCAAGCAAAATATCGCTCAAGCGTTAGACACAATAAGTGAAACTGCTCGAGCGACTAAGAACACCGCTCGAGTGCACAATAACCCTTTCCCATAAGTTTTGCAAACTGCAGAAGAACTCGAGCACAAGAAAGACCACTCGAGTGAATAACATCCTACTCCCGAAAGTTTTGCAAATCTGCAAAAATACTAGAAGATCTCGAAGACCACTTGAGCGACCAAAACACTACTCGAGTGAACAAGCAGAAAATTGGACAATAACTCTTTTGAAAAACTAACTCCCAACCTCTTTCAAACATCACAATAACTCCCAAATAATCAAACTCAACTAGCAATAAGAGTAAGAGGTTATAAACAATAGTTAAAGATATGGAATTTTGGATCTAAGAACATAAAAAGGGTCGGGTGTAAACCGGAATAGTTATAATCTCCCCCTTTAAGAAATTTCGTCTCCGAAATTTAATTCAAGCCAATAACCACCGGATTTTAGTTCCATTAACTAACCACACTTGTGACAATGATAAAACAGAGTCTTTCAACACAAAACATCACAGTTCAACTTTTCAAAACATTTACAATGTTTATATTTTACAACATGAATAAAATTTTCAATACACATCTCACATATCAACAAATAGGTGCGGATATTTCTCACGGACTTCTGTCTCACGTTCTCAAGTCGTCTCCTCAACTCCATGGTGTCACCACAATATCTTAACCAATGGAATAGTCTTGCCCCTCAAGACTTGATCCCGAGTATGTAACACCCAAACTAGCCTTTCCTTGTACGAGGCATCATCATCTACCTCTAACTTGGTCCAATCCAACACGTGTGAAGGATCAGGTTCGTACTTCCCCATACAGATATGAAACACGTCATGAACCGCAAAAAGTTGGGAGCAGTAAGGCCAAATGATAAGCTACCTCCTCTATCTCTGCTCTAGAATTTCAAAAGACCTAATCAATCTAGGAGACAACTTCTTGCTCCTCCTGAATCTCATCAAACCCTGCCTCGACGATATTTTCAAGAACACATGATCTCCTACCTCAAAAGATAAAGGCTTCCCCCTATGGTCGGCATAGCTCTTCTGGTGACTTTGAGTCGAAACCAATCTCTTACGAATAAGCGCAATCTTCTTCATCGTTTCCCTAACTAGTTCAAGACCTAACATAGGTCTGTCACCTAAGCAACCAAACAACCTGCTTCAAACACAATAATAACTCCCAAACAACCAAACTGAACTAGCAATAAGACTAAGAGGTTATAAACAACAGTTAAAGATATGAAATTTATGGATCTAAGAACATGAAAATGGTCGGGTCTAAACTGGAACCGTTATAAAATTAGATCGCGTTAATTGCTTAGGAAGAACCTGAACAACATCAACTTCCCACAATATCCGATCGGTGTGCCTCTTAGGAATATCATGTGTGATTAAATTTCTCCATAGCGGTAACCCCCCCATTTTTGCGGAGGTAGTTACCGTACTGTGGTTTTAGGCGAACTTGAAGCCCATCTCAAATCCAATTTTTTGTAGAGCGTTTAAGAAACTATCCGATTAGTTATATTGATGAGGTACTGCTCGTCGGTGGCTATGTGGTACTTGCAATAAATAGCTCTTGAATGATAAATCACCTTCCTCTCTTGCATAACTTCATCTCCCTTACTTACAACCATGTCATCTCCACCCGTTGTAGCCCATCAAGGCATTCACCTTCACTTGAGATCTGAATTCCGCATTGTTAGAAGCAACTAGTCGATGTAATTTCCTTCAACAACTTCTGATGCACTTCATGACCATCATATTCTAACTAATCTTAACAAGTATTAACCAAACACTCACCAACTAATTTGCAACCCATGCTCTAGTGGAACCATTAATACCTTCAATTATTTTCTCTTTTCATATTTAACCAAGGTGTTTTCTTTTATGTGATGAAATAGGTGAGGAATGGGTGTATGGCAAGGAACGATGCTGCATTGATGAGGGAAGAAGGGGCAACAATGTGGAGGAACGTCGCCGAATATAATACTTACAAGAAACAAAACCTTTATCTTTTTTCTTGCAATGCAATCTGAACCGTTGAATAGACAAAATGATAAAGTGGCATTATCTCATTTACAAGACTGGACAATCTAATTTTTTGGTAAACTGCAGATAAGCTACTCTCTTGTTATAGTACTAGATAAATGGAAGCAACAATTTGTATATGCCTTTTCATTCAAATGTGAGAATGTTTCGTGCTTGTCGTTTCATTCAAATCCAATTATAGAGGGTATTTTCAGAATAAAACAAAAGTAGAAAAGTAGTATAATTATTTAAAAATAATCATATTATGATATTTAAAAGTGATTGAATTTCGGAAGGTGTTTGGTTGTTCGATAGATGTAAATTATTGTGTGATATTTAATAAGTTTGAAAGGGTATTTTTAGGATACAAAAAAAATAGAAAACATATTGTAAAAAGGGTATTTTCTAAATAGAAGAAAATTAGAAAAGTAATAGAATTATTAAAAAAAATAATCATATTATGATGTTTGAAAGTATTTGAATTCCGGAAGGAGTTTGATTATTCGGTAGATGTAGGTTGCTGTGTGATATTTAATAAGTTTTGGAGGTATTTTTAGAATACGAAAAAAGTAGAAAACATATGTGCTCTAGATGTTGTGTGATATTTAACAAGTTTGGGGGGTATTTTCGGAATATGGAAAAAGTAAAAAAAATATATGCACTTCAGACTTTTAAAATAACTGGTTAGGCAAGTGCGTTGCACGTGACATGTGATTTTTTATCAACTGTTAATGCTGTAATTATACGTGTCTTTTAAATTAGTATGTGATATGTATACAAAGTATGAAGACTTGTATGAGTAAGTTGATCTGCATCCAAAATACAACTAAGCAAGAAATGAATATATACTCGGCTAAAAATTTAAATTTATAGCTAGATTGTTGGATCACAATCTTATCTTAAACAATTGATAATAGACAAGCATTTTAAATATATAGTATTATACAAATCTTTTTCTATCAACTTCCCATTTCAATTTCTCATAATTCGTACCTATAATACAATTGAATATATGAAATTAATTGAACAATTTTGTTTAATAGTTCATCTCATAAAACAAATTCATTGAATCTACTATTGCATATTATTTGCATACTATTGATGTAAGAATGTATTAATTTCAAAATGTAATATATTTTTATTCATCAAGAGTTGTTGAGTTTCGTTTTCTGCGCCATGAATATCTTGTATGATAAAAAATATAACATTAGTCATTAGTATATTTTCATTTATGTAGAAAATGCAGAATAAATTTTTTTTAAGAAAATTGAATAATATTATAACTTAATATTTCGATCGATATAGGAATTTCATAATTATTTACACGATGTTTATAGATCTATGCTTATAAGTGTTTGTAGGGTCACTTTCATCAAACTGTCAAGTTACATAATTTATTATGGCATCTGTAACTAATCAGTATATAACAAAATTGATCGAAACGTTTTATTTGATGTAATTACTTTCTATATCATTGAGTTGTTGCGATAATGTTTGGGCATCATTTGATTTTTTTTCCCTTATAATTTGACTAAAATGTGTGCATGAGGTACATTATTTTTCTTGAATTTCACAACAGATAGGACAATTCCTACTTCAGCTCGTCTAACTTTGCTTAGAGAGTATGTTGCAACAAATCTTCTGTAATTTTTGTTTCACCATCTTTTGTAGTTTTTGATAAATAAGAGTTTGAGACGATATCATATTATTATGAATTTCAAAATCCATTTTCCCTCAATAATGTGATTTTTTCTGTGAGGGAAACAAAAGTACAATTATTGTCGTGATGGAGGTGTTTTGTAAAATCTTGGTTTGTTATTAAAAGTATTTGTTGTAGATACTTGTTTGTATGACATGTATGTATATATGTATTGAATATAAGTTGATAGGAGAACAATACACAATTCTGTAATTTTTCCTAATAAATATAACTTATTTGTCACGACCCAAACCCGCCCCTATAGATTTAACGTCGTAACCGGCCAATAATCCTTAGATTACCAAAGACCTCTAAACAGAATATCATACAATTAGGGGCTGTGGAAGCAAATATACAAAATATACATAGTCTACAGAACTATACAGACATACATGGGACAAGAATTTCTGAAACAAACTTATAAATAAATAGATGTGATGTCAAAATATATTAGTCATACGTCACCAAAGCCACACATACAGAACTTACAAAACATGTTCAGATTAAACATAAACATCAGGAAGCATAAAAGTCCCAAAGACTCAAAAGCTTAGTCAGATCTCAAAAAAGGGAACCTCCATGGGAGGCACGGCGGCTGGCTGACTCCAAAACTGATACGCTAGGTCCTCAACTCTGAGTCTGGTCACGTGCTTGATCACCTACATACATAATATAAATAGTGAGCGAGAGCCCAATGGATAATAACATAGTAAAGAGTTTGAATGAATGAAGTCCATACTAGATTTAGAATTCAGAATTCATATTCATGAACAAATTCATATTCATATTCTTGTTCAAATTACGTATAGAAAAAAGAATTCATGTTTGATCATACGTGATACATCCATTAGCACAACAGAGCAGATACAGAACAGATGGTGGTTATTAGTAACTAATTCCATAAAGGAACCTCTGGATTCGGGTAACAGATGACAGATATGCTGAGCTCCATAATGGAGCCTCCGGTACGGGTAATAGAGTGCAGACATATTAAGTTCCATGATGGAACCTCCGATACCGGGTAACAACTAACAGATATCACATGGTGCTAAGGATGCCACGAATACATTGTCAAAATCAGACAATCATTCATTGTACAGAACATAATATTTCAGAAAATAGTTCTTATTTTATCTTTTAGAAATTAAATAAAGTTGAACATAGCTTTATTAAGTTATTACTCATAGATGGCTCCGGGTATAGACAGACAGAGCAGACTAATCAAACAGTTTACAGCACGTGACCTACATCAACACATAACAAATACACATTTGAAATACACGTTGGAATATACTTAACTCATTACGTTCTGTTCTTAGTGTGTTTCTACATTTTACCCTCATTATGATGTCTTAATATTGACGTAAGAATGCCTAGAATGCAATGAGGATGCCAAAATGTACTTGAACACATTTAACAAAACTTGCTGAAAATAGAGATCCCACTCGAGCGTGACTTCCCTCGCTTGAGCTGACATGCAAATATGTGAGGAGACACTCGAGCGCAACTTCCCTCGTTCGAGCGGTCTATAAACTTTGCAAAAGTACTGGTTGTGAGAAATCTCCGCTCGATGCTTGCTCGAGCGTGAGACTCATGCCCCTGCTCAAGCGCAACTATTGTCGCTCGAGTGGTCTGCAAAACATGCAACTTCTTAGAGCATGCATTTCACGCTCGAGCAAACTTCAGGTCACTCGAGCGGAAATGTAAGATCACAGAGTGTCTGCTCGAGTGCAGATTCTGACGCTCGAGCATAAGTGCAGAATCTGGAATTTTCGGATTGCACTCCCAAGCTCCAAACTCAAATTCCACACCTCAAAACTTATCTTCTTGGGCCAAAATTCTGGAAAACATCTAGGAACTTGTAAAATATCATGGTTCGAAGATCATTTCATGAAATCAAGGCCCAAAAGTATGTCAATTGTGTAAATCCAAACTCAAACCTTTGAAAACATAACATGAATGAAGTATATTGGTTCCAAAGCTTTCAAAACTTGATCACATGAGGTGTTTAACTAAAAAACTTGTGGAATTCTTAGGACAAGACTAAAATGAAGATATGCAAGAGGGATTTCTTTGAATTAACTACAAAATCATGAGAATTATGCATGCATGCAAGATGTGGCTCAATTTTCATCAATTTCAACTTAATTCTTGTGTCAACCAACTTAATTCTCTAGAGTTCATGTTCTACACATCATGATTGTACAACCCAAGTGTTGAATTCTTACCTAGGCTTGTCAAGGTGAGAGCTAGAAACTTGATTCTTGTGTCTCTAAGTCCAATTCCTTCAATTTCTAACAAATTCTTCCCAAACTCAAGTGTGACCATCAAACTCTTACTCTTGGTCTCTTTCTTCTACGCTCTCTCTCACAGTTGGTATCAACAAAATGATGAACAAGGTGAGTTGAGATGCATATAGAAGCCTTATATAGGCTTGGTTAGTGGACTAATTAATTAGGCTTACGACTAATCAAATGAGCATTAATTATTCTAATTATTTCATTCTGAATCGAATTTCAATTGAACCTACCATAAAATTTTAAAAATTCTAATTAACACATAAATCAAGTCAATTTCTAAATCAAATACCGATAAGGCCTTCAATTCGGAAACCGAAACGAAAGCATGAATATATCTTTTTACGCTAAATAGATATAAATACAAATAAGACAACATATGATGCAAAACTTCACTTTAATTTTTTATTAGGCATAATTAAGTATGGATTAACGTTAATCATGGGTTGGGGTTTTTACAATATTACTAAAGCGATACATGTTAGAAAATTAAAGTGTCCAATGGTAATATAACATTACAAATTGATAATATATGAATACAGTAACATACATAAATTTACATTCATTTATTTTTATTTTTATATATTTATATATGTAGATTGACATATATAAGATATCACAAAAGTAATATATGAAATCTTTTGTAACAATATAATATAAGTAACAATGAGAAATTAATTATTCATAATTAAATAGTTTGGTAATAATGTAAATGTTTACTATTATATTTTTGTGTGTATGCACCATTTTTTAATTAGACTATTAAATTCACAAAAAAAATTGAAAGAAATTGGTGAATAATTTATGTAAAATTAGAGATTAGTGAAGAAAGATTTAAAAAAAGAGAAGTTTATAGTGTTTGGTTTGGTTTATTTTTTCAAACTTTTGTTTTGAATCTTTTGGTTTTCATGTTTTTTTTTTTTTTTTTTGGTTGTCTTTGACACTATTTTTTTAATAACCCTTTTAATTTCTTTTTAGATTCACTTAATTTAATACATTTTTTAATTTTTAATTTTACTTTTAGATTTAGATTCATTTAATCTAAATACACTTAGAAACTAATTTGTTGTTTATTCTTTTTGAAAAAAAAAAATATTAACATCAAATAATAATAATAATAACAATAACAAAAAATATATATAATAATAAAAAATCAGTTCCTAATGTCTAATGATTTCCATTTTAATGTCTTTTTTTTTTTATTGCCTGGGCTCTTTCTAAGTTAGGAATGAAAAATATGAGTAATAAAGGTCGTGTCTTGCCAATAAGTATAATAGAGATAGACGGAAAAGAAGAAGTAGGGGTTGCCTGGGCTCTTTCTAAGTTAGGAATGAAAAATATGAGTAATAAAGGTCGTGCCTTGCCAATGAGTATAATAGAGATAGAGGGAAAAGAAGAAGTTGGGGGGGGGGGGGGGGGGGGGGGGGGGGGGTTGTGTTGGTGGTGGAATTAAGAAAACTTTTTATTTACATCAGAAGGAAAAATTTTAATTATATTTTTTGTTTTCAAATTATGAATCTCGTGTCAATTTAGTTCTTAACATATAAAAATATTTTAAATTATTCTTCAATATTTAAATTATGTCTAACTAAAAATGTAATTAACTCAAATTTTTTAATTGTCATTTGAAAACTTTTTGCAATATCAAAATTGAATAGTTTGACAATTGTCATAAACCTTATAAGAATAGCTATGACTCTAATTTTGAGATGCAGTACGAATCTCTATTTTAAAAATGCATACATTTTTCTCTATCTAAATTCAAACGAATTCATACAATTTTAAGATGCAACTAAAATTATTCATAGTGATTTGATTCATGATGGATAGGAGTGTAAAAAATGGCCCGCAATCCGTGAGTAGCCCGAAGTCCGCCCGCGGTCTGGGGTGAGCCCTGCCCGATTAGGCTCGGTTAGGGTCGAGCCCGAGCCCAGCCTAGCTCAGGATCCTAGGCCTAGGCCAGCTTGTGGCCTGGCCCATTAGCTCGTTCAAGGCCCACTAAAAACCCTACCCGCCCAAGGCCTAGTGTCATTTTTGGTGGAAAAAAATAAAATTTTGGAGAAAAAAATAGATAAAAAAAAAGGTTCATGTCCTGCCCAAGCCCGAGCCCAGGCCAAGACCCACCGACCCTGCCCGAATACCCTATGGGCCTGGGCCTAGGCCAAATTTTCTAGTCTGTGGGTCGGGCCGGCGAGGCCCAAATTTTGGTGGGAGCCCGCGAGGCTCGAAATGGAGCAGCCTGAGCTCGGGCTCGAGTGGACCGAGCCAGGCCGGACCAAATTTACACCCCTAATGATGGACAATTGTAAATATTCTGTATATCAATATACAAGCAGACATAGGAAATAAGAAAGAGTAATTATTTTTTTATTTTTCAATCATCATCAATGTAAAAAATATGAAAACGATTTTTTTATTTTTTTTATTTTTTGATAAGAAAGAAAACAGTTTATTTATATTTATATAGGACTCTTAAAAGCAGATATATTGTTTTTGAGTGTTCAACTCCAAAAATAAAGAGATAGTTGGTTTATATAGGATTCTTCATGATTTTAAAAAAATATAGTAGATTTGAGAGGGTAAAATTGAAATTTTAAAAAAGTACAAAGAGTGTAGCTATTAGCATCCCATCAATTATTTTGGACGCCCCATTTCTTTGGACCCCCACTTATAAATTGTAAAACCCTCAAAATTTCTTTTCTCCCCTTAAATAATACCAAAATTATCCTTATAAAAATATTCCACCCATTCAAATGCACACTCCTACACCACTCACGCCCTAAAGCCTCTCTCCAAAAACCCTAACAAAACCCACGATGGTGGAACCTCTCAAAACTAGTGAAAAAATTTTGTGGTAATTAAGAAGTTTTTTCTCTGCTTCATTATGAGATTTGTCAATCTGTTTGATTTTTTTTTTCTATTACTTCTTTTCACACACATAGCATAATCCACTTTCATGCTTCTCTGGTTGGTTTTCTATCATTCATCCATGGCTTTATTGCACTCGTATGCTCTCTATGTGAGCAAAGTTGGGTTGGATTTCACCCATCGATTGACTCTCCGGTCGACCACCCAAGAATGGTCCGACCTCCTTTGGTTGCTTACTTTTGGTGCTACTTCGGTTATTTGTTCCCAAATAAATAATAAATGTTCGGTTACCTGTTCCCGAACAAATAAACAATGTTTAGGCTTGTGTTCAGGAATTCTAGTCATATGTTCGGGAGTTCAGTCTCAAAAAAATGAAGAGTGATTTTTATTATTTTTGCCATTTTTTTTAAAAAAAATTACCCTTACAAGGCCAATCTCCTTTAAGATAAAAACACCATCAAAGCTATGAACCTCTTTTGAGTTTTTATTATTGTACTGCTCTCATTTCATGGAGTTGTGGTTGCCGAAAAAACTTCCATCCATTGTCATTGTCAGAGAAGTGTATGTAATTAAATGATTACCACCGAAATATTGCCGCCAAAGAGTTTTCAAGGTTTGAGGGTAGGTAAGTTTTGAAGGTGGGATTTGGGAAAGATAGATGAATGGTAATAGAGGTGGGTGCTCTCATAAACTCTAACTCATGACAGAGTGGGTGTGTGGGCTTAATTATGAGATGAGGTGTTCCAAAATTATTTTAGAAATTTTATTTGACATTATTATTGTAATAAAAAAAAAAGGTTGAAAAATGGGAGGTCCAAAATAATTGATGGGTGCTAATAGCAATACTCAAGTAGAAAATATGGTAGACTCTTCACACTTTTATAATAGTGGTAGATTAATAATAATAATAATAAATAAATAAATAAACAAACAAACAAATAAATAAATTTGTATCATTTTTCATGTAGTAGCCCTTACATAGTAACTAATACAAGTCGAATCAGGGCAATTTAAATTTAGGATTATTTACATGAAGAATTCTTAAATTACTGAAAAATATCACTTTGACTCCATAAATTATAAAAGCATATAAATAAACCCCCTAAACTATTGAAATTTATCGCTTTGTCCCCTAAATTATAAAAACATACAAATTGACCCCCTAAACTGTGATGTGTTTCACTTTGACCCCTTGGACTAGGGGGTACAATTGATATGTTTTTTTTTTTTTTTTTGTATTTTGTATTTTTTTTTTTTTTTTTTTTATAGTTTAGGGGTCTATTTGTACATTTTTATAGTTTATGGGATCAAAGAGATATTTCTCAATAGTTTAAAGGGTCTATTTGAACGTTTTTATAGTTTAGAGGGTTAAAGCGATACTTTTCAATAATTGAGGAAGTGTTTGATTGGAAAATTCAATGTAACTTAATTGGAAAATTCAACATATATATATATATATATGTATTTTAGTACTCTTAGTTACACGTAAATGAGTTTATTTAGCCTTGCTTGTTAAAGAACAGAATAAAGATGATACACAAAAGTTTAAAACTAATTTTTTAGATTTTTTTATATCTCGGTATCTGATCCACTGGACTGACTAATTCGAAGGAACAATCCCACCATTAGACATGATTATGATCGGATTGGTTTAGATATTGGTTAATCTGAACTGATTAATTATCATATTTTTCAAATTCAGTTCTTTTAAACTACCATATCAAATTTTACCTTATTGCATAATTGGTGAAAAAAAAAATCCAACCAAGCAATGGTCCCTGATCCTAATGAAATTTATTTGGGAGGTTTTATAGTAAGAATGGTCACTGGTTTGGGAGTGAAAATAAATAACTCAATTATTTTCAAGGAGAGGTGGTCCAAGCTTGACCTGTTCCATTTGGAGTTATATGTATTTTTTTAAAAATATCCACAACTTTATATATATATATATATTTTTTCATTAATATCCTATCACATATAAAATTATTTCTTCTATTTTACATTGCTTGTATATCACATCTCTTTTTTATCTATTTATTTTCCACTCATTCTACCATTTAACACCGATCAACTTGTATATCACATCTCTTTTTTGTCTATATCACATCTCTTTTTTGTAGGTCTTTTGTTATCATGAATTAAATACAATACTCAAATAGTACATATTAATGTGTATATACAAAAACAAGAAAAGAAAATTAGGGATATATCCCTCTAGATATTTATGTTAGAGTTTGAGAACATTAGAAGTTGATTGCTAGTAAAAATCTCTAACTTTTCAAATTCTAGAATGATAAGGAAAAATTTTGAGATAAATAGTGAAAATTGACATTATAATTTATAACCCTAAGTTTCTTATTGTACTCTCTCTCTCTCTCTCTCTCTCTCTCTCTTTTTATCTCTTTGCTCTCTCTCATCGATCTCTCTTGATCTCTCTTTGTTTTCTATGATTTGTTTATCTTTTGTCATTTTCTTTGTTCCATGTTATTCTTCTATTTGACTTTTTGTATTATTTTTTAGTAGATATTGTTTGTTGTAATGATGAAAATATTCATATATTTTTTTTAAGGTTGAATGAAGATAGTGCGTAAAAATTTCACTAACTTTCTGCAATTTCAATGGGTTTGGTTAGTGAAATTTTTCTAACTTCGATAAGTAAAATTCCATAGACTTTACCTTAAATTCGAATTTTCGCTAATAAGTTAGAGAATTTAATTGATCAAATCTAGAGAAATTCTACCGATTTAGAGTAAAATTCAATGAAATTCTTCCATGAATCTAGAGAAATATCTCTAACTATTGAGCTTATATAGTAAACGTTCAATTAAATTTCAAATTTATAATTTTTAGCCATTAATTGAGAATTTTTTTGTTTTGAAAACATTAAAAATTCTAAAATGTGCTAAGATATTGAATTTTCAATTTGTAATTTTTAGCCATCAACTTATTATTATTATTTTTTTTGGTTGAAAACAATGAAATTTCACTGATTTACCACAACAAAATTTCCCTATGACAATTATAATTTTCAGCGATTTTTCGGCACAGGTCTCGATCGTAGGTGGCAGTGATAATCAAAGGCAGTGGGGTAATTAAAGTACACTAAGGGTAATTTTGTCCAAAAAAAATTAGTGCCCTTCAACTAATAAGTGTGTTTTAATTATCTATAAACTAATATAAAATATTTTTTAAAGAGCAGAATATAAAAAAAAAATCCAAATAAAGAAACATTATTAAAATTCAAAATTGAAAAAATAAGTTGCAAGGCTAAATGGACTTGACTCTATTCTCCCCCTCCAATGTGGAAACAAAAATAAAAAATAAAAATAAATATATAAATAAAAATATCCCTCGCATCTCTATTAAAGGCTTAAAGCGAAAAATAATTGAAACTCTTTTATAGTATATTACACTGATTTTTATTTATCTTAAATGAAAACATTGACAATCTAAATAATTTTATTTATTTTTACTTGACAATCACCTAATATCCCTAACATTCACAAAAAAAAAGGACTTTTCTTAGGTGTGCAACCTTTAAGGTTGCACACCATGTGCCACTTACACAAAAAGTGTAAGTGGAAGGTGAAAACAAAAGCAGGACTGCAAACAGAAAAGGCGTAAGTGTAAGGCGTAAGTTGCACACCATAACAGAACCCTAAAAAAATAACAACTAAATGAAATTATAAAAGCTTTTATATATTTTTTTTGGAAAATGAATTTCCCCCCGAATTTTTCTTCCTCGAATCCCCCGACTGCCAAAAACGACGTCGTTTTGAGCAGTTTCCTTTTTTTTTATATATATTTTTTTTCTTTGTTCTTCCTTCCTTTATGTCTGAAATGCAGAGAGGAAGAGGAAGAGGAAGAGGAAGAGGAAGAGGGAGAGAAAGAGAAAGAGAGAAAGAGAAGAGAGGGGAAGACAGAATGGAGAGAGAGAGAAGGTTGAGGCCGTCGCCGATCGAGGGTCGAGGCTGTCGCCGATCGCCGCCGCCTCCGCCGATCGAGGGTCGAGGCCGTCGCAGCCAAGCTCGATTTTGTTTTTTTTTTTTTTTTTTTCTGGATCTGAAATGAAGGGAAAAAAATAAAAATGTTGATTATGGTGATGTTGATGAAGATGTTGATGATGAAGATGAATTGAATGGTTGAATTTTTTTTTTCTAATGATGATGTTGATGATGAAGATGAATGGTTGATGTTGGTCTCGGTCTCTCTCTCTCTCTCTCTTCTTCTTCTTCCTTCTCTTCTTCTTCTTCTTCTTCTTCCTTCTTCTTTTTTGATTTTCTTCTTCTGAAAAAAAATAAAAATAAAAAAAATAAAAAAAAAGACAAAACGACGTCGTTTTGATTTCGGGGGGATTCAGGGAAGGGCAGATTCGAGCTACATAGCATTACTTATTTTTTTTTATTAAATTTTCAATTTTTAAGTGTTAATTTTACTTTCTACCCCAAATTATTGTCAAATTGTCTACATATAAATTAATATATACTTAGATAGTGTTTGATAAAGTTGAAAATTGAAAATTAAATACTGAAAATTAAGTATTGAAAACTAAATACTACTAAATTTTTCAAGTTGAAAAACTGTTTGATAAAAATCTAAGTGTTGAACTAAAAAAAAAAAATAGTGTAATATGTATAAGATCAAATTTGAAATTTATTATTTTCAGATTGTATATTTCAATTTTTATATTTGTGATGGTGGTGATAGTGATAGTAGTGGTAGTGGTGATAGTATGATGGCGATGGTGAGAGTGGTAGTAGCAATAGCGTTGATTGTTGTGGTAGTAGTGGCGGTAATAAAATGATGATGGTGCTTATGAAAATAATAACAATTGTGCTAAACGTGGTGGTGGCGGCAGCATAATAGTGGTGGTGGGGGCAGTGGCATGGTGGTGATGATCAGTGGCGGAGCCAAGAAATTAAGGGGGCACTTATTAATTACAATATTAAAAAATTTTACAAAATATTTCACATAAATTTTTACCATTGACTTCAAGAAAGATAAAAAATAAATAAATAAATAATGTTATTTGTAATTAGTGTATCATAAATAATATTTAAAAAAGTCATGGATATAAAGTTTTAAAATAAATTATATAATGATAAAGTAATTTTTTATACAAAATATACGTAAAAATTCAATATAATAGTCATACCACGTCATCATTAACATATGATATCACTAATTAATAGTAAATAAACACATAGAGAATGAACCTTACATGTCAAATGTAACTAACAATTTAATAAATTCTATATTTTCATTGAGATTAATTATGTTTACATGCAAATAATGATAGACTTCACCATTATATTGAAATTTTCATAGATAATAATATCGTAATCTCTTTATTTTCAATCAAAACAACCATTATTATTCTCATAATTTTAAAAATGTCATTGACATTTCATTATAAATAATATTTTTACAAATTTTTTTATTTAAAATATTTTCTTTATGTTTGCAATAAAAAAAATTTCAAAACCGAGGGTGCACGTGACCCTCCTAAACCCTTGTTAGCTCCGCCCCTGGTAATGGTGGTGGTGGTAGCGGTAGCAATGGTCATGGTTGTGGTGGCATGATAGTGGTAATGGCGGAGGTAGTGATAGAGGTAGCGATGGTGGTGGTGGTGGTAGTAATAGTGACGGTGGCATGATAATGGTGATTGTGGTAATGGTAGTTGTGGCAGTAATGGTAATGATGGTGAGTTTATAATAATATATATCGATACTTATGTTTAGTATTTATAAATTCAATTAGAATTAAATAAGTTTCATATGACTTAAAACTTTCTTTAGCTTATATTTTAAGAGGAACTTGAACTTGTAAGTGGTATCAATTGTGACTATTAAACGGATTTAATTGATTATCACTTAATACATTCAGTGTTAAGTGTTGAATCATGTTATAATTCAAACATATTTAATCCTTGAAAGAATAATATTATAAATTAATAAAAGAATTTAATTTGAACCTATTTAGTCCCTAAAAGAGTAAAATATAAACTCATAACTATTATAAATCAGTAAAAGACCCAGATTTTAGTGAAGAAAAAGTTAAATTTAAATTTTTCCATATCCATTATAAATTAGTAAAAGAACTAAATTTTAGTTGAGAAAAATCTTAAATTTATATTCTCCTTAAAAAGTGAGTGCAAAATTTTCTGGTGAATTTTCTTTATAAAGATAAGAGTAATTATGTATAATATTTTCTTACTTTATCTTTCATAATAGCTACTTGTTTGTATTTATCTAATATTGTATGTCGAATTTCATTTAATAATTTCTAATTAATTGTCTTTAGTTTTTTATTAAATTCTTTTAATAGCCTAATTAATGTATTATTTTATTATATTATTATTTGTAGTGAAGTGCTGTTATTTAAATTATTTGATTTTAATTCTTCAATATATCTAATACTCATATAATTTTATTGTTAATGTTAAGAAATTAAGATCTGATACCAATTTAAATACATACTGAAATAAAACACTTTTTAAAGACAGATTAGAAAATTTTTAAAGTTATTAAAGATTAAAAAACTTTTTCAAGTTTTTTCGAAATAAAATCTTAACCAAGTTTTTTTTTATTATTAATTTATAATATTTATGAGTTATATTTTATTTTTATAATTGTTTTATGAACTAAATATGTTTGAATTAAGGGTAAACTATAGTAAACCTCATTAAATTATGACTTGTATTTTGTCTCCTTAAACAAAATGCAACAGTTAACCAACTCGAATTATTACCTTGTTGCATTGAACACCTTTCATTATAATTTTGTTTTGAAATTTAAATGGAATCAGATCATGTGTGAATCATATGACAATCTTATTAATTTTTTAGAACAATATATATTACCCGTTATTAATTTTTTTAGGACAATAATACCTTTATCTAGTGATTCCATTTATACTTTGTCTATTATCTGAACGGTAAAGTATAAATAAGATCATCAAATAAGAGTATTATTACCCTATAAATTCAATAAATGGGTCATGAGATTGACATATTTGATTTTGTATAAATTTCTAACGAATCCTAATACAAGGGATTAATTGTAACTAGATAATATTTCGAGGTGGTTAAGTGTTGAGTTTTGAAATTCAGAAAGACAAAATGTAAATGAATCATAATTTAAGGGGGTTTATTGAAATTTATTATTGAATTAAATATTTTGCGGACTTACATATTCAACTGATAGTTTAACAATCGATAGTTTAGAAAATTTAACAATATTTAGAATGATTTAAATAAATATACTTTTTGACTTTTTATGAAAAGATGTATAGAAAAATAGAGAGGTAATGTAACCTAAATAAGTACACTTATATAGGTTATGTCAAACACCCCTCTTAAAATTAACCCTTATTTTAATTAGGGTAAGGTACAAATACACTTATATGAAATTTGTTTAAAATATAAATTATTCTTTGTGATTTAAAAAAATTACAAATATCTCCTCATTAAAAAAATTTATTTAACAAAATTAAATAAAAAATAAAAATTTTAGCTGCTCTTCTATATAATAATAAAATTACTCGAATTATTAATTAAAATAAATTTCTAATATTATTAAAAATTATTAATTAATTTAATGATTTATTGATAAAAATAATTACTTATTATGAAATTATAAATTTCGAAGGGTCATATGAAATTTCTAAAATCACATCACACAAATTATATTTTAAGCCAGGTATATTTGTAATTTGCCTTTTTAATTAATGGTTTATGTACATGCCCACATCGTAGTATAAATATAATAAATGATTCTAGAAGAACAGAAGCGATGAGGTTAGCGTAGGGTCCCCCAAGCATACTTGCCCTTCGCCATCAATACTAACCTACTAAAATTTTATTTGTTTACTTTCATTTTTAATTTAATTTAGCATTCGTTTGATTAGATGGTTGTAACTAGTATAACTAATTAAAAAATAAAATACATTTAAATCAACATTATTTTATTTTATTTTATTTTTTTACAAAATTACAAAAAAATAAAAATTCATTCTAAATAAAACTTTTTTAACTAAGTTAAAATAGTCAAAAAAATTAGACATACTTTAGTTCATCTTTTTGTCTTTTTTAGGTCGCATCACTTTTTATTTGGATCACATTATCTTTCTATTATATTACAAAACTTTTCTTAAAAATTTAAAAAATATACTTATTTAAATTATTTCAAATAACTTCTAGATATATTTATTTAGATTATTTTAAAAAATTCTTTATAAAATATATTTATTTAGATTCCCCAACAAGCACGTTTGAAAGGAAAGATAGTCTTGTTTACGAAGTTGACTATTTTAGTAAGTTATTTTAATTTTTAACTATTTTAACAGGTTAAAATATTTGTATTTAAAAAGAATGTTAGATTGTTTTTATAGTTAGATATGATATTTGTAAAAAAAATAAAATAATTATAAATTTAATATAACATTTTATCTTATTAATTATTTTAACTTTTTTTTTTTTATAAATTTTAACTTTAAAAAAAGAAAAAAAATTTCAAACACCGCATAGTAACCACAAAAATTATGAAAATAATGGGCTACTCTGATTTTTTTTAACAGTGGCAGTTATGTAGTTACATCCCAACTTGGAGGCATTTTACTTTATTCCCTCAGGGGTCTCCATAAAAATCAACGTCAAACCTCCCGGAGGCTTCATTTTACCAGAATACACGCGCAAAGACAATACCATTTTTTTACTCTCTCTCTCTATCTCTCTCTCTCACTCTCTCTCTAGAAAATCAGAGGAATTCCTCTCTCTCTCTCTCAATAGAAAAATCTGAGAAATTAGCATAATAGGAAAGAACCCAGGTATGTAAAAGCCTATTTGATTTGATTCCCAAACTGTGAATGTGTTTTGAGTAGAGAGTTTCTTTTGATTCTTGTTTTGACTTTTCTGCTACAAGAAGTTTTGCTCACTTCGGGGTCTTTTATTGTTTTCTGTGCAGTTTTTAGGTACTTCTTGTAATTTCAGCTGCTATTTTTATCTTAAATCAAGTTTGAGGTTTAATATATGATCTGGGTAGATGAGTATGTCTTGAAAATTTGAAGTTTTATATGTATATGTTTATAGTTTGAACTTTGGTGTCTGAAAAAAATAAATTGCCTTCTTTTTGGCCGTATGATTAGTCTTATTTGATTATTTTTATTTATTAAGAATCGTTTTACCAATTCTTGCTTTTGAACTTAGAAGGTCAACTTGTTAATGTTATACTTGATGTGGTTCTGTTGTATAAATTCCATGTTTTTATTCTTTCTCACACACACAACCCTTTTGTTTTTGTGTTTTGGTTAAAGTGGTGGGTAATTTATTGATGTCTTTAATGTTCTGATTCTATAATTATTCTCCTGGAAGTGTCATGCTTTGCTTTTCTGAAGTGGAATTGATTAGGTCATGAATTCATTCTTTCAATCCAAAATTATCCATTTTTTTTAAGATTTAATTAAGTTGATTTTCTCTTATTTATGATGATTGCTTATATCACTTTCTTCAGAAAGTTCAATCAGTATCAACTATCAATGTCCCACCTGTGAATTTCTATAGCCACGTTGCTTTGTTAAGAAATACTGGAATTGGGAGACTATTTGATCAAGATTTGATTTGAGTTTTGGATCTCATTTTTTCAGAATTTGTGGTTTTGCAAGTATATCAAGAGAGTTTCTGATTTTAGGCATCGTCTTTTCCAATTGGTGGTTTAGTTTTTTATTTGAAGACGTGAATAAGAATTACTTCTCATTATTCATAAGGTTTCTCCTAATGTTTTTTGGTTAGTTCTAGGTTTTAGCTTAGGTTTAGTAACCTCTCTGGAGCATCTCCATATGTCTCATAATCTTTCTCCTAAATTATCTCATGCTTCATGAAATTGTTCATGGTTACCGCCATTTAATCTTCTCCCCAAATTTGTTCTAGGTTATGTTAGACATGATGCCAAATTCTTATGTCTCGGGTAACTAATTTGTGTGGTTCATAAATTTGTTAAGTCCTGGTGTTCAATCCATATTCTGAAATTTAATCATCTAAGCCATCATGTATGTTCGTTTATGTGGAATTTGTATTGCTGATCCAATATTTGGATGTTCCCTAAGTAAATGTAACGTAGCTAAAGAACAAAAAGGGGATGTGATCCATTTAAATATACATTTTGTTAGTTGAAGTCAGTTGTGGAAAGTCCTACAACTGCATCTGAGATCATTGCAAGTATTAAGATCACTAAAAAGAGTAGTAACGACTGGCTCAAAAGAACCTAGACCAAGGCAACCAATGGTCATGCAGCAAGTAAGAGCCTGGAGCTTGTAGCTTAAGCATCTGGATTGTTGTAGAGCCCTAGAAATGACTAGATTGCAAGGGGCTCATATCTAGACCCAAAAACCTCCTAAGGCATGCTCTAAATAAAGGGATTCCTACCATAGCAAGCCTTGGAAATCAAAAAGGGGGTGAGATGTGGTTCACTGGAACCACACTATTGAAGAAGTAAGAAGTAAAAACCGAATGGTTCATGACAGAAATCTATATGCCTTCTCAAAAGAGTAAGTGTCCCCTTGAGTAGGAAATTAATCTCACTCAAAAAAGAGGGACATCCACATCATCAGGTTTTGAGTTTTTGTGAGTTCAGATTATGAAAGGCAGCTTGACAATGAGGTTAAGAGCTAAATCAGTTCTCAATAGAATAGAGATGGGATGCTTTCTACATAACATGGACCCTTCAAAATAAATCAATTACTCATGTCGGGCACCTGACACTGACAAGGGTGTGAGATATGTGTCCGATACTTTCTATCGGACACTTATTATATATTTGTATTTAGCACTAGTGTTATATGTATATATTGTTCTATAATTGCTATAGAATTAGTAAAATGCCTTTTAGATATTGTATGTTATATATAACACAATTTTATCTTACATAATGGATTAAAAATATAAAAATATAACCCTTTTTTGCTGAGTCTGTATACCTTTACATTTGAGATTTGATGGGTCTGACCTCTTGAATATGCACCCACACCTGATACTCGTACCCAAGTCTATGTAACATAAGATTCTTTTGCATGCCTTTCTATGAGTTGAACTTTGAACCTTAGGGGTTATTTCCCATTAATGTTGAATGTAGTTACGTAAGACGTGGGCAATCACAGCGAGAGAAAGGTCAATACCCCTTCTCACATGTTGCAAATTACCGTAGTTAATGGATGTAAGAATTCTTCTAGACATTGTTGCTGTGGTATTTTTGTTTTCAATGATTTGTTGTATGTTCTTCTTCACCAAAAACTCACACCTTGTTGATTATTGTAGCAATTGATTATCATAGCTGCACCTTGTTTATGGGCTTGTGGTGAGAGTGAAGGCTTAGTGACAGCTATGGAGCAGGAAGAGTGACTTGTAGTGTATCTTTGTATCATTTTTTGTACGTCTGGTTATTCTTGTTTGACTTAATAGTGAAAGTAAAGATCTAAAGGTCAGAGGACTTTTGTGTGTCATAGTACCTCTTTGAGGATTGTATTTTTTAAGTATGTTTTGTGCTTGTAATATTGTCTAAGATTGGGGGTCCAATCATTGCAATTTCTATTTGTGACTTTTAGATAGACTTGTTTTCTGTATGCAGTCAATTGAATGTGAAATTGTAGGAGTGCTTGTTGAAATTGTGTCTCAAAATCTTAGTTGAAGGAACCATCGGTGCTCTCTTGCACTGGGACCAATATATATATATATATATATGTTTAGGGCTAATTTTGGGTTTCAATGTGAGAGAGAACTCGTCACATAAAGGGGTTAGTGTTTGTGAGAGAAAGCATCTCTCTTGTACCATCATATTCATTCTGAATTATTCCAATCATCTTCGCCCATGGAGGTAAGCCTCAAACCAAACTATGTAACTCTGTGCCATGTTTTTGTGATTCTTGTTTCTTGATTTTGTATATGATCCATAATCCAAGGTCTGTTGTGACACTGCATATGTTTCATACTTTCCTTAATCTTGATTACTGTTCATGCTTCTTTCAATGCTGTTATTGTCTGTCTCTCTACCTTGGTTGTTTATTGAGTTATTAACCCAACTTCAGAATCTGTCTAGCCTTGGCCAGTTGGCCTGGCTCAATAGTGATAATTTACTCTTCTTGGTGTTTGTGCAACAGTTTTTGCAATTAATTTAAGAATTTTTTTTTTTTCCCCCCCAAGTCTTTTACTTGCCCTGGGTGTTGGAGGTGAAAAAAACTCTTCAAGATTATGATTGTATATTAGAACCTCATATAAGGTTCACTGTTATTGACTGTGAATCTTATTTTGTTATGGTAGATAAATAATAATTACATTTCCTTCCAAAATTTAAGACTCAATTCATTGTTGACTAAGTGTTTGTGTAATATTTACTCAACTATGTTTCAACATTGGAGTAGCATTGATCTTGTTTTCTCTTTTTGCAGAGCATGTTGGTTCTATAGCAGGAGCAATTATTGGTGATAGAGCTGCCTGATAATGTGCAACCTTTACCAAATGAGAAATTTAGCGAGGTCGTGAGAGCAAGAAGGTTTGATATACTGCACTACATTCACTAGCTGAATCAATCAATAGTTAGATGCAACCATCCCAGGAGCAACAAAGTTCAGGCAGTATCCATGGCTTGTGCCACCAGCCTATGCAGCAGATCGAACCATACTGCATCTCTCCTTTCCAAATTTTGACCAACAACGTGTTCCCTGAAAATGGGAGCCAAGCAACCCAAGTTTCATTCCAGTCTTACAATGAACCGTACTTCACACTGGAATCGTCTCCAGCAAACGGTTACATTGTCTATGATTCCCCTCCTGCTGTGAGCATCTCTTCTAACCGGACTCCCTTTTCACCACAAGGTTCTCAGTCATACCTGTCAGATCCACATCATTCCTCTGACAATACTTATGGATCCACAGTTAGCGGGTCTTCCGTTGTCGATGATGGTAATGGACTCAGGCACATATTGAAAGATTTGGAGAATAAATTGTTGGGGCCTGAATCTGATGATGACATCAGCAGTTGCTCCTTCAAAGGTGCAGGCCACCAAGCATGTTCCTCAACAAGTTCAAATCAAATGATGGAAACGAGCCCCAGCTTAGACTTAAAACAAATGCTTGTAGCCTGTGCAGAAGCAGTGTCGGAGGAAGACATGGAAACCGCATCGAGATTGATGCTTAAGTTAGAAGGCATGGTTTCAGTCTGCGGGGAACCGATCCAACGGTTGGGTGCATACATGTTGGAAGGGCTTAGAGCAAGATTGTTATCATCGGGGAGTTTAATCTACAAAAAACTGAAGTGCAGAGAAGTGCTACCGACCAGTTCAGAGCTTATGTCCTACATGCATGTCCTCTATCAGATCTGCCCTTACTACAAATTTGCCTACAATTCTGCCAATGTTGTTATAAAGGAAGCTATGGAAAATGAGAGCAGAATCCACATTATTGATTTTCAGCTTGCACAGGGAAGCCAGTGGGTGGACCTCATTAAGGATCTTGCCAAACGGCCTGGTGGGCCCCCATACATTCGCATCACCGGGGTTGATGATTCCGATTCAGCTCATGCTCGAGGTGGAGGGCTTGACATTGTGGGGGAAAGGCTATCAAAAGTTGCTGCGTCGTGTGGAGTGTCATTTGGATTTCATGGTGCTGCCATGTCTGGATGTGAGGTTGAACTAACGAATCTTAGAGTTCAACATGGAGAAGCACTGGCCGTGAATTTCCCTTACATGTTGCACCACATGCCAGATGAGAGCGTTACCACTAGCAATCATCGAGATCGGCTATTGAGGCTGGTTAAGAGCTTGTCGCCCAAGGTCATGATCCTCGTCGAGCAAGAATCCAATACCAACACTGCTGCTTTCGTTCCACGGTTCAAGGAGACATTGGACTATTATATGGCTATGTTTGAATCGATTGACGCTGCTCGTCCAAGAGATGATAAGCAGCGGATCAGTGCAGAGGAGCACTGTGTGGCTCGGGACATTGTGAACATAATAGCATGTGAGGGAGCAGAGAGGGTGGAAAGGCACGAGCCATTTGGGAAGTGGAGGTCAAGACTTACGATGGCGGGGTTTATGCTGTGCCCTATGAGTTCCTCTGTGAGCATAGAAATTAGCCGAGTCTTGAAGGACTACAGCAAGAATTTCAGATTTGCAGAGAGGGACGGAGTTCTTTATCTTGGCTGGAAGAATAGGGTTTTGGCAACATCTTCGGCGTGGAGGTGAGAAACAGTTTTGTGGCTGCTTTGATGCATAATTTCTGTAAATTCTCTCTCTCAATGTTGTTTTTGATTATTTTCTTTACGCTGTGTTTGGTTGGAGGATTTGGAAGGGAAAGAGAAAAGGTAGGTAAAATGAGAATAAAATATACCTATATTTATTTAGTTTCATACAATTTTTTCTTTTCATTTCAAATTCCTTAACCAAACACAGTATTATAGATATTGCTCTCTGTATTAATACACAGGCTAGAAGAGCTGAGCTCTCTTCTAGTAGGTAAGACCTTGTGCTCTGTAGAGCTCTCTCAGACTTCTGCAACATTCAGCAATTGTTGTACATGCCTGCCTAGGTGCCTAAGAATGAAATTAGTGAGCTTATTATTATTGTTTTCTTTAGCCAGTATTTTGTGGTAGTGTAATTTATTTTTTTCGAATGATTTTATCTGGATTTTATTTATTTATTTTTTTAGTCAAATAAAAAAACAAAGAGGGTTGGTTTGAATAATTGAAAGGGGAATTTTTGACAGAATCCTAACTAGAATGATCGGTAATGGTTGGGGTTCTTGAAATCCCAAATTCGCCGCATGCTGTATAGCCCAATGTTTTTTGTGTTTTCTGGCTAAATTACACTGACACCTCCTGAAGTTTGATTTAATTACATCTTATTCTTTAATGTTTTGAAAGTTACATTCTCACCTTTGTGATTAATAGTCTTATTTTACAAACCTTCATGTTTATATAGAAGGCAATAATTCACAGTAGAAAAACAGAAGAAATTACATTGAAAAAAAAAATAAAGTAAAGGAAAAAAAAAAAAAAAAAAAGCGGAGGAAGTAAAGTAAAGTAAGAAAAGAGAAAGTGTATGAGGTTTAATATTTTCGTTCCATCTAAATAATTACAATAACAAGGGATTAGTATAATTTTCAAACATGTGATTGTATTAAATCTAAGTCTCAGGAGGTGTAAGTTAATTTGCCTTTGTGTTTTTGGTATGATTTTTGTTTTTGGATATCAATTACTATAATAGCAATCAAAAAGTGGAAAGTTAGTAGATTAACATTCGTTATCATGTTGAATCACAGGACGAATGTATTTTACTTGAAATAAATAATGTCATGCTTGCTGCAAATTGAGTAGGCCTTCTAATTTGATTCATATACATCCTCGATGAGAAAGATCACTAGTTAATACAAGTTAACTTTATTTTATGAGTCAACAATTTGTTGACCAAAAGAAAAGCGGTTGATGTTAGCAAAAACAAATCTTTCAATGCCTATTTTATCCTATTTAAATAAATTCTTCTTCTTCTTTGTCGTTTCATTTTCAATCACAACCAAACTCTCAACCATACCTCTAATGATGTACTAAGGTCT